>CM076575.1:1808615647-1809111413 GCA_034641835.2 Pinus albicaulis
AAAACTTGCGTGCATCCTCCTGTTGGAAATATGATGCAGAGTGTTGTCCTTGATGGCAACCCACCTTGATGAAGATGATGACAACTTACTTGATGAAGTTGTGCTTGATAGAATATGTCTTGATGAACTTGTCAAATGATGTATCTACAGTGAGTACATAAGGTAAAGAAGAAAGGAATTCAGTATGTGCTAGATCTATGATGAAAAGAGTATGTCTTAAGGCATACGCGGATTTTTCTAGCAGAAGTCGCGTATGCACGAGGGAAATAACGTGCCAAGTCGCGTATGGGCAAAAGCACTCATAAAGTGCAAAACCAGGGGTAACCATCATGGTATTGACCCATTGTATTGAGTAATGATTCGTCTATGTGACCCCGCCCAGGAATACCATCGAAAGTAATGTGGTTTTGGCTCATGGTATTGAAAAAGGGGCTCTTGGTATTGAAAAAGGATAAACCTATATAAAGAGATGAAATTCATTATGAAAATCAAGGTGTGGGTGCAAGATATCTGAGCTTGAATGAATACTTCTCTCTGAAGTAGATCTGAATGGAAAGGGTTACACTTGAATGATAAATCTGAGTGTATGATGATGAAGAAGGGGATCTAGATCTGAAATGTGCTTGTATTTGCTAGATCTGTTTATGAAAAGATTAGATCCAAGAAGAGGCGAACATATGTCTGAAGTGAAGGGTTAAATCTGTGTGAAGTATCTGTTCTGAAGAAATGCAATGACCTAAAATCTCTGAAGAACCATACGCTAGTTCGTCGAAAAGGAAGCGCGTATATACGCGACTTCGTTGAAGGAAAAGCGCGTATGCGCAATTAAATTGGTTCTGTAATATGTACAGAAGTATACGCTGGCTTGTGTGAATGGAAGCGCGTATATACGCGACATCAGTGAAGTGAAAGCGCGTATGAAAACTAGGGTTTGCTGAAGTCTGTGGTAAGAAATGATTGATCTATTCTGTTGTATTGCTGCTATCTGTATTCTACTGTTCTGAGTTGTCTGTATCAGTTTGGTTGCCCATGATTGAGCTTAAATGTAGAAGAGGGTCCGGTCACAGAAAATATGATGAAACATGGCCTACAAGTATTGTTCTATTGAAGTTGTTGGATCCGGTGTGAAAATTGATGAAACATGGTCCGAAGGGGCCTTTGAGGTTGTAGCCTTTCGGTCGAGGGGTTGTAGCTCCTTCCCGGAGGTGAGGTAGTAAGCGAGATCAAGGGGTCGTAGGTTGTAGCTCCTTCCGGGAGAGGCTGGGTAAGCGAGTCGGGGTTGGAGCTCCCTTCCGGGGAGAAGTGCAGTAGCGAGCGCGAGGTGGGTGCTGCGTCTTTGGTAAAGATGCCACTTTTGACACATATGTTGCAAGATGTTTTCTCTATAATAAAATATTGAAGGGTGAGCAAGTTGCAGCGGTGGTTTTCTCCCGACTTGGGTTTCCACCTAAAAATCCTGGTGTTCATGTGTGATGCTTTGTGTGATGGTTTACTCAGTTCTTACTGCATATGTTTACTGTTTATTAAACATCTGATGAATGAATGATGGAATGATTTAAGTGAAGAATTAATGACATAATTAGATATCTGGGTATACGCGAGTTTAATAAAGGGTATCCGCGTATATACGCAAGTCTGTTTCAGGAAAGTAGCGTATGGGTTTTAGAAGCAAGAAAAAGTAAAAGTTTTGAATATGCAGTAAATACTGATTCACCCCCCCCCCCCCCCCTCTCAGTATTTTTCCCAACAATTGGTATCAGAGCAGGTCCTTCTGTAGAAGCTTGATCGCTTGAAGGAGATCTGTCGCAATGGGAAGTCAAGAAGGAGTGATGTCTATAAGGCCACCTCTATTAAATGGAGATAATCTATTATTCTGGAAGATACGAACAAAAGCATATCTGCAAATTCTTGGTGCAGAAGTATGGGCAATCATGGAAGAAGGTTATCAATATCCGGCAAGTATTCCCTCTGATGCAGCAGAAAGGAAGAAGTATGAAATCAATGCCAAAGCAGTGAATGTCTTATTAGGAAGCATGTCTGAATCAGAATTTGCTAAAGTAATGCAGCTACATTCAGCAAAAGAAATATGGGACAAGATCATTCTGAGCTATGAAGGAGATACGAAGGTAAAAAGTGCAAAACTCCAAACTCTCAGAATTGAATATGAAAACTTAAGGATGCATAGTGATGAAAGTATTGCCAGTTTTTGGGAATTAGGGCTTAAGTTAGATGTTTAGGGTTTACGAGGTTAAATGGGTTTAGGGGGTTAGGGGATTTAGCAGTTAAGGATTTTAGGGGTTAGGGGTTAAGGGGTTAAAGGTTAAGGGGTTGATGTTTAGGTTGTTAAATGGGTTAGGGGTTTAAAGGTTTAGGGGGTTAGGGGATTTAGCAGTTAAGGATTTTAGCGGTTAGGGGTTAAAGGGGTTAGGGGTTAGGTTTTGGGGGTTAGGGTTTGGGGGTTAAATGGGTTAGGTTTTTTGGGGTTTAAGGGGTTAAATGGGTTAGGGTCGGGAATTAGGGTTTAAGGGGTTAGGGGTTAAAGGTTTAGAGGTTTAGGGTTTAGGGGGTTAAATGGGTTAGGGGTTTAGGGTTTAGGGGGTTAAATGGGTGAGGGGTTATAGCCATTTATTAGGTGAACAAGGCATAATATAGTTGTAGTAACAATAACTTGGTCAAGTTGTTATAGTCAAGGCAAGACTTGGTTGGGATCCCAAGTTCCAAAAAATTAAGGGTAATTGTGAGGGCATGAGAACTAAGGAGTGTTAGTGTGTGCCAAGGAATGAAAAGGCATGCTAACACATGCTAGAAAGTGTCAATGGATGTTGAGGATTGTTAGGGAGTGCCAGGACATTGCAAGGGAGAACTAGGTCAAAATGCATGGAAATGAACGAATAAGAGTGTGTGCCAAGTAGTGTCAATGAAATCCAAGTGTCTCAAGTATAAAGTGTGTTAGGGGAAGGCCGGAATAAGACTTGTAGGAGGAAAGCCTATGGTTACATAAAGGGTTGCACAAAGTAGTTTCAGACAAAGGGAAACTTTGGGTTGGGCACAACATTTATTTTCCAATGACTTGGTTGGGTTCCCAAGTCACAAAAAAAGTAAGGTTATCTATGACGGCATGAAAGCTAAGGAATAACAAGGTGTATCAGGGAATTCCTAGAAGTACTAACACATGTTAGGCAGTTCCAAGGCATGATAGGCATGCCAAGATGTGGCAGGTGCTAGGGTGTGGCATGAATACATGCTAGGGAGTGTGAGGGCCAAGTGTCAAGGAAACACAAGGGAGCACTAGTTTAAAATTCATGGAAATGAAGTATCAGCCAGTTCCAGGTGTGCTAAGAAGGGAGTGACACAGTATTCTAGGAACTGCCAAGGCATGTTAGAGTGTTAGGGAAGCATACAAAGATGTTCCAAGTGCCAAGGTGTGCCAATGCATGCTAAGGAGTGTTAGGGAGTGTCAGGAAAACATAACATAGCACTAAGTCAAAATTAATAAATGAATGAATAAGAGTGTGTGGCAGGGAGTGTTAGTGAGTTCTAGGTGTTGGGATTCAACAAGATGATGAGCTTAGTGAAAAGATTCGCCTTCACTAAGTGGGCCTGCAGGTTATTTTTGGCGCAAATCTATTTTTAGACTACGTCTATTATTAAACATGGAGACCATATTTCAGAAGTTGCAGGATGCTATTTGTAGATGGTTGGTCAAGTTGGAAAAATAGATGGATTTCTATTTTTAGACATATTGGGCGAAGTCTATTTATAGATCGTTGATCTAAAAATAGAAGTTTCGATTATTATTAGGTCTTAATAATAATT
The DNA here is from genome assembly GCA_034641835.2 of Pinus albicaulis. Lineage (NCBI taxonomy): Eukaryota > Viridiplantae > Streptophyta > Pinopsida > Pinales > Pinaceae > Pinus > Pinus albicaulis. Next base: position 1,808,619,464 of record CM076575.1, read on the forward strand.
AGACCCTAAATAACAACTTATTCTCTTGGAGCACTTAATTTTAGTTAACAGGTGTGGTAGATCAGCTAGCTGAAGGAATTATGCAATTCCTAAGGTTTACTGGTGTTCATGCATGGAGGACTTAAGTCAGGACTCAAGTGGCAGAGTTATGATGGAGTTGGTGAAGTAGTTCATGGAGTTTGTTTCAGTTTAACTACATCCTTGGAGTTAAACTCAATTGAACTAATTGTGTCTATTTCTAACAGATTGATACATTAGTGGGAGTGGAGTGAATTAATTAGTTAAATTAATTCACAAATAATAACTCATTAATCAACTGAAGAGAGACAACAGTTAACTACTTGCATGGGAGTTCCAATGGAGACTTAGTGGAGAGATAGGTGAAAGGGCAGTGTGACTATCAGTTGTGACTATGTTGATGCATTCAATGCATCACACATCCATTGGAGATGCCAATGAGGATTTCGCAGTCAAGGCAAGGGTAATTTGAAGTCATTCAGAGCTATTCAAATCAGGTTCAACCCAAATAAATCTGATTTGGGGGTTCCACTGCAACAACATTTTCCCCACAACAAGCACAAGATCAAGCCAACATGTGTGATGTGTGCGTTTAAAGAGATGGATAGGTAGGTTTACCCTTACGAGAATATCGCACCTTAAAATCTGACCATGATTACTGAGTGCAAGCATTTGCGAAATGGCATTATGAGTGGAGCCTTTTCCAGAAGAGATTATTCATTTACATTACAATATATACAACATGCAGTTAGTGTTCCATCCATGTTAGCGCACACACTTGATGGTATCAATCCTTAAACTGGTACAAAAAAAATTATTTTATATATTCACATACGGGACAGTCACAAGATGTCAACAAAATCACATACTTATCGAAATCCTCAATCAGGAATATGCGACGTTGCTTCTTAATGTGCTTTCAACTAGGTAGGCATCAATGACAATCATTACAATGGGTTAAGGGGATCTAAGAGAGAATTATGTAAGGAGTTCCTTCTAGGTAAAGGCCATTGGTATTACTATCATTAAAGGGGGTGGCCTACAAGGATACATTGGTAGCTACTGATGCAAGAGCATAATTTCAACAATTTATTTCAAAATTTGTGTTTGTCCTCCATAAGGTCTTAGAGATTTATAGAAGAGGAAGTTGGTTTCCTTGTTGTCCTATAATTTTGTAGAATTTCTAACTTCATATTTGGGATAGGAAATTTTAGTAATTTTAGGCATAAGTTAAGATGTTTTTATTTTTATTTTTAAGGCCTCCTAGTCATTAGGAAAGTTGAGTCTTATGATTAGGATTACTTGTGGCATCCTATGTATTTTTCAAACTCCAATACACCAAGGCAAATATGTGGAGGACATTTGGGGGAAATGTGATTGTCCATCAAATGTAGATCGGATTTGGGGAACTTGTAGCTCTTTTCCTTGGACCCTACTAGTTCTTAGAGGTTGTATTTGGAGCAGTTAGAAGGAAAAGCATAATATGCCCAAGAATATTAGCGTTGGAGCACCTATGGTTTGGGATAAAGGATAAGGGGTTCTAGGAGTTAATGGGTTTAAGGGTTTAGGAGCAAGGGGTTAAGGGTAAAGGGTAAAGGGTTAGGGCTTATGGGATTTGAAGGTTAGTCGGTTTAAGGGTTAGAGGTTAATGGATTAGTGGTTAAGGGATTTAGGGGTTAATATTAACCATCAAGGGCTTACATGTCTGGGGATTTAGGGGTTAAGTGCCTAAGGGTTATGTTATTTAGGTGTCAGAAGGTTAAGGGGTTAGGGGTTAATGAGTTTAGGGGTTAGGGGTTATGGGTCAAGGGTCAAGCTTTAAGAGGATATGGGATTAGGGTTTATGGGGTTCAAGGATTCTAAGTTAGTGGTTAGGGGTTAAGGGGTTAATGGCTTTGGGTTTAAGGGATCAATGGGTTAATTTGTTATGAGTTATGGGTGTAGGGATTAAGGGATTGTGGCTTCGGGGTTAAAGGGATAGGGACTTTAGTGGTTATGGGTTAAGTGCGTATGTGTTGTGATAATGTGGCCCCTAATCCCCTTGTCACAACTATTGGGGGTTCCCCTATCAATTTCTCTCATTACCTTACCTATAGGTTCCCTATCCCCTATGCCATAAGGCCCTAAGGCTCCTTCTCATTCTCTAATGTTAGGATTGTAGATCTCAGTAAACCATGCTCGAACCTCTCACTTCTACCCATCCATGCTACCCTTATGTCCCCTTGCCCCGCTCAATACACCAAAAGACCCCCCTCCCCTAAAATTCATAAGAATTGAACATTTGGAGGCGATCATTTAACAACAACTTCACAACTACTCCATTTATAATGGTGTCTTGGAGCTATTAGATGTCATTTCATTGAGCTACAGTGATAGGTGAGAGCTATGCATAACTCACTAAAGGTGTATCAAGAGACTATTAGTCTATTGGCTATAGAATTTGACTCTTTTTTTGTAACTTAGCGAAATGGAAAAGATGTGGAGACAATCTCCATTCTTCTTCTTTCACCGGGCCATGTAAAATAAATGAAGCAAATAGTCTCAAACCCTTGGAGAAGGAAAGTTGAGAACAATAATTAGCATGAACAAACAAAGAATCCAATGAGTTAAGCTTAGAGGGGTCTCCCTTTGTAAAAAAGCATCCATAAGTTTGTTAGAGTTAGTATGAATCTTTACTAGAGGTTGAGTATTCTTCACATCACCAACCACATCCAATAGAAAGGTACCAACCCCTACAATAAAAATGATGTCTCCAAATAAGGTGTAGTTAATACCAATAATATCACCTTATGAATCTATTACAATATGATTTGGAAAGTATGTTTCCATACGTGTGTGAAAGAAAAAATCCATTTAGTTAGCAAAAGGAAGTCTTTTTTAAGACCTCCAGAAACCCACTTGAAGGAGACAAGAAGGGTTTGAAACCATATAATACAAGTCGATCTATGAACCCTATTTCTGATGTTTTCTATGCATGTGTTTGTTCACTCGATTTGACATGTGATAGACAATATATGAAGCCTTTTTTTCCACATATCATCTTCATTAGATATCATGTTACTAAGAATGAAGTGTCTGGATTAGAGTTAAAGTTCCTATTTTAGTTTGTTGTCTTTTTTTGTCTTTTAGAGTACAAATATTTCTGGTATATTGTGCTAAGGTAGTTTGGCTTTCAAATATTCAAGGAATATGTGAGCTAACTATATAAGAAAATATTTTAATATTTGAAATAACATGATGAACTATTTAGCACAATTTATGGTGTTGGATTGATTGAGATGTTTATTTTTGGATGGATGGATGTACATCTCTTTAGCCAATAGACAAAACTCATTAAGCATTGTTACAAGTATGTTATTGACATGTTGAAGTGCCATTGAGACTTAGAGGTAGAAGATTTAGACTTGTATGTTTTCACCTACCCGGGTGTGATGATACCTTGTGGAGGTAAGCAAAATTTCCATTTTTTTAACTTTTGGATATATTCTATACGCTCTTGAGAGAATTTCAACCTTTTAAATAAAAATACAAACAAATGTACATTCATGCAATAATTACTAATTGATTTGGGGGTGACTCAACAAATTGTAGCATGTTGGCTTGTTGAATTTGTTAGTAAGTTAATTAGGGCTTGATAAATTTGTAAGCTTTAGTGGGATTTATTGCAGTTGTATGTGTTTTAGAGAAGTGAGTTTGGAGTGGTGGTTGTGCTTTCTTTATTGAATTTGATTTCTTTGGTTCTTCTTCTTGTGCATGCCCATTGTGGTATATTCTCGTTAGTGGTTAAGGGGTTAGGGATTGGGGGCTTAAGGGTTAGGGGCATAATGAATTAGTATTTAAGGGATTAGGGATTGGGGTTAGGGGAATAATGAGTTAGTGGTTAAGGGGTTATGGATTGGGGGTTTAGGGGTTAGGGGATTTAGGGGTTAGAGGAATAATGAGTTATTGGTTAAGGGATTAGGGATTGGGGGCTTAGGTGTTAGGGGATTTAGGCGCAATTAGGGGTTAGGTGAATAATGAGCTAATGGTTAAGGGATTAGGGATTAGGGGCTTAGGGCTTAATTAGTGGATTTAGAAGTTAACGATTTTAGGGGTTAGGGTTGAGGGGTTAATGGGTTAATGGTTAAGCGTTAACGGTTTAGGGGTTTAGGGGTTAAGGGATTAGGGGTTTAGGTGTTAGTGGTTTAGGGGTTTAAGGGTTTAGAGGTTTAGGGTTTAGGAGTTAAATGGGTTAGGGTTTTAGGGGTTTAGGGGGTTAAATGGGTTAGGGGTTGGGAATTAGGGCTTAAGGGCTTAGGGGTTAAGGGTTAGACATTTAGGTTTTACGGGGTTAAATGGGTTTAGGGGTTTAGAGGTTTATGGGGTTAGGGGATTTAGCAGTTAAGGATTTTAGGGGTTAGGGGTTAGGGGTTAAGGGGTTAATGGTTTAGAGGTTAAGGGGTTAGAGGTTTAGGGGGTTAAATGGGTTAGGGGTTAAGAGGTTTAAGGGGTTAGAGGATTTAGTAGTTAAGTATTTTAGGGGTTAGGGTTTGGGGGTTAAATGGGTTAGGGTTTTAGGGGTTTAGGGGGTTAAATGGGTTAGGGGTCGGGAATTAGAGTTTAAGGGGTTAGGGGTTAAGGGTTTAGGGGGTTAAATGGGTTAGGGGTTTAACGTTTAGGGGGTTAAATGGGTGAGGGGTTATATTCATGTCTTAGGTGAAAAAGGCACAATCTAACTTGGTCAAGTTGTTATATTCAAGGCAAGACTTGGGTGGGTTCCCAGGTTCCAAAAAAGTAAGGGTAATTGTGAGGGCATGATAACTAAGGAGTGTCAATGCGTGCCAAGGAATGAAAAGGCATGCTAACACATGCCAGAAAGTGTCAATGGATGTTGAGGACTGTTAGGGAGTGCCAGGACATTGCAAGAGAGAACTAGGTCAAAATGCATGGAAATGAACGAATAAGAGTGTGTGCCAAGTAGTGTCAACGAATTCCAAGTGTCTCAAGGATAAAGTGTGTTAGGAGAAGGTTAGAATAAGACTTGTAGGAGGTAAGCCTATGGTTACATAAAGGGTTGGAAAAAGTAGTTTCAGACAAAGGGAAACTTTGGGCTGGGCACAACATTGATTTTCCAATGACTTGGTTGGGTTCCCAAGTCACAAAAAAAGCAAGGTTATCTATGACGACATGAAAGCTAAGGAATACCAAGGTGTGTCAAGGAATTCCTAGAAGTACTAAGACATGTTAGGCAGTTCCAAGGCATGATAGGCATGCCAAGATGTGGCAGGTGCCAGGGTGTGGCATGAACACATGCTAGGGAGTGTGAGGGCCAAGTGTCAGGGAAACACAAGGGGGCACTAGTTTAAAATGCATGGAAATGAAGTATAAGCCAGTTCCAGGTGTGTTAAGAAGGGAGTGACACGGTATTCTAGGAAGTGCCAAGGCATGTTAGAGTGCTAGGGAAGCATACAAAGTTGTTCCAAGTGCCTAGGTGTGCCAATGCATGCTAAGGAGTGTTAGGGAGTGCCAGGAAAACATGACAGAGGTGCACTAGGTCAAAATTCATAAATGAATGAATAAGAGTGTGTGACAGGGAGTGTTAGCGAGTTCTAGGTGTCTCGAGGAGGGAGTGACATGGTATGATAGGCAATACTAAGTCATGTTATAGTGTCAGGGCGACATGCATCCAAGATTTTAGATATTCACATATGAGATAGTCACAAGATGTCAACAAAATCACATACTTATCGAAATCCTCAACCAATAATATGCTACATTGCTTCTTAATGTGCTTGCAACTAGGTAGGCATCAAAGACAATCATTGCAATGGGTTAAGGGGATCTAAGAGAGAATTATGTAAGGAGTTCCTTCTAGCTGGTAAAGGACATTGGTGTTACTATTGTTAAAGGGGGTGGCCTACAAGGATACATTGGTAGCTGTTGATGCAAGAGCATAATTTCAACAATTTATTTCAAAATTTGTATTTGTCCTCCATAAGGTCTTAGAGATTTTTGGAAGAGGAATTTGGTTTCCTTGTTGCCCTATAATTTTATAGAATTTCTAATTTCATGTTTGGGATAGGAAATTTTAGTAATTTTAGCCATAAATTAAGATGTTTTCTTATTTTTAAGGTCTCCTAGTCATTAGGAAAGTTGAGTCTTATGATTAGGATTACTTGTGGCATCCTATGTATTTTTCAAACTCCAATACACCAAGGAAAATATGTGGAGGACATTTGGGGGAAATGTGGTTGTCCATGAAATGTAGATCGGATTTGGGGAACTTGTAGCTCTTTTCCTTGGACCCTACTAGTTCTTAGAGGTTGTATTTGGAGCAGTTAGTAGGAAAAAACATAATATGCCCAAGAATATTAGTGTTGGAGCAGTTCTGGTTAAAACACGAGATTCAAAGTTCAAATCCCCTTGAGTTGCCAACCTAAAAATAATATTTTTTTTTTATCTATTTATTTATTAAATTTTTAGAATGTGGTTTAATGAAAAAATAAAAATATAATATAAAAGAAATAAATATGACATGATTAAATTTCATGTGGTTTGAATATCGATTTTCAAAAATAAAAAATATAATTTTATCCACCATCCACTCATGATATTTCAATGCAAACTTCCCAATGCTAATGATTTTGTCTTAATTGCTAACTATTTTAAATGGGTTTTGTCTTAATTGTCATTGTCTTAAGTCACCATTGTCTTAAATATATAGTTATGTCTTAAATATTTTTGTCTCAAAGTGCTTTTGTCTTAAATCTAAATTTTTGTCTTAAAATATTTTTGTCTCAAATTGCTTTTGTCTTAAAATATATTTGTCTCAAACTGCTTTTGTCTTAAAATATAAAGTTTTGTCTTAAAATATTTTTGTTCGTTTTGTCTTAAATAAAATTTTAATTGCAAAAAAATACTTTTGTCTTAAATATTTGCTTGGTGGACTCCCACAGCATGGGCTTGCAAGAGCAATGGTGGAACACTTCTTCTTTGGACCGGCCATGGCTAGGAGAATTGTGAGTAGCCCACCTGTTCCCAGAAAATCCAACGTTATTGACCTCCCTCTCGAGTGTGGTTATGGTGAAGGTAGTATAAGCAACGACAATATGCTGTATGCAAAATATACTGTGCACAATATGGGCAGAGGATGTTATGAAGTGGAATTGGTGGGTGATCATCGACTGGTACTGAAATGGCGTTGTACCCCTTTGGTGTGGGTTTCTACATGGAAATCTACCTGATAATCATCCTGCATATTGTAGCAAGGTAGAACCACACAAACTCATCCGTCACGACAGTTTGGTAACTGGTTATTTGGATGTGGACCTCCAGCCCTTCTTACTCCGACTAAGGTGAAAAGAATTAGATGTTTAAATGATTTTGAAAACTGTTACGTGGAATTGTTAGGATGCTTAAATAATTTTGAAGACTTTTCCATGCAATTGTTAGGATTCTTAAATGATTTTGAAAACTGTTGAACGAATATCCTTAAAAAGTATTAAGAATATACGGATGTTTCTGCAGTCATGACAGAAATGCTTAAGGCTTCTTAATATTCCTGGTTAAAATCCTGGAGTCATATATAGAAACGCTTAACCAGCTGTAAGTGCGTTTTCTTAATGTTCCTTGTTAAAATCCAGGATATAATGTAGGTGTGTCTTTGTATTCAATAAACAAAAAACAGGATGGAAATGAAGTTGAACTTAAGGCAAGTTTTTCTTAATGCAAATTTGCAAAATACTATATAAATGAAATTATTATTATAAATATTTATAAACAGAGAAGAATTAAATCTTTTGAGGTGAAAAGTTTTTTTTGGAGTGAAAATAGATTTGATTTCTTTCAAAACTTGATATATTTGTTTTTGTAAACTGGTTCTTCTCTTGTAAATAAAACCTGAAGACAAATCTTCAGTGTTTAAGAATACAAGACTGCAGCTAAAGCCTAGCAAACTGGGAGCTGATGGTGAAGAGTAAGGGTCAAGGGACTGAAGCTGGTAAACCTGCTATGCTACTGGCCCTGAAGCAGAAGCTTATAAGTCCAGGATTGAGTGTGAGGAGCGAAAAGAGTTTTGATCACTCTCAAAACTTGATAAATGCAGAATTAAGATGGATCTAACTTGGTATTATATACATTTCATATTTTTTTATATAAAAATATTTTAATTTTTAATTTTATTAAAACCTTGATTTAATGTGTATGGAATAATTTTAGTAGTAATAAGGGTAGAAGGTTTGAAGTAGTAGTCTAAGTTATAGATCAAATAGACTTTTCATGAAATCCAGTAAAATAATTTTAAAAAAGAATGTGATTTTTTGTTGTTTAATATATATTTTTGAATAAAAAATAAATTCAACTCCATGAAAAATAAGAGCAAGTACCCTCATATGTGTTTTGATTGTATTCATATAAATAAATTCATTTATATAAATACCTTTGTATTTTGATTATGTTCATCATGAATAATGGTGTATATACAAAAACTGTGATATAAATAAATTAACGTATACATACCATACTATCCTTCCTCATTTTGGTACTACCATAGCTATAGCTAGTGGTACTCTGATACTAAGATCGCAATCATCCATCACAATGGTACTAACATAGTATTAAGATAACTGTCTTCCCCCACTTTGGTAATAAGACAATATTAAGACCACCATCATCAACACAATGGTATTAACATAGTATTAAGATGACTGTCCTCCCTCACTTTGGTAATAAGATAATATTAAGACCACCATCATCTCATGCCTTTGCCCGATATGATAGTGGCCTCCTCCCTCTTTGCCTTAAGTTGGTAGTGATATTCTGATATTAAAATCACAATCCTCCGTCGCAGTAATACTAACATAGTATTAAGATGATTGTCCATAATAAGACAATATTAAGACCACCATCATCTCATGTCTTTGCCTGATGTGATAGTACCCTTCTCCTTGTGGCATTAGTTGGGTATTAAAGTCACCATCCTTACCCTTGGTTAATTGATACGGAAGTAGCAATCAGATTCAAATATGGAGCATATAGCAGCAAGGTAGAGCCACATAAACCAATCTGTCACCACAGTTTGTTTGTTTATTTATTTGGATGTGGACCTTCAACTCTTCTTACTCGAGGAAAGTATAAAAAAACAAATCAGATGCATGTTTTTGTTAGATGCTCAAAAGGATTTAAAAAACTGTTTCAGTTAGGTATATGTGTTTCTATGTGTTTTAACAGTGCACGGTGGAAATGATATGCATGATTTTGTATTTAAATAAGTATTATGATGAGTGTTTTGTTTTTATTTTTTTAACACAACAATAATAAAACAAGATGTAATAATAAAGCCTATTCAAATGATATTTTAAATTTGAAAATGTAAAAATAAGAAATAAAATAGTAAATTTATTCATTTGTTTTTGCTTTAATAATGATAAAACTCATCATTATTTAGTCATCAAATTAGTAATGAGAATATTTATGATTGGTTGTTATATAGCATAAATCATTAAAACTATTAAGATCTTTCAAAATGTGAAAACTAGTGGACAAGTGTGAAAACCATAAAATTTGAAGGGTGGGTCTATATTGAAATTCCAACCATAAAGAGATAAGCTTTAGCTCCAACAAGACTTGTTTCTTTAAGAATATGGAAGACAAGCTCTTAGACAAACATAAAACTTTTAATTTGTTACACTTTAACATTCAATTCAATTTTTTATATTGTAATTTTATTTTTATTAATAAAATTAAAAATAAATTTAAGAGAAAAAAATCATAATATTCACATGGCATTAAAGTAAATTTAAATAATTATGATTCATATTTATAACTATAATATATTTTGAATTTATAATTAAAAAATATATAAATTTAATGAATTTAATTAATAAATATGTAGTTGTAAATATTTTTGTATATAAAAACCTGAAATATATAAAATATAAATAATAGTTTAAGCATAAATTAAATTGAAATAGTAATTCATATCTCTTATTATTTTGTTTCAAAATGGTATTTAAATTAATTAATTAGACGGATAGGAATCTCTATCCAAAGTCAATAAATTAATTTTTTTGCTAATTGCAAATTCTAATCCTTTGCTTGAGAATAGAGATGTTGTATATTTTCATAGTTTCCTCTCAATCTACCAAAGTAGTTCTCAAAAAAAAGTTCCTTCCCTACCTAAATCCATATCCATAGTTTCTTCTCCATCAACCAAGTTGTAGTTCTAAAGAATTACTTCATTGCATATCTAAATCCAATGCTCTAATCATATTTATCCTTTACAAAATTAGGATTAAATATATACTATACTAGTTGTGGACTCAGTGGAATAACTAACTATAAATAAATAAATAAAAAACATATAAACATGCAATGTGACATGATTTTTTCCCCTTTTGAAACGTATGTCTCTTCACCGTTTGCAATGTATGCCCATTTGAAATGAAACCATTGACTATTCCCATTTGTTAGAGACGATTTCTATCACGTATATGGGAATCTGGTCTGTAAAATTATGTAGGTTATAGTCTTTCACCATTTTCAGTTTTTTCTTCTCCGGATTTTGCTTTTGCAGGCTCACCTGTTCGATCTCGCGTTATATTTAAAGTGTGTTTCTTTTATAACACTTAGAAGATTTAGGGTTTTCTTTATTATTTCATCGGCAGGAAAAATGCTTCAAATTCAGTATTCCGAGAATAACTACAATGATATCTATTAGTACAAGTCTATAACAGTTCCCATTTGATGGAATTTTAAAGGCTCTTTTATTAGAATTTCTCCTTTCAGCGTCCACAAATTAGGGTTTTAAGATTAAATTCTAGAAAAATCCCTTACTATCTCAGCTTTGAGTTTGATGTTTGTTTTTATGTTTAGGCATGTGATGCTTGGTCCTGATGTTCCGCGGCTTTTCCCAGGTATCACATTTTGACTCAGGTAATCCCGGGTCTTCTTATTATTGGTAGCACTGGTTTTATTAGCAGGGACTGCTAAATATGTTTCTTTGTAACATCTAATTTGTAGAAATCACCCAGTTAGTATTCATCAATGGTAATTATCTGTCATCTCATGGATCTGACCGAAGAGCTCTCTGCAGATTTTACCGGCTCTGAGTAATTTATAATGGTAATGAGATTAGAAAAAGAGAAATGCAATACACGACTCCCTTCTCATTAAATATCTCATGGTAGCATTCCCACAACATTCCCTCATTCATTCTGAGGGTGCAACATTCCACTCTCTTTAGCCGAACCGGAATTTGGTTCCCAGATAGCTTTATCGACTACTACTAATTATTCCTAATTCACCTTTTCTTTCCAGTAAGCCATTTTTTCAGAGGAAAAAAGCATCAATAATGGTAGATTCAAGGGCATAATCAAGAATGAAAGACCTGCTAGTACTTAGGTTTAGTTTCTTGAGAATGGTAGTGCTATTATTACGGTTAAGATGGTAATGTCTAAATAAGAATAAGAAGCCTTGCTTTGTCACTGCTCTATAAAGAAGAAATCTTTTTTACTCAACTTCAATGTAAATCCCAATACGTCACAAAATTTCATGCTGCGAGGAGAAATGGGAAAACGAGGGGTGGAGACTATAGTTAGAGTTCTCATTGTTCTATATAAAGGAGAAATCATTTTTAGTCAAGTTCAATGTAAATCCCAATACGGAAATTGGAAATAAAACAACTGTTTCCCCACAACACAAAGAATACAGTTGCGGAAATAACATTTACACACAGACAGCATCGGAGAGGAATTCTATTTATATTTATTTAACTCTTCTTTATTTATTTATATAAATAAAAGAAATTACATTTTCTTTAATACAAAATGGCCAAAGCTTGAAAATTTAAGTCAATTAAATGCAGAATGGGTAACAACCAAATGTCTTTCAGCGTGATTTTTTTTTTTGAAATATTATAGGTTTCAGCTTTGAAACCACATCACATCCACTCCTCCATGGCAAATCGGCTATTTTAACTTTTAACATTGGACGACACCGGAAAACCTTAAGTTATATCTAGTGCCTGGAACTTGTAGGAGCTTATGTGCGCTATTCTCCCATTACTACACCAAGGGTATTTTTAAGACATTTGTTTAAGACAAAAGAAATCTTTTGTCTTAAAAAGTCACTTTTTATTTTAGTTATTTTACATTAAAATTTAATATTAATTGAATTGTCTTAAATATAAAATTGAAGGCAAAAGCAGTGTGAGACAAAAATAGTTTGAAACAAAAATTTATATTTAAGACAAAAACAATTTGAAACAAAAATATTTGAAGACAAAAACAATTTAAGGCAAAAATATTTGAAGACAAAATTTTATATTTAAAACAAAAACAGTTTGAGACAAATATTTTAATACAAAATTTTATATTTAAGACAAAAGCAGTTGACACAAAAATATTTTAATATAAAACTTTATATTTAAGGCATTCCTATTTGAAAACAACTTCCCTAGCTGCCACTGTGTCCATGTCTGAGCCATTGGATCAAATGTTAGATTTAATGTTAGTTTCATATATATATTTTTTTAATGTTAGTTTTTTTTTTTAATAAGTTATATTGAATTTAGGATTTGGTGGTTTTTAACTTAAAATGTTGTTATTAAAAAATTTGTTATATTTTTATATGTAACTGTAAATAGTTTTATATATATTTTTTTATAGTATTTGTTTTCTTCTTTTTAATAAGTTAAATTGAATTTAGGTAATAAAATAAAATAACAATAAACTATACAAACAACCTATGGTATTGACCCATGGTATTCGTGTGGAATATAGGTTATTTAAAGGGGGAAATTAAGATGGCCTAGATCAATCTTAACTCTGGAGTATTTGTTTTCTTATTTTTAATAAGTTAAATTGAATTTATGTAGAAAATAAAATAACAGTAAACTATAAAAACAGCCCATGGTATTGACCCATGGTATTCATGTGGAATATGGTTTATTTAAAGAGGGAAATTAAGATGGCCTAGATAAATCTTAACTCTGGATCTACCAAGAGCCAAGAGGGATCAAATGTCTTCATATGCAAATCTATTTTAGAGTGAAAATATTTAAACTAACTATTTAATAAAATTATTTTTAATTGTTTATAACCATTATTTTTTTAAAATTTTACTTAATAAAATGTATCTAAATTTTCACACATCTAAATATACATAGTTTTTCTTGTTCTATATTATTTTTGTTACAACTATTTTATTATTCCGAAAATACATGGTTTCTTTTGTTATATATCATTTATGTTACAATTGTTTTATTATTCATGGGTAGTATTTCTTAATATATAAAAATGAAATTAATAATGATGAATGTTCATAATTCTCATTTCTTAATTAACACTAAATTTATCTTTAGTTACTTTAACTACATACATACTCTTTCAATTTTTTTTTTGTTAATGAATATCAAATTTCTTCTGTTAAAAAAAAACTATATACATATCTTTAATTATCTAATTGTGGCTAAATAAATTACATGTTTTTTACTTTATAATCTTAAACTAATTTCACATTATATGATGTCAAACTTACTCAACTTTTTATTCTAAAATTTTAAACAAAGTTTTTCACTACATAATTTTAGCTTTTATAATTCTTTTATTTTTCAATTCCAAACAAACTTACAAAAGAAAAAACTCACTCAGTCCTTACTGTAGATTATAATTTTAAAAAATTGAGACTATGTGATTAACAATAGAGTAAGTTGAGACAAACTTGAAGGATTTTTTGTACATGTTTTATCATAACATTTCCCTCCATCCAATATACATTGTAGAGTCTTCTGAAGAGGGAGTCTATTCCAGTTTATAACCCAATCCACAATCAAAGAAAATGGCTAGGTATTTCACAAGTTATTAGTTTGTAACTTGATCTAAAATTAGAGAAAATGGCTAGGGATGTCACAAGTTATCATTCACATAGTGATTTACTAAAGTTCTTAGCTGAAATGGATCCTATTAGATGCATGGTGGCCAGAGACACTAAAAAAATTCAAAATAGATATTGAATTTATTAGTTGAAATGGATCATATTAGATGCAAGGTGTCCACAGACACTAAAAAAAATAAAATAGATATATGTTATGACATCCATATTGTCTACAAACCATCCAAATTTCCCACATTATATGATGTCAAACTTATTTTAAACAACATTTTTCACTACATAATTTTATCTTTTATAAATTTTTTATTTTTCAATTCCAAACAAAACTTACAAAAGAAAAACCCACTCAGTCTTTACTGTAGATTATAGTTTTACCAAATTAACACTATGTCATTAACAATAGAGTAAGTTGAGACAACCCTAAAGGGTTTTTTTGTACATGTTTTATCATAACATTTCCCTCCATCCAATATATATTGTAGAGTCTTCTGAAGAGAGAGTGTATTCTAGTTTATAACTTGATCCACAATCAAAGAAAATGGGTAAGGATTTTACAAGTTATTAGTTTGTAACCTAATCCACAATTAAAGAAAATGTCTAGGGATGTCACAAGTTATCATTCACACAATTATTTATTGAAATTATTAGCTGAAATGGACCCTATTAGATGCATGGTGTCCAGAGACACTAAAAAATTCAAAATAGATATTGAATTTCTCAGTTGAAATGGATCATATTAGATGCATGGTGGCTAGAGACACTAAAAAATTTAAAATAGACATATATTATGACATCCATATTGTCTACAAAACATCCAAATTTCCCATCTTATACAACAATTTCTAACAATAGCCGCTCAATTTACTCTCCAATTTTTGAAACCCCCACCCATGTTGGGGAGATCAGAGTGTAAAATCAAATGTTCTTGTGGTTTTTTTAAAGGGTTCATAAACAAAAAAGACTATGAGAAATTCAATAGCGTGGTATAATAACTTATTTTTAAATCATTGTGACAAGAAAAACATCAGATTAGCTCACAAAATATATCTAATGCTATAAGGATCTAGAGAGGTATTCACGGTTAGCTTGGAAAACCAAGCATGAAGGTGCTTCTAATTTTCATTGAAGTAGTCTTCAAAAGTTCCTAGCTCTATTTTAATTACATAAATATATTGAAAACCAAATGATAGTATTTAATTCAATTGTTTTATTTGGACATGTTGCAAGCTGATATTTATTGCTATACAAGTTGTGCATCAAATTATTATGTAACGATTGTGCCAAGAAGTTTTTAAATTATTTCTCTTTAGCTATATATTATCAGTTTCATATGTTTTCAATCAGGAAGAAGCTTCAGATTTTAAGAACTATATCTTTGATCTGAGCACATGATTCTATTAAAATTTATGAAACAAATTCATTTTTTACAACTTGTATGTTTAAATATGTGATTTTGAAAGTGATGATGGCTTCTTTAGACACTTGATTAGTATTGTGGAAGAAATTTGATTTTATCATTAATGACTGTGAGTAGTTCATGTAGTAGTTGCATTTCTTATAACATATTTTCATATCCTTTATATAAGCTATTGTATATAAAATTATAACACATTTCCCCAAGACGTTACCTATCTGGTGAGTAGTTGATGTAGCAATTGCATTACTTATAACAGATTTTTATATCCTTTGTATAAGCTATTGTATCTACAATTCTAACACATTTCCCCCAGGTGTTACCTATATGGTAACTGAGTGATGATGGCTTCTTCAGACACTTGATTAGTATTGTGGAAGAACTTGGAGCATATCATTAAGGATTGTGGGTAATTCATGTAGCAGTTGCATTTCTTATGAAATATTCTTATATCATTTGGATAAGTTTTTGTATATACAATCATACTATGATATGGATACACATTCCCCCCAAGTGTTACCATATTGTGATTGTTGTCCAATTGTTGATATTTAGAGAAATATAATTAAATGATTGATGGTTTTGGAACATCAAAGTTACTATGATAAACTTTTATCTTAGGATGACTCCTTAGTGTTGAGATTCGATTTTCATGACGAACATGCATATATCTCTTCACAGGAAAACCCTTTTGCCTTTTTATAGTACATGGTAGTTGTATGAATGGACTAGTTATATTGTCCTCACTGTCATAAGATTCAACACGGTTATTTTTTTTTCATAAGTATATATTCAAGTTATACATATTATGTAGTAAGAAATGTTCTTTAATAATAACAGTCACTAAAAGGTGAAATGGTCTCAATACACCCCTCTATATATACAATGTCTCATGGTATTATTCTCATTTGGTGACATATGGAAATTCCAATACCGAAACTCTTTCATAGTGTCTCTCACATTATATGAAAGTCTATCTTGATAAGGTTTCCTACATATATTAGCTCAACATGCAAGTTCATCATTCTCATGTTATTGAATCCTAATTTTTTAATGCCTCCATAAATTTTTTCTTAATGTTTTGTAGATTATTGTTTTCACTGACATCAACCAATTTGATGTAGTTCTTTTTACAACACCACCTGTCAATAATTCCCTACTAGCACTTATGCCATATTGAGATTGGTATTTTGCAATTTTTCCAGGGGTTGATGTCATATTTCTTGATACTAACTCATTTACCTTCACCTCTTCGGAATTTCTAATGCCCAATAATTGAATTATATTTCTTAGATATTTGTGCTTTCAAAATATGTTTGAGAGTTATAATTATATATAATTATAAAATAATATTTTTAAAAATTAATGTTGAAATTCGATTGTGAAAGTGCTATTTTTTAATGATATAACTAGTAAATCTATTATCCCTTTTTATTTTTTTAATGATTCAATTAATATTAACATTTATATGTTGTTATGAGGAGATTTTTTATTTTTCATGTCAATTACCTTTTATAACTCTAGCAGGTTCTTAATATTTCCTTTTGTTTTAATAAATGAAACTCAATTATATACTAAAAAAGATGATTAGGTAAGAGAATTTTAGGATTATAATTTTTTTTGGTCCAAGTTGACAATGTAAATGCTTATTTACCTAAAGTTGGCTCCCATGTTCAATACCTCCCCATGGGGTTTGAAGATAATAGGTAATGGAAATTGAATGACATATAAAAAAAAATAATTTATACTTAAAAAAATTAGTTCTATATATTATAGTAGTTATTGCTTGAGTAATCTTTCAATTTGACATTCAATTATTTATTAATAAAGTTGTTTTATTTAGTAGGGAGTACAATAATTTTGTAATCAAATAATAGGATAAAACATATTCACAATATAATTTATTTGAATGAGTAGATGTGTGTAAAATATTTTAATAAGAAACTAGATTTGTAATTATAAAATATAAAACTATAACTTAAATTTGTGATATTAGTTTGTATTTTTTTTCTTGTGTATATAGAGAAAGACTAGACCAAGTTTGGAGTTAAGAAAATAAACCATAACATGAATAACATTATCTCCTTCCAAAAATGTCTCCATATTAAAATGACATTCACTTTATTGTATACCAAGACTATTGTTCTTCATATACCATTTCTGACAAGCATGCAATTGGCGCTTGGATGTGTAGATGAACTTAGAGTAAAATCTATTTCTGTTAATAAAAATTCTCTTTATTTACGTCTATGCTAGATAGATTGTACTTGAATGTATTTAAAATATCCTATTTGAGTTACATGATCATTTCATGCTTGTTTCAAAGGATTATTAACTAGCATTTTGCAAATGAATATGCAAAAAACAACGCCGGAGGTAAGCTTGTCACATTGATTGGTCAACAGATGATTGGACAACTGCATGACACTGTTGAGATTTGTTGAGTTTTTTTGTTTTACGATGAATCTCTACAGTGTCGTGAGCTAAAGACTCACAATAGATAACGCCTTCGGCATTAATCACCAAAGGATTTTCACCCCAATTTCCTATTTCAATATCTATAATTTTTTTTTTATATACGTGAACAGAGTATGTTGGTTTACATATACGTTTTCACCCAAAATTGCCTATTTCAATATCTATAACAAAATTTTTTGGTTCATAACTCTTATAATCAATATCTTTGAAACCTCCACTACCTACTTCCATGGAAGCAAATTTTCCTTTCATTCCTTCACAATGGCTTCTTCTCTGCAAAAAATTATTTCATTATGTTGGTTTACATATATGTTTTCACCCACAATTTCCTAATTCAATATCTATAAAAAAAAATTTGGTTGATAACTCTTATAATCAATATCTTTGAAACCTCGACGACCTGCTTCCATGTAAGTAAAATTCACCTTTTATTCCTTCACGGTGGCTCCTTCTCTGCAACAACTTATTTCTTCTATGCTACTCTTTCCTATGATATTTCCTTACGACATTTCTTTTGCAAAATATGGTGCAATTGCTAGTTCAGACAATGACAACTTAAGACAACCACAATTAAGATTAAGATGAAACCCATTTAAGACAAAACCCTTAACAATAATTCATAACAAGGTGATTGTCAAATGACTTACATTCCATGAACTGAAATTGTTTAATTTTTTAAATATGTGAAAATTTTTAAATTACTTCAACTAAACTTTGATATAAATTTGTAAGAAATTAAATACAATATAACAATAATTATTTTAATTTTTTTAATTTTGTCAAAATATATATATATATATATCAAAGCTAAACATAAAGAAATAAAATAAAAAATACAAATTCATCTATATATGGATTTTAAACCTTCATTATTTTCACTGAAATTCCATGTCTGGATAGTGGATAATTATATTTTTAATTTTTGAAAATAGATATTCAAACCACATGAAATTTGATCATGTTAATTTTATTTAATTTATATCCTTTATTTACTTTTTCATTAAACCACATTCTAAAAATATAATAAATAAATAGATAAAAAAATATTATTTTTTGGTTGGCCACTCAAGGGTATTTAATTTTGAATCTCGTGCTTTAACATAATACTTAATAACAAGGTGATTGTGAAATGAATTACATTCCATGAAATAAAATTGTTTATTTTTTTAAATATGTGAAAACATTTAAATTACTTCAACTAAACTTTTGATATAGATTTGCAAGAAATTAAATACAATATAACTATAAAAAAACTTAAATACTCTCTCTCTCTCTCTCTCTCTCTCTCTCTATATATATATATATATATCAAAACTATACATAAATAAATAAAATAAAGAAATACAAATTCATCCATATATACATTTTAAACCTTCATTTTTTCTTTCTAAAATGAAAAATCAAAATTTTGATTCTTGTATATCTTATACTAAGACCAATTTTATTTTCACCCTTTGAACAAATATATCAAAGAGATAAGTAAATAATAATTTAATTATTTCCAATATAATTTTAGTATTTAAATTTTTCTTAATTGTAAAATTTCTACTAATTTTGTAATTACGCCGTAGGCGTCTTTATTTGAAATCAACTTTGCTATCTGCCACCGTGTACTGTTATTGACTGTGAGATACGTTGTTAGACGATTAAAAGAAATTCCGTCGTTCGATCATAGATGGTGGGGGAACACTGCATTGGAAGTTGGTTACGCTAACTGGAATTTCGTTACAGTAACGACCCATGCGGCTTTGAATCTTAAGAGATGGTTAAAAGGCAGGAAGGGATGCAACAATTGACTTCATTAGGTGTCATGGAGTGTTGTTATCATGACCCTTCTGTAGCTATGGCTTGCTCGGGAAGGGCTCTTTTCCTATTTCTCTGGTTCTGATTTTTCATGGCTCTTCATTTTTCAACGACAACGGTGTCGACATTGTTACTGCACCTGTATCCTGGTTCGTTGGCCATTCTATTTCCATGGCCCTTTCTTTTCTAACCACAACGGTGTTGGCGTTGTTGCTGCACCTGTACCTGGTCCTGCAATGAATTTTGGCTTCCAAAGGAAACATAGAGCACAGAGGAGGGCGCCTGGGAATCAAGCCACAACAAACATGGCTTTGCTTATTCTGCCTCTGCTTGTTTGTTCTGCATTAGAACATCCGAATCAACCGTTGTATTTGAAGAAGACGAAGAGAGGAATGGAGAGCATAGGATCAGTCCAGCCGCCCAATTCGGCCTGCCAGTGGATTTTCTCATGTGTTAGAGACTGCTATGTTCCAGGTCTTCGAATGTGTTATAGAATTACCCTCAACTCCACACGTTGTTATGTATCTGGCGACTGATGAGCAAGATCCGCGCGTTGGATTCTGTGGTGCCCCCATTTAGATATGGAGGGAGCTGATTGGAAAAAACAATTTGCGATGTTTCTAATTCTTAAAGATTTTCACTTTAAAGCTTAGTTTTATGGTTCAATTTTTTATATTTTAAGTTATATTTATTTACACTTAACTCTAAAATTATCTTTATATTATAAAATGTTATAAAATATTCTAGTAAAATAACAAAAGTCATTATTAATCTTAATTATGGTGTGAGCGAAGCAGTGTATATATGTTGTTAAGATCATTGACATTGGTCTTCGTATTGATTATGAATTACTAAGTCTTCTTGAGCTGATATGTTTGTTTCTTAGTCTGATGCAATGATTACATTAATACAAATTATGATGGTTTTTGTCAGACTTCACGGGAATGTTTCTCCATGAAAATAGAAAATTCAAGCCAGACTAGGGTTGTTCAGTCGCCTCATATTACTAGGACAACCATTAATAATACTTAATAATGATCTATTTTAACTACGTCTGTTTCAGAAATATTAGCTCAGTCACCTCAAATTACTACGACAACCATTAATAATCCTTAAGAATGATTTATTTTAACTATGTTTGTTTCAGAAATATTTAGCATCTGTTAGATGAATACGTGGTAAGGTGGGTGTTAAAGTATGGCGGCAGGTTGTGTTAACATGTTAATGAGGGATTAATGAGGGTAACGGAAAGAGTTATTGGAAAAAACAATTTGCATGTTTCTAATTTTAAAAGTATTTACACTTTAAAGCATAGTTTTATGGTTCAGTTTTTGATATTTTAAATTATATTTATTTACACTTTAACTTTCAAATTATCATTATATTATAAAATGCTATAAAATATTCTAGTAAAGAAACATAAATCATTATTAATATGGAAGTTATACTAAGAATAAAAATGATTTTTAC
The DNA here is from genome assembly GCA_034641835.2 of Pinus albicaulis. Lineage (NCBI taxonomy): Eukaryota > Viridiplantae > Streptophyta > Pinopsida > Pinales > Pinaceae > Pinus > Pinus albicaulis. Next base: position 1,808,640,516 of record CM076575.1, read on the forward strand.
AATTAAGATAGGGTTCCACTAATTATTAATAAAATGTGTATTAGAACAATAACACTTTAATTATTATTTGGAAGTTGCATTAAGAATAAAATTGTTTTTTTACATTCAAGATAGGGTTCCACTGATTATTAATAAAGTGTGTATTAGAACATTAACACTTTAATCATTATTATTAATCCCTTTTACACTCTCTTAAATTCTCTTAAAGTCTTAGGATGAAGATTAATAATGACCACAATGGATGTCTTGTTAATTATGATATAGGAGTTGAAGGACATGTAATGTCTAATGCTGTAAATTTCATATTTGTAAAGATTTAATTATCAATTTCAAAGTTCAAACTTCTCATTTTAAATTTCATTAATTTAATTTATTTTGTTAATTGGAAATATTTTATAAATTAAAACTTAATGATTATTAAATGGAATTAACTTCTCCATTCATGAGGCACATGCAAAGGTGTTGTAAAGTTAACTTTATTTACTGTCTATTCTTAGCAACTAATTTATTTTGCAAAAGAAATTGTCGGAAACATTTAGACCACATAACATATCACATCTTTTTTCATCTATGATATTATTCCATATGTTATAGCGTTACCGCGTTTCCTTTGCAACATGTGGTGCAATTGCTAGTTATGCCATAAGGCACAACTTTCCTAGCTGCCACTCTGTCTTATTTTGCACCATTAGATGGAATGTTAGACGATTGAAGATTTTTAAGCCCTCAGATTTATAGTTAATAAAAAACTAATAATTAAAATATCTAATAGACATATTCAAAATTAATAAAAACTGTTTACAATTTCTTGATGGCTTTAACCGCTTATTTCCTCTATATTTTGCAGAAAAAAATTTCTCATCGCACACTTTAGGAATGGCCCAACGCTGAAGAGGAGAGCACTGAATTTTTTGTTGAACGGAGATCACCAGGCTTCAGGGAAAAAAATACTGAATTTTTTGTTGAAAGGAGATCACGAGGCTTTGGGAAAAAAATCTCCAAGACTGATGGAAAAAGAATCTTGAAGTCTGATTCATAGGGAATATTTTAGTGTTTTAAAGAAACGTTTCTGTTTTATAAAGTTTTATTAATTTTAGATGAGCGGATTAAGATTTCATCTATGCTAGGATCTTTATTATCTTTAGAGTTATGGTATTTTCTTTTTGTCCATTTTATTTTGCATTGCTGGCTTTAAATTAGCTTCTAGAATTTTAGAATTTCCCATGATTATAATATATTTCCAAATTAGTTTTTGGATGATCCACCATTTGGCCTTTTATTCCCTTATAGAAGAGATGTCAGTAATGTACTGGCTAATCACACTTTGTATTTTTTTTAAGTTCTTCCTGTTAGTGAGAATTGAAATGAGGTGAGGGGAAATGTTAAAGCTGTTTTATAGAATTTACATTATTTCTTTTAGATGAGTGGCTTAAGATTTCGTCTAGGCTATGATCCTTATTATCCTTCGAGTTATGGTAAATCTTATGCTAATTTTCCTTTTGCCCATTTTATTTTGCAATGTTGGATTTAAATTAGTTTCTAGAATTTTAGAATTTTCCTTTTTAGTGATTATAATGCATTCCCAAATTAGTTTTTGGATGATCCGCCATTTGGCCTTTTTATCGCCTTATGGGATGTGATGTCAGTAATGTACTGCACTTTTTTTAAGTTCTTCCTATTAGTGAGAACGGAAATGAGGTGAGGGCAAATGTTAAAAAAAAATTCACCCCGAACACATACTGCACCTAAATCTCAATTGAGCAATATTAAAATTGGAGAAAACTTAAAACCTAAATTAATGGAGTAATATAAAAACGGAGTAAACTTTGCTCTTTTGAATATGCCCATAATCAAATTGCAGATCCCCTGTTAATAACTGTTTGGTAATGTAGTCACAAGTGGATTTTGTCTCTCAGTGATCCCTATTTAATTTTTAATAGTTCATTTCTTATTGTGCAGAGCACCTGCATTTACTTTCCTAATTACGTATGTTGTTCTCATCAATTTCTGATGTTAATGGAATTATTTAGTTTTAATATTATTTAATTTTGTCATAAAGATAATAATGTTCATGTGATATTTGTGAAATAAATTTATTGTTAAAATATTATAATATCTGTGAGAATATAATTATTTATTTAATTTGTTTTTTGAGGTGATTGATGCATAATTAAATCTTATTTTAATTTATGTTATTTAAATAACATAAACAATACAAATTTAATTATTAAATAACATAAACAATACAAATTTAATTATTAAATAATATTAGTAAATAATATTTCAAATATATTTTTTTAATTGTAATGGTATATCACAAAGTTGAATTGATTATCAAAATAATTATGTTTTTCAATTATTTTCTTCAAATTAATTAAAAAAAATAGAAATTCACTAATTATCTTATGCAATTAAGAACTACAACAAGCTCTATGTGGCAAATTAAAATAATAGATCTGCAATCAACAACCACAGTGAGCTGGATGTAGCAAATTGAAGACACAATGAGAATAATTTGTTCATTTCGACAGAGACAAACCCGAGGGAAAATTTTGGTCAGCTTTATCCCCTCTTTCACCGCACTGATTTATGGCTACCATTTCCTGCATTCGGACTCCCGACTCCTGTTTCAAATGGAAGTTGTTAAGCTCAAATTCTTCAACATTGAGATCAGGTATAATTGAAAAACAAATTCGTTAGGCATGTTTCAAAACCAGCCTGAAGAGACACAACCACATTAAAAAATTTCTTTCTTTCTAACCGTCAAACCTTTCATGCAACGATTCTCTCATACCATGTAATGAACATAAAAATATATATTTCTAAAAATTTAATGTATATCACTCTAGATTCGCCGTGTGGATCATATGGGTAACATCTGGACATAGAAAGTACGCTCATGAGAATATTGAACATAACTTATGGCAAATAGAAGAATCTAACATGGCTGAAACATTGCAAAGTTCAATACTATTCTTAGTAATTTATACCTTTTCTTCTTTTGGGTCTTAAATGGGATTCATAACCACTGGTCCATCTATGTCTGCAACATTAACATAAAATAAAGGCGGTTAAGTATAATATTTAAAACCCATATGGAGGTAATAGAAGGATTCATGAATAAATAGATCAATTCTTGCAAGAGAAGTTTTTCTGAAGAAGACATAAAGTAACTCCCACAAATCCTCCCCCAAAGATCGGCATTCCAGACGTGATTGAACCGGTTCAAGAAAGCGTTCAACTTCCGCTGGAAACAGCTAAAGCTCCTGTTGAAGAAGTCGAAAATTTTGTTCCTGTCAAGATCTTGAGCTTGCGTGACTTTAAACAAGATTTGTATCTGATGGATGGAATTTATAGTGTTACTAGAAGGTGTGATTCGGTAAAGTCCCATTGTTTTTCATTGATGTGGAGAATCGGTTTAGGAAAGGCTTTTTTATAATAAAAATAACGTTTATGGATCCAAAATTTACCATCTGTACAGAGAAACGATGAAGCATGCTCCATGGGATTTTGTTATACCACCAGTCATTCAAGTGCGTCCTCTGTAGCCATACAAGTTTTGGTTTCCTTAGGAATTTTAAAGAATAGTTGGCTCTTCTTCAATAATTAGGCCAACTTGATTTTTAGAGTTTTTAATATTAAATGCAATGTCTGTTTTAATTTTTAAATAATATTTTGAATTTGAAAAATTATATAAAAAAAATGTTATATAAACAAATTGCATATTATAGAACTTGATAGTGTTCTAATCTTGTTGGAAGAATCTTTGAAAATGAGTATAATTTTATGTTCATTTTGCAACTTCAAAGCTTTTGTTAATTTTAAATGTTTATTTTAATATTAATATTTGGCTAAGTACAGTAGAATGACAGAATATTTAACCATAGAATTTTTTAGCTTAAATTTGTTTCTTCTATTTGCTATTGAGATACTCTTGAGATATTTAGATCTTTGGAGACTATGATGGTCATAAGTTCAATTATATTCAGAGATGTCAAGTTTATAAACACTTTTATTTAGGAGAAATATTTCATCTTTGAATAATGTTGCACCGCTTTATTTAAGAATGAATGAGGATGACATTTGAAACATCAATAAGAGGATAAGAGATGTACGTCATAGCGTTTTGGTTGGTAGGGAGATTATTTTGTTTATTTGATTAATGCTTTATTTATTTCTATTTTTAATTTATCAAAATGATTATTATATATTATATATATGGTGGCTGTTATAATTTTAGGTGTTAGGTCTATGGACATGACTAAGGTACAAATTATTATTATGTATTTTTGAGACAGATTATGGCCATGATAGGGTAGGCAAAACTAGACTTATCTTTTTGATTTGAAACAAAATATATTTATATCAAATATATAGGTGATATATTGTATGAGTTATTATTGTTTTTTTATAGGATTTATTATTGTTTTTTTATTGTATATTTAATTATATGGAATTCATTTGTCTTCCATATATTTATGTTTTAATATATTTAATATTATGGATAACTGTGTTTATTTTGGAATCTTGAATTTGGGTTTTCATTCACAACTCTGAAGTAACAGAGCATACAAAATTTATACTCTCGATTTGTAGCTTTTAAAAAAAAAGAATTAATTATCATTACTCAAACATGTTATCTTTAGTTCTTCCATGTCCATCTTGATGGTTGTTCAGCATATGGAGGTTATCTTCATTTCTTCCATGTCCATCTTGATTTGTTGTTCAACATATGGATAAGTCTTGTATTTTGTTAGAGTATTGTAAATCTCCGGAGTTGGATTTTTGAGTAATTGCATAATTAATTTTCAGTCTGAGCCTATGCCAATAGTGGTTCTGTTCTACGGAATAATGGGGTAGGGAAGAATAGGTTTTCCTCTTCTTTTTAGACGCAGAAGGCATGTGATAAGAATTGGGATGATAATTATCAGGGTCACTAGAGTTATCTCATTTTACAAAATTGTTATAATCCTTTGTAGGCACATCTTTCAAACTATATAGAATTTTCTTTGTATTGATTAAAGTTTTCTATACTCGGATGAAGTGATCTAGAAGAAATATGAAGGAATTGTACCAAAAGTACCTTTGATTTCATTGTAGCACAATCCTTACCTTTGATTTAAATTTTTTTTTTGAAAACTTTTTAAAGGAGTATTAATTAGTGTTATATGCTTACGGCGTTTCCTTTGCAACATCTGGTACAATTGCTAGTATATATATATCATCTCAGCAGTTGGTAATGCAGTTTAATCTTTTTTTATATTAATTTATTGTTAGGTACTAAGCTATTGGTAAATATTTTCATCTCATAATTTGAAAACTATGAATGCATTATTAAGAAACCAAGTAATATTAGTAATTTATATCATTTCAAACCGGGGCATAACGATTATATGGTTTATCTTCCTCACTTAATAGAGATATATGTAAAGAAATTGTGAAGGAGGTTGAAAGAATACTCTAGCATAAACTTTAATTTAACCTAAAAAGTCGTTGTCAAGCCCCTATAGTCACCCATATTGGAGACTGACTTAGCGTACCCAGAAAGCCCATCACTATAAGTTTGTGGTGCATTTGACTCATTTCATCTCATTGATTTTATTAATCTGAAACTATGTGATTATATACTGCACCTCACTTTTTATATTTCATGATCATGAAAATTCATTAGTTTAACACTTATTGAAGTATGTAGATAATAATTCCATACAATTATGCCTTAACATAACCAATATGAAAATTATATGAATGAAAGTAGTCTTATAGAATCAACAACCTAACTGGCCTAACAATTGTCAAATATTCAAATGCATTACAGTCAGGTGAACTCTAGTCTCGTATAACAATTTATATTATAAGATAACACAATTCATACAAAACTATCGCCAAACTTCCTATTTCATTTACAATCATCGATCACAACTTTGTCATAGATCAAAATTGTTTCACTTGATAGAAATATTAAGTACTCTCATATGCATGTAATGTATGAAGAGTTAAATTAAGTGAAGGAAAGAAAGTTAAGTCTAATTAAGTCTAATATTAGAAGTCAAGTGAGTCAAATTTAAAAAGGTAATGCCTTGTCAAGAAAAGCTAAGTGAAGGAAAAGAAAAATGTCAATTTATGTTAAAGTCAAGTTCGAAAATTTTAGTTAAAGCGTCAAGTTATAGTTTGCATGAAGAAAATAAAGTTAGAGTTTGCATGATTCCATGTTTAGAAAGTTCAGTGCTTATATGCTCCTGGTTGGGTCATTGTAATGTGAAGTAAGAAGAGAGAATAACAACAATTCGGTGGATGTATATGAGAGAATAATTAATGAATATAACTTATTTATTCATGAAACTTGTGTACTTATTTTTCCTGTGTTTGCATGTTTATCTTTGCATCTAAATAACAAGTGGTATCAAAGCAAGGTTTAGCAATGTTTCAAAGCACCAAACAAGTTAAGAAGGTCATGAGCTACTTCCACTAAGATCCTTGGTTATTATGAGTAGTCTACAAATCGAAGTTTTCATCCATTGGTCCATAAGTAGAAACTAGAGCTCGTTGAGAGTTTGTAAACCCAACTACTAAAATATTAGGGTGAGTAGCCTATAGAGCCATCACCACTGACCAAAGGAGTCTCCACCATAAGTTGTAGCTATGAGCCTCCATAAGAATATGCATAGAAGAGCTTAGCAAATTTGCTAGTAGTTGTTGGGAGTCACCGTTAAAGTGAAGGTTAAAATGTTTGTTTTTAAAGATAATCAAGTGTATGTGATGCTAATTTATAGAAGGTTGAAACAATAAGGAAAGAAGGTAGAATAAAAAAGAAACACTACAACCATGGGTCACAAAGTAAGAATGAAGAAAACCGAGAAAAAATTTCGAGAGGAAGAGACAAAGTATTTTGAAGATCTAATAGAGGTTCTCTCCACAGTCTAGGAATCTAAAAGATAAGTAGATGAAGTAGAAAAATTTGATGATGAATGGATCAGGATAAATCTGGTACACTTCCAAAATTTACTAGTAAAAGAATTATTTTTTAGGAACTATCAAAATTAAAACTTTTCTTCGATGTAAAGAGTTGATTGAGTATCAGTCTAATAAACCATGTGATGAAGTATGTCATATCTTAGTATTGGATCTTAAAAAACATGCATTGGATGAGAATTCCTTGTGTAAGGTAGCAAAAGATACATCTTCCTAGGAAGCATGGAAGACCCTAGAAGTAGAATTTTGGATAAAGGAAGTGACATAAAGAAATAAATTATTCTACAGTCTATTGAAGAGTCAATAGAAAGTTAACTGTAGTTCTGAGATTAAATGAGCAAGACTCTAGGAGGAAAACAAGCTTGGAGAATCCCACTCAAATATGGATGATGCTCATAAAGACTATAAAAGTGAAACCCATCATGCAGACATACATATGGATGAAGAAGAGACATAAAATATTACATAGTGAGAAGTTGAAGCCCCTATGTGCGAGGTAGAGTAAGAACATATAAATTCCTGAGAACCCCACTGTAGCATGGATGGTGAAGATGATGACGAATCCCACTCTAATGAGACACATGTGGACGATGAATAAAAAGTGAGTAGTGAATTGGTGAAATATGGAAATTTACTCTGCAAATCATATTGTAATAGATTCATAAGATGATATTATTGGTATTGACTACACCTTAATTGGAGACATAATTTTTATTGCAGGGGTTGGTACCTTTCCATTGGATGTGGTTGGTGATGTGAAGACTACTCACCTTCTAGTAAAGATTCATAGTAACTCTAACAAGCCTATGGATGCTTGTTTATAATGAGAGACCCCTCTCAACTCAGCTCATTGGATTCTTTGTTTGTTCATGATAATTGTTTTTTCTCAAATTTCCTTCTTCAAGGGGTTGAGACTATTTACTTCATTTATTGAGACTAAGAAAAGGGGATTTCAAGTCAAAATTATAATAAAAAGTTGGGATTACCTCTAGGATTTTAAAATTCATAAGGTGTTTGGTTTGGATTGGATCCAATTTTGTTAGGCTATATCATGTCTACTACTTTAACTTCCTCTAGCTAAATAAATTAGAACACATTAGTAAGTGTTTCTTCCTATTCTTTCTTTGTGATGATATCTCTCTCCATATGTGAATCAATGCCTTGAAAACTGAGGATTCTTAGTGATGGAATGGCGTAGTTTAATCTAACCATTTCTTCCTATTGCAGTTTGCAGGAGGTTCTTGATACCACCATTTATTCCTATTTAAGTATTTTAATGCAGGTTGAAGGAGCTCAGGGGGTTGAGTTGTAGACGAAGCCAAGGAGGATGCATGGACTACAACCTGCTTGAGGTTCCTAATCTTGCATGTTCTTTCTATTGAAATTAAATCATTTTTATCCCAGTTGAAGGAGATGAGGGGGAGATGAGCGGGTTGAGTCACAAAAATAGTCAAGGAGGATGTAGGGACTGCAGCTTACTCGATTTTCTTAATCCCGTCGATTCTTCCTATTGAAATTGAATCCTTTTCATCTCGGTTGAAGGAGTGGAGAGGGGTTCAGTTGTATGTGCAGTCAAGGAGGATGCAGGGACTTAGGTTAAGGGGACATGATAATGACTGGGTTAACTAGGTTTTCCTTTTATTTCAGTTCAGAAGAGGTTTAGGATTATAATAATTTGATCTATGACATATTTGCATGCCATTAATGGGTGTGCGGTTGGGGAATTTCCCATTCCAAAGTTTCCTCGAGTTCCATCATGCCACTGTATAAACATGGTATACAGGATGAATATTGAGCCCAAAATAAGAAACATAATGAGAGGTGTTGGCTTATAAATTCCCCTTTCGAAGACCCTTGCAATATTCTATTTTTCGAGTGCACTTCATGTGGTATTATTGGGAAGAGAAATAAACAGAGCTTTTACTCAAAGAGTTCAACAGGAGACAACTCTCCTATCTGCCCTTATTATTTGAGCCAGTAAGAGTTGGGAGTAAACATATATTACTCAATCTCGAATTGTAGGACCTTGTTCAAAATAAAGATAATAAAAACCTCTGGGACTTGGATGAGATCATTACTCATTTCTATTTCTCCCGAGTATGAATGGGGATGTCATCTGGAAAGACAAAAACCTACCATGAGTAGCATTAGGGTGCACCCTTTAGAAAGTTAGAGGTTTTATCATTTACAAGTTTTTTGAGAAAAATATTGATGGGCCGCTATAATTCTCTAGATGGATCTGTTTGTGAAGATGAAGCTTTAAACAACGATGATATGGATCATATTAGAGGAGAATGGACATTTTGGCTCACACATCCATAATATATTTGGCAGATAACTTGATTGCCCCAATACCAATGGCACAAGACTCATTCATTTGTTGGGAAATTTCCTTACAAATAGATAAGGAAACAATTACCGATATCACGGTCATTCGCCATCATTTACCATCACCCATGGGGCAGCAAGACTTAGAGGTATGGTGGGAAGTGATTTTTGGGATTATATATTGAAATTAATTGGATGTCGACCTTTTTTCTTACATTGATTTCTCATTTCCATATTTGTTTTTGGTTTCCTCTTGCTACAGAGTGAAGGGCTGGGTGTACACAAGATAAAATATTGTGCCTTCCCCTTTGGTTCAGATTTCAAGGTCCCAGTTTTTATTAGTGAGTAAATTTCCTGCCTTTACAATTGATTGAAGTAATAAATACAAGCTAATGTAAAAATTTGATATGCACTGAGAGATTGCTAGGGTTGAGCAATTTAGGGATAAAATGAGATTATGTTGGTGTATATTTTTTAAATTTCATTTTTTCCCTCATCCTTTCTCCTCTATCTTTTCAACCAATTTTATCTGATTGGATCTGTCATGAAAACATTTCTTTCTAGAACTTCTACTAGTTTTGGAACAAATTATTTCCTTGGGTGCATGCCATTAACATTTTGGGTATATTTTAGTGCATCCAGGTGATGTTGTGCATATCCAAGGTTTTTAGATATGTCTTTATGAAGATTTTATTCAATTTGACAAGTATCATAAAAGCTTTCATCTGTCCAGATTTAATTAACATGGTGCATAAGCCTTAAATATTCACCCAAAATTTTAGGCCCTTCTTTTATTATCTTAGCTAGGTTTGGATTGGTTTTCCTTTAAAATTTATTTCTTCTTCGGTTATGATCCAAGCAAAATTGGTGGTAGTTTCATCTTATTTGAATGGAGGAATTACCATTCAATATGTAGGTGGTTTTGTGTTGTAGATGCACAACATGTATGTCCTTTTCTCCTCCAATATATTTAATCTCAAATGCCATATTTTCAATGTTCATTACAATCCTCTAATTTATTCCAAAGCACATTTAACTTGTCTATATATCATTGAGCTTCTCGTCTATAAAAATTTCAAATATGTAAAAAATGCTTCAACATTTTTTTTTTAATTTTCCATGCGAGAAAATCATGTTATATTTTTGTTTTGAATGACGCAGTTTGATCCGTCCATTTCTTCCTATTGTAGTTTGCAGGAGGTTCTTGATCCCAACTTTTCTTCCTATTTAAATCTTCTAATCCATGTTGAAGGAGCTAAGGGGGTTGAGTTATAGAAAAATCCAAGGAGGATGCATTGACTACAACTTGCTCGAGGTTCCCGATCCTGCCTATTCTTCCTATTGAAATTGAAGCATTTTTATCCCAGTTGAAGGAGATGAGGGGGAGCTGAGCAAGTTGAGTCACAGGAATAGTCAAGGAGGATGCATGGATTGCAAATTACTCGAATTTCTTCATCCTATCGATTATTCCTATTGAAATTGAATCCTTTTCATCCTGGTTGAAGGAGTGGAGAGGGGTTGAGTTGTTTGTGCAATCAAGCAGGATGTAGGGACTAAGGTTAAGGAGGATGATAATGACTAGGTTAACTGGGTAATGATGCAATTAAACCTAGCCATATTTGCAAGGTTTCTTTTCTTCATGAAGTCGAATTAGATCTACTTTCATCCACACATGCTAATTACTACAATGAGAAAGGAGAAAATTGAGAGGTGATGTAGTCAAAAGGGATTATTATTGGCAGATTTCATGTTTCAACCATTCAAACAGTGAACAGTCTTGGAGAGGGTGTGCTCAAGGAGGATAATTCTAGGCAATGTTTCTATTTCATCCATACAAACGACAATCAATATATATACATGGTTACTAAAGGAAAACAACAAGTTATTACAAAGGGGGCACCATATTGAACTATTTCTAGTAGGTTGGAACTTCATAATAAGAAAAAAACAGATATCATGGAGAAGCAGTGCCACAGTGTTGTGTTGACTTGTTGCTCATACATTTAATGAATTATCATGAGTATTACATGCTAAAACTACACATATTTTATAAGAAATGAACCTCACTAAAGATACTTTCAACATATTTGTCAATTAAAGGAAAAACATTACCTGTGAAGTGTTTTGAGCATGTGTGTACTTTCAACAAACCTAGTTTTGAAAGAGAGAAAATTCACTAGAGAGGAATTGTGACATCCAAAATGATCTAGCACACAAGCCTTTAACCCACAATTTTATCCTCTTCTCTTTCCTTGACTACATTATCTCTCCTCCTATCTTGTTCTTTAAAAGGAGAGATGCAAGTCCTCATTCTAGAGGGTGGGTTTACTTACAAAGGTGTCAAGAGCTTCTCATAACCTACCCTCATCCATTTTAGATTTGAGAGCACTTCCACTACTACATGTAAGAGCTTGATAGGGTAGCCCATGGCACAATGTATTTATGATTTAATTTCTTCATTGACATATCAAATGGATTCTAATATGCTTATTTTATAGCTCTTTGAGTTCATGTGGTTGTTTTATATATGTTATCATGCTACAAGGATTGTGTTTTCATTTAAATGCACTTCTTTAAATTTTAATTTCATATAAAGTGCATATTCTTTGCTTCTTTTCCATCTAATCACTACTCGTATTTTAATTGAGAAACTCATCACATCCCTCTATAATATAATTTTTACTTTAATCTCTATCCTCTTTAAAGCACTCAAAAACAAAATTTTGTGTTGGATTATTTTAAACTTACACCTAAATTATGCACAAACATCTTAAAATAATCCTCATGAATAAAAAAATAGTAATCCTCTATTTATAAAAATAATAAATGATTAAACAACCATAAAAATTATATCACTACTCCACATAACAATTATATCACTCTAAAACATTCTTTTTAAGGCCGACTAATATTTTGTTTTAAATCCTAAATTATTATTTTAGTTTAAAAATTAAAACTATTTAATTGTGGTCAGCTATAAATTAAGACAATTCGTTCAAGGAGTGGAAAAATGGTGAAAAGGAAGAGGGGAACTAGACACGATGAAGGTTAGAGATAAGTAATTGTTACAAGTAGGTTGAAAGAGGAGCGAGGTTGACTATTCGACTCTTCCGACAAAGAATTGTTACATTTTTTTCCCTCTTAAATCCAGGAACAAGGCCAACCTCGCCTCCAGTGACAGGGCCAACCTTGCCTCCATTTGCAGAGGTTTTGATAGGGCTTGCCTTGCCTCCATTTGTAGGGGTTTTTAAGCTCTTCATCATGCCTCTGGTCTTTACCACTGCATCTAAAAAATTATGGAGCGTAAACTTCTAATGAGGCAGTGCTAGGAAAATTTTAGAGCTTAGCCCCTTTGATTGGATGATTATTGTTGATGAGACGGTGCTAGGAAATGCATCGAATCTAAGGTTTTTTCTTGTGGTAGGTTCTCAGAACATTAAGTGGACAATGGATTCGAGACTCTGGATCAGTCTTCGAATATTGGTTGTGGTGGATGTATCATGTAGGGATATAGCCCTAGATGCGGCATTCAGGTTGTTGATTTTGGAGATCTTAAAGGTTCCATGTGAATTGAGTTATGGAGAGTAGTCACTGCACTTGCAATGTTTGTGGTGATTGATGCTGAGATTTTAATTGTTGATCCTGCTAGGGTAGAAATTGCAATGCATGAAGGCAGTATTGGGTGCTGTTGGATCTTGCAAAGTCATGCCGAGAGGGGTATAGCCAGAAGCAACAAAGGTACACTACACTTTGAATCACTTTCTCAATATTACTTGTTCATAAGTGATCCTGTGAAACCAACATTCCCAATTTATAGGTCATTCGGTCTCTTTTGCCTTGCACGCTACAAAAATATCTTAATTTAATTTTCCATGGATGATTCTGTGAAATTAATCATCACTATTACCTGGACTTGTTAGTTGTGTGCAAGTGGAGAGTCGGCTTACTTGAGCGCTTCTCCAATTACATATTGAAAGGCTCAATCATGTTGTCGACAAGTGCATTTTATATGTTGTTCTGTGGGCCTATTATTTATTTCCTTTATTTATGTGTGATGTTATCTGATCTTTTCGAATGTCGGACATTGGGTCTATACTTGGAAGTTGTTCTGGCCTTTTTCTATTTCTATTGGAATATCTTGTATGGTCGATAATTGATCTGTGTTTAGTTTCTAGCAATTATAATTGGCGGTAGTTCCACATGGAAATTTTGGGATTATATGTATTGTTGTTTGATTTGGTGTTATCTTCCTGTTTTGGTATGTTCATTTCAAATGTTGAAATCTACAAGAATAATCTTAAAATTTGCTATCACATAGAGCATTATGACAAATTTGGAAGTAAAAACAACTCTGTCTTAAATCACCCGGTGAGCTTGTTTCACCATGATTTCTTTCCAAGGTGCATCTCTCCCATAGAACCCATAATATATTTTGGGGATTGTATGTTCCTTATGTGGGCCTCAGTTAGCAAAGGATTTTTACCATGATTTATCTTCAAGGCACATCTCTCCCACAAAACCCATCCTATATGCTAGGTAGTGGATGTTCGTTTTATGGTCCTCAATCACCAAATGAAATTGGCTTTCTATGGATATTTCCATATGATATCGACCTCTCAAAAGTCAACGAATGAGTTTTACCATGATTTATCTTCAAGGCACATCTTTTCCACAGAACCCATCCTATATGCAGGGTAGTGGATGTTCCTTTTATGGGCCTCAATCACCAGAGGAAATTGGCTTTCCATGGATCTTTCCATATGCTATACCATACATGGTTCAATATCATAGGCTGCAAACGGTTTCCAGTAGGGCTTGTTGTAATTTCCAAGATGACTCTATTTACCATAACTTTATTTCCTTTAATTACACGATCTAACACTATGCTGCGAGTGAAGATTTCAATCTATGTTCTGTGAAATTTTGTATTATTTTTTATCAAAATTTGAACTCAAGTTTAAGTCTGAACCCAGAATTCTTGTGAGTAGCATATACTTACCTTCCTCAGTCATAAATTATAAAACGATTGAAATTTCGTTAATGGTTTTGGAGATCTTGAATTGCTTAATGTGAGCTATAATCTTATGTGTTTAGTCCCAATTGTATGAAATTATTTGTTAAATCAAAATGAATTATGTTTTTGTTTAGTCGTTCTGCAAATTTCCCTCAAACTGAATGCCATGCTGAAATTTATCACAACACATGTCTTATTAGACATGGACATGCGCCTATTTCAAGGATTGTGGGCACCAATGATATAGGCATGTTGACTTGCAATGGTTCACTTTAAGTTAGATTGTTGTTCATAGCATCATGTAGGCTTTGTCGCTAAGAGTAGACATTTCTATGATGCTTGGGCCAATTCCCTTCTGAAGTTGTCATATTTTGGTTCTTGGATTATACCATCTTAAACCTCTAGTCTCAACAAATAGGCTAGAACTGGATGCCCTGCTGAAATTCAACACAATGCGTGTCTTATTAGACATGGACATGTGCCTATTTCAGGGATTGTGGGCACCTATGATATAGGCATATTGACTTGAAATGGTTTGATTTAAGTTAGATTGTTGTGCATAGCATCATGTTGGCTTCCTCGCTAAGAGTAGACATTTCTATGATGCTTGTGCCAATTCCCTTTTGAAGTTGTCATATTTTGGTTCTTAGGTTATACCATCCTAAATCCCTAGTCTCAAAAAAACAGGCCATAAAATATTATTGTGAGATCAATGTCTGGTGCCATGAGTTACTTCTTGCTTAATATTATCAACATTACTGCATCACTATATTATCTTTTTTGGACATAAATCACAGTCGCATTTACACTGTTGATTCTAGGATGAATGCTAGTCCTGTTGACATGTTTTGGTTATCTGAGCATTTTAGACCATTTAATTATTTTCTTTTCTTCCATATTTATTTCATAGACATGATATAGAATATTTCTAATTTATTTGATCTACGGTTGTATGCAGGGTGTTGGAAATTCAGTTGTATTAAACAGTCTGATTGGTCATCCTATTCTGGTATACATATAAATGTGTTTCTTTCATTTAGCTCAAGTTTAGAATAATTTTGGTGCTGATGTAAAATCATTGTAATGTTATGAAAAAAACTCCAAAAATAGAAGAAAATAGAGATCAACTCCTTAGAAATCAGCCACTTCGAGGCAGAAACCTCCAATACATTACATAAATGAATAGTTCTTGGATGCTACAAATGACCAAAACCTGCTTCTATATATAGGAGTCCATGGGCCCACAATATAATCCTAGATGACCTAACAATAACAATTTAAGGGCACAATAATAACAATATTGGGGTTACAGAGCTACAACAGTAACAGTAAGGGGGCTACACTAATAACAATAAGGGACTAACCTAGTAATATAGGGACCTAACATGCCCCTCTCCTTCAAAAAAGTGTTTTCCTCAATGCTTGAGTAGCTCTGGGTGCTTTTGTATAAAATTCTCATCCTCCCGTGTAGAATCTTAAGTGGATAAGTTCTTCCACTTGATGAGATACTCAGAAATTGATCGATTTCGTAGCTGTTGAGTTCTTGTTTTCGTGACTGCTTCAGGTTCAAATATGAATTTTCCTTCCTCATCAAGTTGTGGAAATATTGTTTGAACTGGAATATTTTCACCTATAAAATTCTTTAAGCATGAAACATGGAAAATTGGATGCACTCGCAAAGAAGCAGGAAGCTCCAATTTGTATGCCATAGTACCAATATTTTGCAACACCTTGTAAGGACCATAGTACTTTGGCGATAATTTATTATCCTTCTTAGCTTGCTTGAGGGGAATTTGTTATGGTTGTAGCCGTAAAAATACCCAGTCTCCTACATCAAAACTTCTCTCACTGCAATGTTGATCTTCTTTCTGTTTCATTTGATTTTGTGCCAAATTCAAGTTATCCTTTAAAAGTTGGATAACTTCTTGTTGATGCTCGATGTGATCTTCCACTGCTTGAATCTTAGAAATTTCTCTTAAAGATGATGTGATGGATGGTGGATGATATCCATAAAGTTCCATAAATAGGGTCATTTTTGCTGCAGTATGGAAGGAAGTGTTATACCACCATTCAATGAGAGGTAACCACTTGACCCATTGTGTTTGTTTATTAGATACGAAACAACGAAGATATCCTTCCAAAAATTTATTCACTATCTCGTTTGACCATCAGAATGAGGATGATAAGATGAGCTATGAGCTAATTGAGTACCCAAACAAGAAAATAACTCCGTTCAAAAATTTCCAGTAAAAATGGGATCTCTATCGCTTACAATAACCTTTGGGTTTCCATGTAGCTTTTGAATTGTGTCCATAAATGTAGTAGCAACTGTAATTGCTTTAAATGGATGAGATAATGCACAAAAGTGTGCATAGTTGGTAATTCTATCAACTACCACCATGATGACGCTCTTTCCTTTAGACTTAGGTAAAACTGTGATAAAATCCATTGAAATCTCCTCCCAACGTTGACTTGGAATGGATAAAGGTTGTAGAAGACTCGGGTCTTAATTGTCTCAACTTTATTTTGCTGGAAAACCAAACATTCCACCACAAAATTTTGAATATCATATTTAAGGCCATGCCAAAAAAATTCTTTCTTCACCCTGTGGTAAGATTTTAAAAATCCTGAGTGTCCTAAAGGAGAAGTGTGCAATCCCAAAAGAATCTTTTGTTTTAGTTGGGAATTATTACAAAGATATAAGTGATATTTATACCATAAGGAATCATTTTTCCAAATAAATGTATCAGATGCACTTGGATCTTGCTGCCACTTTTGAATGAGTGTCCACACTTCTTTGTCCTTCTTCCATTCATCCCTTGCTTCAGTTATCCAATCCGGTTGGATAATAGAAATGACACAAAGAAATGCTTCCACCTCTTCATTCTTTCTTGAGAGTTCATCTGCAACAACATTTAGCTTCCCTGTTTTGTATATTATTTCAAAGTCATAACCCAACATATTTGTGACCCATTTTTGCTTCTCTTCTGAAGATAGTCTTTGTTCCAAAAAGTGTTTAAGACTATCATGATCATTTTTTACCTTCAAGTGTCTTACCATTAGGTAAGGTCACCATTTCTTTAGTGCATATAGTATTGCTAACATTTCCTTCTCATAAATAGCATTCTATAAATACTTTCCTTTGATTGGATGACTTTCAAAAGAAATGGGTCTTCCTCGCATTAAAACATCACCAATTCTATTTCCTGAGGCATCACATTCCACAATAAAGGTTTTTGTGAAGTCTGGCATAGATAAGACCGGTGCTAGGCACATTGCCTCTTTAAGATGTTCAAAGGCCTTAGTTGCTTCAAGAGTCCATGAAAATGCAACTTTATTCAATAATGTTGTTAGAGGTGCAGCTATTCTCCCATAATTCTTAAAAAAATTATGATAATAACTTGTTAACCTGAGAAATCCTCGCAACTGCTTTATGGTTGTGGGGACTTTCCATTCCTTAATGGCTTTAATTTTTTTAGGCTCTACTTTAAAACCCTTGTGAGATACAATATGACCCAAATATTCCACCTCTTGTAATCCAAAGAAGCATTTGGATGTTTTTGCATATCATTGTTTCTCCTGCAATAGTTTGAGCACCTTGTCAACATGTTGAACATGATCCTTCCAAGACTTGTTGTAGATTAGTATATCATCAAAAAATACTAGCACAAATTTTCTAAGGAAGGGTTTGAAAATGGAATTCATCAACCCTTGAAATGTAGAAGGTGCATTGGTAAGGCCAAAAGGCATGACCAAAAATTCATAATGACCCTTATGAGTTCGAAATGCTGTTTATGGAATATCTTCAGTCTTCATTCTAATTTGATGATATCCTGAACGAAGATCCAACTTGGTAAAATAAATTGCTCCATGTAATTCATCCAATAATTCATCAATCACAGGAATGGGAAATTTATTTTTAATGGTGAGCTTATTGAGCTCCCTATAATCCGGATACATTCGCCATGATCCATCCTTCTTGTGTACCAATACTACAGGAGCAGAGAAAGAACTTTGACTAGGTTGAATTATACCCGCCTCTAACATTTCCGCAATCATACGTTCAATTTCGCTCTTTTGGAAGTAAGGATATCTATAAGGCCTGATGTTTGGAGGAACACTTCCTGGAATCAAATGAATAGCATGATCATGATCACGAATAGGTGCGAGTCCTTTGGGAGTTTCAAACACCTTGGAATGATTGTCCAAGACTTGTTGGAGATCTGCAGAAATAGATGATTTTGATGTTGGAACTTCTAGTGAGCATAATTGTGCAATTACACCTCGTTGTTCTTTCTTTAGAAGCTTTGTCATGACATTAGAGCTTATTATCTTTCCCGGCTTCCTTGCAATACCCCATAATTCGACTTCCTTTCCTTCTGAAAAAAATTTCAAGAAAATTTCTTGAAAATTAAAAGCTACCGTCCCCAAAGATTGTAACCATTGTACTCCTAGTACAACATCAGCACCTCCTATAGGAATGGAAAGAATTGGACTATTCAATACATATTCCCCCATGGTTAGCTTGATATTATGGCATTTTCCAGAGCAATTTATAGTTCCTCCATTTGCAACCATCACTTGACATTTTGGTGCTAGGTATAGGAAACAATTCAATTCCTTGGCTACCTTACAATGAATAAAATTATGGGTACTACCTGAATCAATCAACACTATTACCTTTTTCTTCTTGATATGTCCTTCTATCTTGAGAGTTTGCGGAGTGGTAATTCCTGCCAATGCATTACATGATATGGTAAAACTCATTTCTTCCTCTTCTAGGGTTGGTTCCTGGTCTATATCCTCTTCTTTTGAAGATTCTTGTTCATTTTCTTCTTCCTCTTCACAATCTATGTAAAATAATTTCTTCTCAACACACTTATGACCTTTAGTGTATTTTCTATCATAATTGTAACAAAGCCCTTTTGCTCTTTTTTCTTCCAATTGTTGTGGTGTCAACCTTATAGGTTGTGGAAGTCGAGGAGTAGCAACACTTCCATCTTTATATATGTGAGTGGTAGGATTCCTTGTTGCCATAATTTTACATTCAATTTTTCTTTCCAACCTGAATGCCTTTTCCAATGAATCAGGTTCTCAAATGCGAACTTCATGTTGGATGTTATCCTTTAAAGTCCCTATGAAGACATCAATATTGTGTTCCTCTGGAATATCGGTTACCCTTATATTCAATTTTTGGAAGTCCTCAATGTGCTCCGCCACTAAACCCTTTTTTTTGAGATTTATCAATTGGCTAAAGAAGGTGTTTCTTTTTGTATCCTCAAAATGTGCTATCATTTCCTCCGTAAAGATTGACCAAGTGATTTTTTTTTACGGGAGAAAAGCCATCGATACCATACAAATGTATTTTGTTCTAAATGTAAAGTTTCAATGCGTACCTTTTGTGTGTTTTGCACATTATTGAGATCAAAATATTGCTCGATCTGTAGTATCCATGTTATGGGATCGTTGCCACCAAACTTCCTCATATCCATCTCTGGAATATGGTGGTTCTTCCATCCAACATTAGAGTTTATGAAATCACAATTAAAATTTCTTTTGTTCTCATCTTGAGTTTCCTCTACTATCATTTCTCCATTAGGAAACATTTCTTGTATCAAATTTTCCAAACCTTCGATGTATAATTTTAGATCATTTTTCATGTTTTCCATTTTTTCATAGATCTTAGCTTCCATGTCATCCATCTTAGCTTCCATGCTAACTTCGATGCCCTCCATTTTAGCTTCCATGCATTTCTTCAAACCATCCATCTAATTTTCCACGCCTTTCTTCAAAACTTACATTTCATTTTTTGTTTCTCTTTGTGATAGGTGCACTTGCTCTTGTAATTTTGACATTTCATGTTGCATTTCTTCGTCTTCATGAGTCATAGTAGAGCCTTATGAAGGCTTAATGGGTGTTGAATTCTTTTTAGGGGGAATTTTAGAACCCAATACTGATATATATTCTTCAATATGCCCTTGGAATAAATTCAAACTATTTTTTTCAAACGAGACTTAGGTAGTTCGAAAAAAAATACACACCTTTTTCTTGCTTTTGAGGAGCTCGATATTGAAACTGAATTATCTCTGTGATTTCGGATTTTCAATATCTGAAATTTGGCCCTGCAATAGCCCTATGAATCCTCTTTCGAATGCCATAGGCTTGACTTGATTTGGACTCTTCAAGACAAAGTTATGTCCAATCACCCACAATGACCTAATTATGGACTGGTTCAGTAGAGAGAACTTGTACAACTTCCCATATGTCACTGTTTCGTCCTTCAGCTTTGAATTTTATAGATCGCAAACTAAAATCTGTCTACTTATGGCCACTTTTTACAGAATCTCAATCTGACGCTCAGAGAGAGAGTTATGACGTTTTTCCCATGGTCATCTCTTTGAGATGAAATTCGAGAGCCTGAAAAAATCCTAACTTCCACAGGTCATATCTCAAAAAATATTGCAAAACAAGATCTAAAATTTTTACAGGAGGTTCTTAAATTTTTTGGCTTCTCTGTGTGAAAATTTCAGCTTCTGAAACCTTGTTAAAAAATACTTATAACGAAAATTACGCGATGACCTGTTTAGGTTAAATTCAGGAGCCTGCAAAAATCCCTAACTTCCACAGATCATATCTCTGAATATTGTGAACCAAGCTCTGAAATTGTGCGATGATGTTCCTCAGGATTTCGGTTTCGCACTCTAAAAATTTTAGCATCTGAAACTTCGTAGAAACAAAGCTATATCTAAAATTCTGTGATGACCAGTTTGGAGTTGCAAAACCCTAGAATCCAAAGCTCTGATACCAAATGTTATGAAAACAACTCCAAAAATAGAATAAAAGAGAGATAAACGCCTTAGAAATCAACCAATTCAAGGGGACAACCTCCAATACATTACATAAATGAACAATTCTTGGATGCTACAAATGACCAAAACCTCCTTTTATATATAGGAGTCCATGGGCCCACAATATAATCCTAGTTGACCTAACAATAACAATGTAAGGGAACAATAATAACAATATTGGGGTTACAGGGGTACAATAGTAACAATAAGGGGTCTACACTAATAAAAATAAGGGACTAAACTAGTAATATAGGGACCTAACATGTAAGCTACTCTCTCCTCCCCTCACCTCTACTCCCCCTTGCCTCATCTAACCTACTCATTTGTCTCTGTTGTGCAACCTACAGGAGAAAATGGAGAAACTCGTGCACCAATGCTAATGGAGCAAATCGTGCATCAATTCTAATTGATTTACAATGAAATAGTTTGGTTAGCAGCTGGGCAATAATTCTCCAAATTTAAAACAAGTCTCAAACATTTTCTGCTAGTGAGTACATTACCTTCATTAATATGATTTAAGATTATAATTTTTCTTTGTTGGAGCATATGGTATATACCTATTTGTTTTGGACTACCTGCATCACCTATCACCTATTTTTTTGTGTTGAGTTCTTTACCTTATTCCCTTTCCATAAAATACTAAAACATCTCTCAATTTTTTTTCCAAAATTCCTACAGGAATATATGATAAAGAATACCAATATACTAGGGTTGCCTCAAGTACAAATTTAATAAGGCTAATGAGCCAACTAAGGAAATCCTCGGAGAACATCAGCTTGAGATCTTCTTTCAATTTTTTTATGCAACCAAATCCAATATTGAAATCCATAAGCATTTCGTTTGAGAACAAAGCCAAGGTACTTAATACCTAAACTGCAGTTTATTACTTGAAATGGGAGCAGGTCCAAAGATCCCTTTCTAAATATGAAGATAGCTTGCGGAGAACAATAGAAGACTCAATAAAGTTGATTTCCATTCCATATGCAACACCATTTAGGAAAAGGGATGCTTTAAAATTCCTCTGCCACCTTTGTTGTACCATTTTCATAAAGGAAAAATTCATCAAAAAATATTGGAATAAAATGCAGTGGTCTCCCTGCCAATAGAAATTCATTTAATCTTCTATATATTAACTCATGTGTTTATAATGTAATATATATAACTTATATAATTAAATATATAGTACTTGACACCAATATTTTTTCATTGAATAAGAAATACTGAATTCTCTTTTTGTGAGATGGTTTTGTCTTCTCATAGTTTTTCGCTGCCATTTTTAGCATAGATGTAGCGAGTTCTGTCTTGAAGATTTTAAAGGTGGGCTTACTCGAATCTTCTTTGACCATTTCAAAATTTTCCTCAAGTAATATAATGAGGAGGATGAATTATATTGTTATTCTTGTTTATGTGATGGAGGATGTATCCCTAACCAAAAATTGACTCTCTTGTACTGATATGATGCCCCTTTCTATTTCTATGGTCCTTGATATTCGTATATAATATGAGTTATCATGTGATGGAAATGTCGAATGATTATTTTTACATGAAGCTAGGGTCATCAAGTTTAGGCTTCTTCATCAAATCTAGGCAGTAATAACGAGAAGGACCAATTGCATGACAAAGATATTAGTTTTTCTGTGACCTCCACTTGACCAGCTAAATTCTCATTAGTGCGAGCTTCCATAGAAAAGATTATACCAACATGCAAAAATTGGTTGTTTTGTCCCACTTTAAATAAAAAAAAATCTAGATTGAAGTTGTTAGGATATCATGCATCTCAATATTCCACTCATATTAGAATTCTCCCATGTTATTTTTTGACCGACTTGAAGAGATGGAATTATTTGATTTGACCTTTTGCTCCTCTGTTCCCTTATACTGGAAATCCAATGCAATATGGTTATTTAGCAGGATCTATTTTATAGTTATCTTTAAAACTTTTGGTAATGTAATTAGATATGTATAATGTCTACTTCCAATATGCAAAATTTGGCCAAAGGGACAGTTTTGAAGTGCACACATTTGTAGAGTTGCATCCATACTTATTGTGACTTTGAGTGATTGAATGTTTTTGGTAAATTTCCTAACTTTTACTCTTTATTGTTCAATAACAAACTTTTCATTAGTTACTTTATGAAAAAAACTAGAGGTCCCTTTTTTTTCCCCAAGTTACATGCTCAATGAAAACTGGTCAGTACTTGCTGTCATTTGGAGGATAGTACCCAGGGTAAACTCTACATTCTTGATTCTTAAGTGCACAAGGCCAATCAAGAACAAGGCTCGAAGCCATTAAAAAAATATACTCATTATGAGCTCAACATTTTACTAGTGGGAACTGAATCTGGGTGGGGAGGATAACAATCATTCCAGACAGGCACCCCAGATAACCCAATTTATAAAACTAGAGGTCCCTTATGACATATGTACTCAAGCCAAAGTCACTTGAATCACATGATTCACATGTCAAAGTTTTTATTATAAACTATACCACTTATAGAGAAGTGAGTTTTGGCTATGCTTGGAGAAAACCCCCGAGTACTTCTGTCACTTCCGTCATTTTGAGGATAATACCCAGAATAATCTCTAGATTCTTGATTCCTCGAGGTACAAGGCCAGTAAAAAAAAGGATCAAATCCATTACAACAATATACTCATTACGAGCTCAACCTGTCACTAGTTGAACTGAATCTGGGTGGGGAGGAGAAAAATCATTCCTACCAGGCACCCTAGATAAACCCAATTTATAGAAACTAGAGGCACCTTATGAAATTAGTACTCAAGTGAAAAAACTATTGGGAAAACGAAGTGAAGTAGCCCTGTAATGGTATGGTATTGTGTGAGGTTTTGAGGATGGATTTTGTTAATAGATGCAATATTGAATTATTCATTTCCATTTTAGTTGTTTTGTTTGAGAGAATAATTGTCAAACTCTTTAGAAACTTGATATGGAGACATTAGACGACCTATACAACCCAAGGGATAAGAGGCCTACCTTACCGGATAATCACTGGGAGTGAGTACACACATCTTATTAAGGAGGATCTTGCACAACCCATGTAGAATATTTCTCATGACATTGTTCCTAGAGTCATGCCACACTACCATATATGGTTCTCTCTATAATTTATTATCATTCATTGTCTTTTCCCTTGAGGCTTATTTTACTTTCATATGTTTCTCATGTAGGCCTCAAACTGCTAGGCCAATGAATTTATAACATATGCTTTCTGCTAGTTGTTTGAATTTTTCCACTGAAATCAATGTTTGATTAGTATTAATTAATTGTTGTTGCTCAGGAGAGACATTTTTTTATTGGCATGGAATCCATCAATGACTGTATATTTCAGAACCAGAGCTAATCAATGAAGTTTTATCAAATAAATTTGGTTATTATGGAAAGGAGACACACAGGCCCTTGGTGTTGAGTTTGCTAGGTCGGGGACTGGTTTTGGTAGATTGATTGGGATGGGTGAAGCACAGGAGGATCGTGGGCCCTGTCTTCAATGTTGATAAAATTAAGGTTTGGATTCTTCAAATGTTTTAAAATTACTCTAAGAATTTATAATAGATAAAGGCTAAGTATTTGAAATTTTTGGCACTTAAGAAACTATTGCCACTTTATAATGTGTCTAGGACCATTGAATATGCTTATAACTCTCAAGTTAAACTACAATGTAAAGGCGAGTGCCTATATGCACCAAGTTACTATTCATATGCTGGTGCAGAACTTCAAATTCCAATTATAGTGAGAATTAGGTGTGTGATAATAATAATGATATTGAATAAGCATAATTAAATAATTAAAAAAATTATATTGGAAGTAGTTATCAATTGAAGTAAAATTTTATTAATAACAATGTAATATATTTTTTTCAGAAGTGTTTTCCCCTAGCATGTCAAATTCTATCTGCTAAACAAAAATGTAAATCAACAAGATGATTTCTTAGGGAATCCTTGAGAGTAGGTGTCTTATAGAGTATGCTATTAACTTTGGTTATGTTCTCATGTTGCCAATTACTGTTAGTGGTGAAGAAAATGACTGCTTGCACTTCATCCATGCTCGAGCATTGGCAAGAGATGGTGTCTAATGCAGATTCTAATGGGAAAGAAATTGATGTTCACAATGAGTTTATAGAATTAACATCATACATCATAGCCTATATCTTCAATATATGTTTACAGTGTATAGTTTACATGTATATCATTCTCCTACTATCATCAGACTGCCATAACTAGAAATCATGAGCTAAATGGATTAGCTAATTTCTATCATATCCCGTGTGTGGTAGGGCCCGCAGCCACATGTCCAGGTATGTGTAATGAGGGGTGCTGCACAAGGGCCCCCGCCCTCAAATGCTCCAATGGGGTTAGGCCCACCCTTAACACCCTGGGATGCTGCCCTCAGTAACAGTTTGAGATTTTGGTGTGGTGGTTGGATCTACGTGGTATCAAAGCTGAGGTCTCAAGGTTGATACTTGCAGAGCGTGGTGGGTTGTAATATCCCGTGTGTGGGTAGGGCCAACAGCCACGTGTTTGGGTCTATGTAATGAGGGGTGCTGCTCAAGGGCCCCGGCCCTCAGATGCTCCGGTGGGGTTAGGCCCACCTTTAACACCTTGGGATGTTGCCCTGACTAACAGTTCAAGATTTTGGTGTAGTGGTTGGATCTACGACATTTTCATGTGATAGAGTAGGTAGAGCAGCATCTACAGTCTGCCTCCTCTTCGTACTAGCTCTCTAGAATAGAAAAGGGTGTGTGCCTCTCATAACATGATGCTGCTCTAGTTGTTGGTGTAGTGTAGGGCCTGTAATATTCCTAATTAGCCCAAGCTAATAGGAATATTTCATTTTGTGTTAATTTTCTTAATTGATGAATAAAATGTAAAGGAGAACATAAAAAATCCTAAGAACATCCAAATAAATCAATTCCCAATGTGAACAGAGGAAAATCAGGGTTGTTTCAATAAAATACACTGGCATGTGAACAAGGGTTGAGGAGATTGACTGGGTCAACAGGACCAAATCACAACACTGTCTAGATACAATGTACCTCATGGAGGGACAACGCATTTCTAGAAGGAGGCCCTCCTATGAAAAGGGATAATTCATCAAGGTGGTTTAGGGTTTTCCAAATCTCTCATATTATAAAAGGAAGGGAAAGCCTCAAGAGAAGGGTTTTCATGATATTATATTTTCAGAGTATATTGTCTGCTTAGACATATCTCATTCTCTTGGCTGTTTAGCAGAGAATTGTGAGGATTTCCTCTTTATGGATTCTCTCTCCTTCCATTGAGTAGCTCTTGAGGGAATTGCACTACTCTTCTACTATGAAGCATTTGGCCAAGCTCCATCTCCCTTAAACAGCATAAATCCAATTGGGGTTTACTTATTTTAGTGAGCTGCAACAAGTGGAGACTAGATCTGCTTAGATCTAGATTATACTAGTGCCTCTTCTCAGTGAGTGTGTCTTTTAACCTCCTGGAAGAGTGTATTAGTAGTTTGGGCTTCAGATCTTGATCTTGGCATCAGGCCAATTTGCGCTTCAAGTCTACAGCGTAGTTTATCCTCTTGGACTGCATTATTTCCAGTTGCAGAGTTGCAGGGTATTCCGGCATTCAGTTGGAGAAGAGATCTCTGGTGTAAAGGATTCTTCCTTGCATTGTGGTGATCCATGGATTGGCCAACCAATCCATGTATGTTTCAGATTTGATTCATTGTTGTATCTACTTCATAATTTTTGAAGCATTCTGTTGTGGTTCCTATGTTTTGGCTATATTGGCAAGACCAAAAGATAAGACAACATCAAACCACTTTTGGATCCCAGGATCTAGCCTTGCTAGATCCAGAGAGGGATCTCTCTATAAATGTAAAGAATGATATATCTTTAAAGCTCAAAATGAGGTATTAGACTAGGTATGAAGCACAAGGGTTTTAGGTTTTTTTGGTTGTTTGGTTGGAGATCATTAACTGAGAAGGTTGTGTGGAATGAAAAGGAACAAAGTAGTAGGATGTTTCAACATGGGAAGATAAAACAATAAAGCGTCAATCCATTGGTCTATGGAGTAATGAAAGGGTTTAATTTACACAAAAACCATCCAAGGGTTTCCATAGGGCAATTTATCTATACCAAACGATATTTTTAGATAGATGGTGGGATGGTACATTAAGAATGGGTGAATGAAACTGACCAAAGGGTAGCCTAATATCAGGTCAGATGTCATTTAAATCCAAGCCTTCTTTTGACATACTTCAAAGGAAACTCTCATAAATACACAAAGGGTAGCTTAAGATTAGGTCAGATGTCATTTAAATCCAAACCTTCTTTCAGCATACTCTTAAGGAAAACAGTCCAGCAGTCCTCTTAACCACTTTCAGAATAGTAAAAAACATTTAAGATTAAACACAGAGAAAGGCCTAAGATCAGAGAAAGACGTTTAACTTTCAATGATTTTGACACTAGCTCAAAGGGATCTTAGAAAGGCCAACTGTTGGAAAAGGACCCTAGTGGACAGGGATAACTCTAAATCCCCAGTATCCCAATTCTTTTAGCTAAAACCAAACAAGAACATCTAGGGAACAAACTCTAAATCCATACATCAGTAAGCATGGGCATGCCAACATCTTTGACTGGTTAAATTATGTGAGTTTGTTCTGAGATAGACAATTAGTAAAAAACATCAAAGATAAGAAGAGCAGGAAGCATTAGCGTACTTTACAGCCGTATATCCTAAGCTAGATTACTGATTCTTATCAGAAAATGATGGATAGTATTGCAGTAAGAAAAACATCACCAGTAATATAGACCGGGATCCTGTGAAATTTTCTTGTTCAATTGATGTGAAAAACTAGTCACATACTTTGAGCTCAATGGCTCTTACAGTCCGAAATTTCTCCTCCCAGCCTACTAAATTATAGACTACTTAGCTACTTCCCCAATAGCAGTTCTAACAGTCGATAAAATCCCTATCAACCAACAACAACAATGTATTCTTCGGGAGTTATTATAGGAGAGTGAGTAGTAGTAGTAGATGTAAACTTAATTGTTTCATTAAGACAGAGTGGAGGAAGGTCGAGTGCCCATTCTGCATAATGGCTCTTCATTAACTGTGTGTACTCTGTAGTCTGGTCTAGAAGTCCTTGGTAATAACTTCAGGTATGTTCCTCTGAAGTACTTTGGCTGCATGGTACTCTTTATTGTCTTCTGATATAAGTAAGGTGACTAGAAGGTCTGCAGGTCTCCCATACTTCCATAACTATTGTCCTGATAGTTCTTAAGGCCTTCTGTTAGTGTAATAATGGTTATGGTGTTCGATGGAAGATGGCAAACGTGATGTAGCTAGTCCTTTTGGAGGAGAAGTGTTATGTTGATATTAAAACATAGATATGGCTTATTTCATGTGTTTTAGGCTTCATTAAGCCTCTTAATCATTTTCATGGTATTTATCTGTGTCCTTGAGCTTTAAAAAGTGGATTATAGGCATTGAATCTTCAAGAAGGAGCTTTTAATCCATTAGTTTCCTTCACTAATACTCTTTGCCGCCTCTGTGATGGTATTTCTACGCTTTGAGTCACAATGACTGTGACTATGGAGACAAAATGAATTCATCACTCTGTAATCCCTGCAGGAACACAATAAACCTGTTATAAAATCCATGGGAGTGGAGGAGAATGCCGTGGAGGCTCATGGAGAATGGTGGTGCGATGATGAGAATAGTGGCTGCAGCAAAGAAAATGATGGAAATTATGGCAGAATGGTGAAAAACTGAGCTGATGAAGGTTTGGTGCGAGGACGATTCCAGACTGTTGGATTAGATTAGACAGTGGCGATCAATGGTTAGGATTTACCGGTGGAGGAGGTTAGGCTGAATTAGATGGACACAAATAAATTTAGTGTTAAAACACAAAGTTTAATGTTTAGGTGAATTACAAAGGGAAAAAGGTCAAACTGAATGAAATCGGGGCATTTGGTGGTGGGACCGGAAGGGCGGAGGGTGATTGAATGTGGACCGTTGGATCATGAAAGAGATCAACAGTGGAGATCTTTCGATGGCGTCATTTGGAAGGTTCGATGAAAGAAATGTGGAGGGGAACGCGATGAAATGTGAGCCATCGATCTAGATCAGATGAACGGTTAGGATCAAAGGGACATTAGTGGAATAGTGAAAGGGGAAAAGGACATGCAAAGCGCAATCGAATCCTGACCATTGGTTCTTGTGGATTCAATGGCCAAGATTAAATCGCATGATCGACATCAGAGGAGGGGAAGTGAACGGGGCACTGGATTTGCGTGATGCGATCAAGCACTAGCTGTCGGATTTGGAAAGGATCGACGGTGGAAATTAAATTGATGGGGTAACGATGGAGAATCACGGGAAGAGTGCGATCCAATTCTAATCGTTGGTTCTTGTGGATTCAACGATTAGGATATAATCACAGGATCAGCGTTGCGGGAGGCAAGGGACATGGAAACAAGAGGCTACTATTGCCGATTTGCGATTGGCGCTTGACCGTTGGATCTGTATGGATGATCAGTGATGGAGATTGCAGCGGAGGTGTAATTGAAAGATGTTATGGGTGCGATGCGATATCAGTGATGACATTATATCTGTAAAGATCGACTGCTAATATTGAAGCGGAGGCTTGCAGAACAAAGTTCATCGCATCAGAAAAATAGAAGGGACAAAGGAAAAAGGTGATAGAGAAAGTTCTGACTGCAATTAGCACCTGGTTCTGGCGCCGGGTTATATGTGAAAAAGAGGCTAAGGGCTAGGCCGAAAGGGGCTTAAGGCCTCAATGAAAATGGGTGTTTTTTAGGCCAAAATCAGTGTTTTCAAGGAATTTCTTGGC
This sequence comes from Pinus albicaulis, assembly GCA_034641835.2. Lineage (NCBI taxonomy): Eukaryota > Viridiplantae > Streptophyta > Pinopsida > Pinales > Pinaceae > Pinus > Pinus albicaulis. Next base: position 1,808,670,523 of record CM076575.1, read on the forward strand.
TTTTGGTAAAGGGGAAAAGGGTGTTTTAAGCTTGTAAAAGGGATTTTTAGTGGCTTAAAAGGATTTTGGAGGTTTTTAGAGGGGAAAAAGGGATTCTAAAAGATGAAAGGAGGCTTAATGAAAATGAAGGGAAATGAGTGAAAATGGGCAATTCCAGGGCCTTTTAAAGCATTCTTTTTCACAGAACAACAGGGCTTTTTTCAGTGGAAACAATAGTGAAGATTTTTCAAGGAATAGAAGACACATAGAGGCTTCAGGAATGAAATATTTTCAAGGGAAATGTTTTTCCCAAAGGCTCAGAAGAAAGTTTTAGCCACCTTTTTGCTCTTATAGGTGGCTAACATATTCTACAGATCTGCTGCAGTAAAACTCAGATCTACTCCTGTTCTTTCATGCAATGCTGAAAACCCCAAGGGGGATGTATAAATAAGACATTTTTACATATGGGTCTGTTGTAGATCTAATTGTTTATGTACTATATTTCTTTAAATCTAAGTTATAAGCTACTGCTACAGTATACTGCATTTTTCAGATCTAGATCTGCAGATCTGCACTTTTATGCAGTGAATATCATGAAACCCTTGGGCATATAACCCACCTAGAAATATTTTTTTTTGATATCCTCTTGGATTTAGGACTTAGATACTCATATCTAAGGGATCCAAGTGCTGATTTCAAGAGCTATAGCATCCATTCCTGAAAAATGCGTTTTCAGGCATGCCTTGCTAGTAATCCCTATTTGGGAATATTATAGTGGTATCAAAGCATATTTCTGGCTCAGCCTGTGAGTCTCAACCCAAGAAGATAAAAGAATATCAGAGTGATGAATAAGATGAGTTTACTCTCATCATTTTTTAGATCCAGAAAGGAACTCCCCCAGGAGGTTAAGCAGATGAAGAATTGCAGTGAAACTCCTAGAGGGTTTCAAGAAGACGAAGAACCATGCACTTCCTATTCTCAAAGAGGAAAAGATAGGATACATAGAGGAAACTTGAAATCTGAGATTCTAAGTGAATACAAAGCTAAATCTAGAGCCTCCAAGGAGACTCTAGCTTTACCTCAGTTCATTCAGTTAGAGGAAGAGGGATGTACATCTTTGCATGATGTTGATCTAGAGCAACAGAGTTGCACTACGCTATGCAAAGGCAGTGATGAAGAAAATAGGACCCATGCCTTATGGGAAAATTCACATGACATCTTCATTCATGAAGCAAATGAGGATGAAATGGTATATAGTAGACATCTTGAAGTGAGAAACCCTTTCTCCTTTATAGACGACACTTTCTCAATGAGCACTCCCCAGCTCAAAGAGAAACTTCTACCTACAGCATCTCTAAGGCCTCACTGGTTCTGGAAGACCATGCATGAGGAGGAGGTCTCATCAAGAGATCCCATGAAAGGTGCACTTCAACATTTCATGGAGTGTAAAGTTCTTCAACATTCTGAGGAGGCTCTTTCCTTCTCACCCTTGGATCTTCATGGATTCAAGGAGGAATAGATAGATGATGGAGGACATATTCGGATGGATAACATCTCTCATGTGTGTGTTGGAAACTTCTTGAGCCATACACATCATGATGGGAGGTTTTTTCCTACCACCTATTTGGATCCTTATAGGGTCAAACTGATCCTTGAGAAGATTGCATTTCAACATCCCATGAAATGCAAGAGAAGAAATCTAATTTGGGAGAATGATAGTCTTCCTTGGGAGAGTGCTAAGGAAGGAAAAGATGGAAGGCACCCACATGTGGATGGATGGGTGTGGATGAAGAGTAAGAAGCTAGAAAACTACTTGCAGATGTATGATACCGGGCAGCAGGAGGCATGGCTGCGTTGCTTACTCTTGAAAGAGTTTGGTCATCATCCTCTTTCCAAAGGTATGTGGCAGGATACTTGCATCATGGGGAAACAAGGAGTATGGACACATTGTGTTGACATAACATTCTTCATGTCAATCACCATGTTTTCACTACATGATTTGGATGATGGAAGTATGAGGGGGTAGCAAAATATTTTGTTTCTTGGGATGTTCTTGGGAGAGCAAGGACAGATTTGCTCTCATAGTTTTCATGATGTTTCCAGAGTAGGAGATGGCACTATCATAGTGCAGAGGGGATACTCCTTGGCCTTAGATGTTTAATAGGTACTTTCCCCATGGGAGAGACTTCTTGTGTGTAGCATCATTATGGGAGATGCCTTTGACATTCTGCATGTCAAAGATTGCATGCATGAGTTGGAGGGAGCCTATTTGCATAGGCCAACAACGTTGCCACTTTGGAGTTGGGGTTTATTAATGGAGTATCCCTAGGATCACTTCACACTTGATGCACTTTATGGGAAAAGAGGAGGTAAGAAAGATGAGTTATTAGATGGGGACATCTATTACTATGATATACTCTTCTTGTCTTGGATTTCCAGGCAGGAGGGAGAGGATTTGGAGGCAACACTTGGTTCATTTATCTTCATGGAAGTGTGCCAAACTACTATGGAAGATCCATTCATGGATCCATGTGTCTTATTACTTACAACATATGGTGAGAGCTTGGTTTGTGCAACACAATATTTGCATGCTCTTACCATCTCTTGGCAGTGCATTTCTCCAAAAGTAAGCAAGCTCTAGATTTTGCTCCATGACCAATGTTGGGCCAAACCATATGATGGAGAAAACCATCTCTTATGTGGCCTTGGGCAGATGTTTTGTGATTACATGTATGTTCAGTTGATTCATATGATTAACCATGTATCAAGAAACAATTTTCCATGTATTTCTCTGAAGCAGCAGTTTGAAAAACTGCACTATCACCACTTGGAAAACTGTTGGTACCTTCCAGCACCTTATGAAACCATCATTAATTACCCTGTTTTGATGCCAATGATGATCCCAATTGCTGGTGTTTTCTTTATCTTGATGGGAGAGATGATGTTGAGTGAGGCACATGGTTTGAATGTGTCCTTTTGGGAAGGAGATTCCCACATTTTCTGTAGTACATGTTCTAAGGGGAACATGGGAGGATTTGTGACCACCATAGCCAAATATTTGTTTCTCTTGGAGGTGGGAAAAATGTGTGATTGGATGCCATATGATGATGCTTTCCTATCCATCGCATGTGGAATTTTTTGGGTTAACTAGTTTTACAGCATTGGAGGAAGGCTCTTGACAGATCTAAGCTTCATGTTGCCACTAGAGGGAAATATCATTCCAGCTCAAGATTAGCAAGAACTCTACACTTATCTTAAGTGGAGAGGAGGACAGCGTGGGGTAGGAAATTTTGTCTACTATGTTAAGTTTTTCAGCCCACCTTCTTTGCAGGAACCTAAGGTGGAGGAGGATTTTCTGGAGTTACCATGTTGGGAGGTAACTCATTTTGTATGGATGATTGCTTGGGAGAAGATGCTTTCCCCATCCATTTCAGTTCTAACCTTGTAGTTGCTTGAGGACAAGCAACAGTTTTGGAGGGGAGGACTATAATATTCCTAATTAGCCCAAGCTAATAGGAATATTTCATTTTGTGTTAATTTTCTTAATTGATGAATAAAATGTAAAGGAGAACATAAAAACTCCTAAAAACATCCAAATAAATCAATGCCCAATGTGAACAGAGGAAAATCACGGCTGTTTCAATAAAATGCACTTGCATGTGAACAAGGGCTGAGGATATTGACTCGGTCAATAGGACCAAATCACAACACTATCTAGATACAATGTACCTCATGGAGGGACATCGCAGTTCTAGAAGGAGGCCCTCATGTGAAAAGGGATAATTCATCAAGGTGGTTTAGGGTTTTCCAAATCTCTCATCTTATAAAAGGAAGGGGAAGGCTCAAGAGAAGGTTGTTCATGATATTATATTTTTAGAGTATATTTTCTGCTTAGACATATCTCATTCTCTTGGTTGTTCAGCAGATAATTTTGAGGATTTCCTGTTTAGGGATTCTCTCTCCTTCCATTGAGTAGCTCTTGGAGGGCATTGTACTACTCTTCCACTATCAAGAATTTGGCCAAGCTCCATCTCCCTTAGACAGAGTAAACCCAGTTTGGGTTTACTTGTTTTAGTGAGCTGCAGCAAGTGGAGAATAGATCTACTTAGATCTAGATTATATTAATGCCTCTTCTCAGTGAGTGTGTCTTTTAACCTCCTGGAAGAGTGTATTAGTAGTTTTTTCTTTAGATATTGATATTGGCATCAGACCAATTTGTGCTTCAAGTATACAACATATTTTATCCTCTTGGACTGTATTATTTCCAGTTGCATAGTTGTAGGGTATTCCGACATTCAGTTGGAGAAGAGATCTCTGGTGTAAAGGAGTCTTCCTTGCATTGTGGTGATCCATGGATTGGCCAACCAATCCATGTTGTTTCAGATCTCATTCATTGTTGTATCTACTTCAAAATTTCTGAAGCATTCTGCAAATCCGCTGTAGTGAAACTCAGATCTACTCCTATTCTTTCATGTAATGCTGAAAACCCCAAGGGGGATGTATAAATAAGACATTTTTACATATGGATCTGTTGTAGATCTAATTGTTAATGTACTATATTTCTCTAGATATAAGTTATAAGCTACTACTGGAGTATACTGTGCTTTTTAGATCTAGATCTATAGATCTGCACTTTTATGCAGTGAATCTCATGAAACCCTTATTGGGTTGTCCTCTTTAAACTGTAAAGGAGTTGGATCTCCATTTTTCTCTATATTTTCATGTAATAAACTCTTGATCTTATTTTCATGACATATTGTGTCTAAAACCTTCAGAAAATCATGCTGCATAAGCTTCAGTTAATTTCTGTTGAGTCAAGCCATGGGGATTGGGCATTTTTAAGCCATGTCGGGAGTGGGAGACCTGTTTAACATAGCTAGAGTCATTTGGTTTTTCTGAAATTTGGTATGTGAGTCCCACATGATCTAAAATATGATATCCCACCGTCACTTGCCCTTATTTTTACGCTCATCTATGAAATTAACCTTTTTAGGGCTAAAATAGCTGCTTTTCCCCATATTTTGGATCATGAATCGGAATATAAGTTGATGCTGAAGTTTTTATTGAAGGATATGTGTTTTAACACATCATATGAGCTTATTGCATGCTGAATATCCATTATTATGCTTATATAGTGCTGCAGTCCTTCATTGGGCACTTTCTCAAGGCAACTAGGTGTGGGGGATCTGTATAACCCACCTAGAAAGATTTCTTTCTGATATCCTCTTGGATTTAGGACTTATATACTCATATATAAGGGATAGAAGTGCTGATTTCAAGATCTATAGCAGCCATTATTGAAAAATGCATTTTTTAGGCATGCCTTGCTAGTAATCCCAATTTGGGAATATTACAATTTCTATCCAATGGCCATTAAGAAAAAATGCCATATTGTTGAATTAAGGTGAAATTTTCTTCTTGATTTCATGAGGTGTGATTCTTGTTGGTAAAGCTACTTCGCATCTAAGTTTTCAACCACGCTTACAGTCATGATGGGGTCCAATGGGGATCAAAGGTTGTTAAATCTCCACTTCTAGATCTTCATATGTTTTGGATGTAAAAAAATATGCAAATAGCCATTCCTTTTTAGGCACAATATGTAATGCAAAAAAAATTATTTTAAATTGGGGATATTTCAGCCCTAAGATTGCATTTTCTCATCAATCCTCATTCTATTATTGGAGAGTCAACATATTATCTTTAGAGCTATCCAAAGAGGGAGTAAAATTTTTGTTTTAATTTTTAATCATTTGGAAATGATTTTGCCTCTTATTTGTGATTTTTGGTCGGTAAATTTGATTGAGTATATGTTTCTACTTTTATTGGCAGCCACAAAATTGACCATATGGAATCTTATGGTTATTTTATGTTCTCTGCATATAGAATTATGGTTGAAACTGTTTGAACATAAGCCATTTGATCCACGGGCTATAATGGATTTGGTATTTTGAATGGTATCTCTATTGGACTTCTGAGCCTCTGTCTATGTTTTAAATCTGTTGGATTCTATTAGGTATATTGAAAAAATGTAGATTATTGTCTTATTTCAATCTTGCAAAACCATTTCCCTAAGTTTTGCCAGATTTTAGCTTTTTTCATGAGATTGCATTTTTGTTTCTTCAGATGACCAAGTTGGCAAATATTCTTAGTACCATTCTTTTGGAAACACTCTTTTTCCAAAAGGATTTTAGGTGAGTGTAAAATTGTTACTCCTATAACTTGTTGCATCCAAGCTGAATAAACATAATGATTTTATGATTACAATGCTTATGCATTTAATGTTTGAATCCTCTTTATGTCTTTGTATTCATTGAAAAGAGTGGTAGACATAAAATATTTGAATTTTTATGATGTAATATATTTTATTTATTGATTTCAAGTTGCGGCTGAGACTCTGATTAGATCCTTATGCAGTGGTCGAAGGGTGAATATGCTTTATATTAACTTTTGAAATGTTGCTAGGCCTTGATGTCACAATATGCAGGAATGTTAGGTCCATTCCACTACACCTTTGCAAGCTACTGTACAAGAGGTTGGCACTAAAATATACATTCATTAAAAATATTTCACTTTGGGAACAAAAATAAGTACTAAGAAATATCATAGAAGGCTTAAAAGTTATCTGTTGTCTAGAACAAATTCCATAAGCAATTCTTGATAATGTGCCAATGTTTTCCTTGATAATGTCATCAACGGTGTACCTAGGGCTGAGAGGGCTTGGATTGGTGATCTGAGGATTAGTAGAAGGGACTGGTTGGGCAGTACCTAGAGATATAATTGAGTAAGTTATACCTAATTTTATAAGATTTTTCTTTATTAATTTTTTTAAAGAGATCTTTGAATAACCATTCCATTATTCCTGTTCATATGGACTTCCTAAAGCTTTTAGAGTTCCTGGTTTCAAAGGGACAAATGGACTGCCATAACTCACATAATTCTTTAAAGGGTTCTAGCTCAATGGAAGAGCACCTACCATGTAGGAGGTTGGTGGTTCGATTCGACTGTACCCTAACATGAATTATTCAATGATATTGTAGATTTTTTTAATTAAATAGTTTTATATTGATTTATTTTAATTCCAACTATTGTATTTGGAGAGAAAAATGAAATTGTCTCATAAGAGACAATAAATGATACTATCCACAGAGAGACAAAAATGAAATTGTCTTTGGAGAGACAAAAATGAAATTGTCTCTAGAGAGACAAAAATTCTTGTGTTATATATTGTCTTTACAGAGACAATATTTTAAGACAATTTAATTTTAAGACGATTTAATTTGAGACAACCGCTTAAAGACAATATTTAAGAAAATACACAATTTTTATTTCGCCTCAAGTTAAGACAATTTACCCAAAAATTGTCTTAAATATTGTCTTAAAATCCCCCTTTGTGTTGTAGTGTCCTGAGCTTGTCACGTGCGATTGCGATCGCATCGCAACTAAAATAATGTAACTTGCGGACCACTAAGAGTCAAGTCTTAAAATATGTGAAGTGCAAACTGCGAGCGGCTTAAAAAGGTAAAACGTAAAAAGTGCGAAGTGTGGGCTGTAGGCATGCTAAAAGGAGAAATGTTGTGAAATGTGAAATTTATAATTTGTGATGTGCGATGACGATGTTGAATCACAACATCGCAAGGTTTTGGTGTGGGGCTTAAAGTTAAATGTTAAAAGTTGTGAACTATGGTGTGTGGGCAGTTAAGCAGCGGGATGTGCGAAAAATTAAAAGGTAAGGAATAAAGCAAAATGTAAAGGTTTGTGGGCAGTCGATAATGCGGTAACGTATAGTGGGTCCCACCGATATTGCATCAGCGGAAATATAAATTTCGGCGAAGGGATTAAGAGTTAAAGGTTAAATGTTGAGGGCTGTGAAGTGTGGGAAAACATGTAGGTGAATACATTGGGTAAAGATTTAAATGCAAGTTAAGGATGGGTACTCTATTTTCTGGATTTTACGAGAAACGCCTTTGGATCTGAAAACCTTGGCTTTGTCCTTCCCTACAAAAAAATTCAATTGAGGTGTGGGTTGTTGCAACTTTTATTCATGGCGGTGGTTGGGAGAATTTCCAACACTCCCCCTTAATCACAACTTCTGCCATCAATCACTCTGAGACATTTTCTGAGATAAACAAAACTTTTCTGTCCCAATGGCTTTGTGAGGATATCTGCAAATTGTTCCTCTGACATGCAATGTTGCAACAAAATTTCACCATTTTTAACTAATTCCATTGTGAAATGGTATTTTGCATAAATATCCTTTGTTCTCTTGTGGAAAACATAATTCTTTGACAATGCAATTGCTGAGCTGTTATCATAGAAAATTTTGGTTCCTTTGTCGTGTTCATGACATAAATTCCTCAGCATCCTTCTCATCCAAATTGCTTGACATGATGCTACTGTTGCTGCTACATATTCAACTTCTGTTATTGATAATGAAACTATTGGCTACTTCTTAGAAGCCCATGAAATGGATCCCGATCCCAAATAAAAAAACATACCCTGATGTGCTCTTTTTGTCATCAACACTTATAGCCCAATCACTCTCAGTGTAGCCAATTAGCTTAAAATCATTATTTTTGGAGTATAGAACACCATACTCCTTTGTTCCATTCACATATCTCAAAATTATCTTGGTTGCTTGTCAATGTGTCTCCTTGGGTGTCTCCAGGAATCTGGATATCAAGCTTACTAAATACATTATATCAGGCCTAGTTGCAGTCAAATACATTAGACTGCCAACCATGCTTTTGTACATTCTCGGATTGAAATTCTTCCTACAATATTTCTTGCTCAACTTCAACCCGATGACAGTTGGAGTTGATGATGGCTTGTTGTTCTACATATTAAACCTTTTTAAAACTTCTTCAACATACTTTTCTTGCGAAATAAGAATTCCATTTTCTGTTTGTTTTACTTCTATGCCCAAAAATTATCTTAACAAACCCAAGTCAGTCATTTCAAACTCACTTTTCATGACTTATTTGAAATCAGAAATGAGAGAAACATCATTGCCTGTAAAAATTAAATAATCTACATACAAAACAACAATAAGTATTTTACCGTAATTTTCTTTGATGTAGAGTGTGGGTTCACCATCACACTTGTCGAACCCATTGTCCATTAGGTAAGCATCAATCCTGCTGTACCATGCTCGTGGTGCTTGCTTGAGCCCATAAAGATATTTTTGCAACTTATACACCTTGTGTTCTTAGCCTTCTATCTCATAGCCAGGAGGTTGTTCAACATACACCTCCTCTTTCAACACTCCATTCAAGAATGCTGACTTCACATCCATTTGATAAACTTTCAATTTTTGTTGTGCTGCTATAGGAAACACTGTCTACATTGTCTCCATCCTTGCAAATGGTTCAAAGGTTTCCTCATTGTATCTTCCTTGTTGCTGCTTGTAGCTTGTTGGGGTTCCAGTGTTTTGGCCAGATTGGCAACACCAAAAGACGAGACAACATCATAACCACTTTCAGACCTTAGGATCTAGCCCTCCTAGGTCCAAAGAGGGTTATCTCTATATGAGTCAAAGTGTACGTATTTGAGGCTCTAAGTTATGATTTTAGGCTAGTTATATGCACAGGGTTTGTTTATTTGATTAAGAGTTTGGTTGTTGGGAATCAGGAAGGAAGAGTTCATCATGAGACAGGACTGGGCAAAGAAGATTTAAGGCAAAGGAGAGATAATCCAGAGAAAAACAATTCCATTGGGTAATGGAGTCAAGAAAGGATTTACTTGCTATCAATATGCAAGCTTTCAGTTGGGCTAGTCATCTAAAGCCTTGGATCCTAAAGTGATAGGGTGGTATGGGACATTAAGGACTGAGAGTGAAGGGGGGAGAACCAACTAATCCCATCTATAGATCAAGTCAGAAGTCATTTAACTCCAGACCTGCTTGGAAAAAATCAGAGGCAGCACAAGGGAACTTGGAAAGGCTTAATCAGAATGGAAAGATCCTAGTGAGGAAGATACAAGGTTCTAGACCTCCCAGTGTTCTCAACACATTCCATTAAATCCTAACAAGAATGTCTAAAATAGATTCCGTTAATTCATACATCAGCAAGTAGGCAACAACATCCACTACACTGGTTAAATCAATGGAAATCAATCTTTAGATTAAACAAATTAAGCAGAAAACATGAAGGGTTGGGAGAGCAGCAACATAAGGCACCTAAAAAAGGTGAATCTTATGCCAAATTTCTGATGTGAGCCAGAAGAAATTAAATGAAATGGAAATAAACACAGAGATAGAAAAACATCACCGCAGCTTTAGATCAGGATCCAATGAAATGTGCTTATCATATTAAACATCAACTCCAATCATGTACAACATAGAAAATAGCTTGGTCATTCAGTCTGAATACATCTTCCTCAGGCTATCTTACATCTACACACATAGAACTTATCTCAAGAGAAACTGCTTGCACCTCTCTGCTATCTCATCAACAACCTTTACAACAATTTTCTCATAGTTTTTATAGCTGAAAAGGAGTAGAGGAAGTAGGTAGAACACTAATTATAACACTAGACTCAGAAAAGAAGGGGAAGGTTGAAGCCCATTCTATTTTAAACTCTGAGCATTAATTTTTGGCACTCTTTGGAGAAAAGAACGATCTTCGTCAGGCTTCATTGATTCCAGATAAGTCTATGATGCATTCTGGTTCGCTGTACTTTATGGTACCCTTGGTGAATAAACAAAATGGCAATGAAAAATGGAATGGTCCTCCATACTTGAGCAACAAATTCTTTGATATCCTTGGACTACGTTCCGAGCGGGGATCTCCTCTGGAGCACGGCATATAATCAAATAGTATGGGAAATCCGTCCTTCTTTGGAAGAAGACATTCTACTGGCGTGGAAACCCTCCCTTCATTAAATTCATTGCCTCTGTTAGTGGAAAACTTACTGCTGCATCCATACTGTGTAGTTATGGCGGCGTTTCAACTCTTGTACTCTATAGAAACTCACAAATGTGTGTAGACAATCAATGCAATGGAAGACTGGTGGAGCGAAGGGTGAAAAATATGATAGTGCGGTGGCAGAAAGGTGGCTTTCACTAAAAAATGTTGACAAAATGAAATGAACCGGTGAAGACTCTCGAATAATAGGGTTTGATGGCAGAATGCAGCGCAGACCGTTAGATCGCGGCCTGGGAGCGAAGATCAACGGTGGGGGTCGAGCAGCGGAATGATATATGAAAGTGGGCGGAACAACCATGAAACATAAGACTTTAGACTTCGAACAAAATACAAAGAAGTGTGAAGGGAATGCAGTGAAATGCGATGAGGTGGGACCTAGCCGGAGGCGGATGGCGATCAGATCTCAACCGTTAGATCTTAGACCCAATGGACGGTTAAGGCTTAGTTGGATAATCTCAATCGCGATAGATGAGAGGGATGCACACTTATAGCTTCTGATTACGATCGAGGAAGGGGAAGCGATTGGGAAGTGTGAGGCGACTGGCAGGGTGCGATGAAGCGCCAACCATCCGATTTGGAGGCTGACCGACGGTAGAGGATCAATCGAGAGAGGCGAAGGGTTGTGCGTCTGGAAAATGTGATTATGCGATCGGGCATATTGGATGGTGCGATGAAGCGGTGGCACGATTAATCGCATCGCAAATATTTGCGATGGATGATTGTAATGCTAAAACAAACATGCGATGGGAGCGATGTGCGATATTGCGATTAGCACCTTTAAGGGGTAGCACTCGGTCATAGTGCTCAGCTACATGGGGAAATAGCTAAAGGGGCTGGCAGAAAGGGGCTTAGCCCTATTACAAAGTGGAGAATGGGTTTTGGCCCGTTTTAATGCATTTTAAGGCCAAGGAGGAGTAACGATAGAGGGAATAAGGGGGAATTTGGCTAAGAAAAGGGTAGAGGAAGGATATAAAAGGGATTTGGGAGGATTGAGAGGGTACAAAAGGGAAGTAGAAGGGGGGACAAAGGGGAATGGAATAATAAGGGGAGGAGGCCCTTTGGGCATTTCTTCACAAACAGAGAGGCTTGCAACGGGAATCAGCAGAGGGAAATTTATCAAAGGACACCAGGCACAAAGAGGCTTCAAGGGTGATGTGTTTTCAGAGGAAATGCATTCCTTGAAGGCTCAAAAACATTTTAGCCCCCTATTTTCTTGTCAAAAAATTTATGGGGGGCTAACAGTGGCTCCACATGGGGATGGCTTCTTCTTGAAGGAGTCAAGAATCTAGAGAATGGTCTTTGGTGTGGGCCAGTTGCCTACTGCTTGGCACATCCCTTTCTTTCTTTTCTCGGCTGCCATAAACCATGAAGAAATTACATCAGCAGTAACATTCTCCCATGTAGCTACCTACCCACACTAAAGTCCTAACATTTTTTCTTCTGGGGTGCGTTTGGACTTGCAGACCCTTTTCATCATCAATTTTTTTCAAACAGGAAAATAAACCTATTCTATTTCTACCCTTATTACTCCATGAGACCAGATTAGAATATTGGCCTCATAGCTTCTCTACCTAATCCAATATCTGCTAGGATTAAACTATCTAGCAGACTTCTTCTCTACATTCTAAGACAGAAATTGAAAACAATCAAGCCAGGATTAGACTGTCTGACTTGCTGGACTTTGCAGAAATTAAAAACAGCTAACTACATGCTCACACACTGAGATTTATTGAGCTTTTCCTACCTACCTTACTCTAACTGAAATATTTATAGTCTAGCTCACAAACATTGTCTTCCAATGTAACCAGTCCATCAAATGATAACATGAATGGTCTCTGTCACTCAACTCCTTGAGCAGGCTGGATAGGCAGGGAAACTCCCACTCTTTTTGTTCCATAATAGCAGCTTTGAAAAATTTTCTTTCTATTTGCAACATGCTGCTCAAAAGACCTTTGATCCTTCTTCAAATGTGTGCAGGAAATGTGCATAAGGATCATGAAATGATACCTGGTTATGAATATCTGGCAGGCAGGCTTCAACCAGGACTTCCTCTTCTTCCACTGGATCAAGGATAAGACTCTCTTGAGGAAGAGAATCTTCTTCATCTTCTGAACTGGACGACTCATCATATATGGCAGTTTTTTCCTCCTGGAGCTCTGATATATTCTGCTCTGAGGTGCTGAGCTCTGTGAGAAGGTCTATGTATTCTTGAGCAGGGACTTTTTCCATTACTTCCTCTTTTTTAGAAGAAGGCTCATTGCTTTCAGCTTGCTCACGAATCTCTTATTTTCTTTCCTCTTCTTCTTCTGAAAGGAAAGGCTTCTGGTCTCCAGTATCACTGATGATCAGTAGTAGAGCAGAATGGAGATTTGAAGAATCTTCATCTGCTATTATACCATCATAGCTCTCCCCATCAGTATCATAGATAGGCTGATTGGTTTCATTACTTCTCTGAAATTTCTAGCTCTGATCTTCCTCCCAAGAATCTAAGGATGATGGTCCTGCAAGCTTGGCCTCCATTTGAAAATGCTCATCATCAAATAGATCATAAATAGGAAAATCATAACCGTAAGTAATGTCACCCGCCAAACCTTCTGGATTTTCAACAGATCTTTCTTCGTCTTGAACCACAGAGGAGTCTTCTGGATCTGTATCATCAAACTCATAAGACGAAGGGGAAAGAGTGTGTGTTCCATAAAAGACTCCTGAGATGGGATGCTAGTTTAATATCCGTTCAATCTCTTCTTCCGTCAAAGGAGGGGTTTCCCTCTCATCATGGCCGGAAGAACAGAAGTCCTCACTCTCTTGTGTTAGCTGACTGGGAGGAGAGATGTTAACTCGAGCCTCTTCTTCTACATCAGATTCTACCCCCTCTATATCGTCTCTTGTTTCCTCAAGACAAATTTCTGCATTAGCTTTTGCCACTAGGTCCTAATGTTCTCGGGTTAGCATAACACAAGACATAGGTAAGCAATCAGGAAGTTCCTGATCACTTTCCTCTTTGTCTTCTATGGATTCTTGAGCATCGTACATGTCTTGGTCATCCTCTAAGTCTTGGGTTTGTTCTTGTTCTAGGAAATGCATGGGCTGTTCTAAATAATCCTCATTCGCATTCAGATTAGCCATGTACATTTCCATCACTTTACCAAACGTTTTTGTTAATTCATTCAATTGATTACACAGAGCATCATACTTTGTATCTCTATCCATGTTTGGATTCATGCTTATGAAAAGAAAGCTACTGCTTCTTCTCAACCATTTCAGAGTCTTCTACCAGTGGAGTCATATGGTCTTTTGGGAGTTATGGAGTGTGGAGTCGCCAGGTGGATGAATTTGACTATTTGAAGTAGGCTGCTATCCACCATCAGCAATGTGACCGCCAATCTAACCAGAGATATTGGGTCTATGAGTGCCTAAGAATGTTTAAGGTGAAATTCACTCAATCCCTAGTGGAGTCGCCATTATGTTGGGGTTCCCGTGTTTTGGCCAGATTGGCAAGACAAAAAGATGAGACAACATCAGAACCACTTTCAGACCTTAGGATCTAGCCCTCCTAGTTCTAGAGAGGGATCTCTTTATATGATTCAAAGTGTATGTCTTTGAGGTGCTAAGTTATGATTTTAGGCTAGTTATATGCACAGGCTTTGTTTATTTGATTAAGAGTTTGGTTGTTGGGAATCAGGAAGGAAGAGTTCATCATGAGACAGGACTGGGAAAAGAAGAATTAAGGCAAAGGAGAGATAATCCAGAGAAAAACAAGTCCATTGGGTAATGGAGTTAAGAAAGGATTTACTTGCTATCAATGTGCAAGCTTTCAGTTGGGCTAGTCATCTAAAGCATTGGATCCTAAAGTGATAGGGTGGTATGGGACATTAAGGACCAAGAGTGAAGGGGGGAGAACCAACTAATCCCATCTATAGATCAGGTCAGAGGTCATTTAACTCTAGACCTGCTTGGACAAAATCAGAGGCAGCACAAGGGAACTTGGAAAGGCTTAATCAGAATGGAAAGATCCTAGTGAGGAAGATACAGGGTTCTAGACCTCCCAGTGTTCTCAACACATTCCATTAAATCCTAACAAGAACATCTAAAATAGATTCCGTTAATTCATACATGAGCAAGTAGGCAACAATATCCACTACACTGGTTAAATCAATGAAAATCAATCTTTAGATCAAACACATTAAGCAGAAAACATAAAGGGCTAGGAGAGCAGCAACATAAGGCACCTAACAAGGGTGAATCTTATGCCAAATTTCTGATGCAAGCCAGAAGAAATGAAATGAAATGGAAATAAACACAGAGATAGAAAAGCATCATCGCAGCTTTAGATCAAGATCCAATGAAATGTGCTTATCATATTAAACATCAACACCAATCATGTAAAACATAGAAAATAGCTTGTTCATTCAGTCTGAATACATCTTCCTCAGCCTATCTTACGTCTATACACATAGAACTTATCTCAGGAGAAACTGCTTGCACCTCTTTGCTATCTCATCAACAACCTTTACAACAATTTTCTCATAGTTTTTATAGTTGAAAAAGAGCAGAGGAAGTAGGTAGAACACTAAATATAACATTAAAATCAGAAAATAAGAGGAGGGCCGAAGCCCATTCTGTTTTAAACTCTGAGCATTAACTTTTGGCACTCTTTGGAGAAAAGAACGATCTTCGTCAGGCTTCATTGATTCCAGATAAGTCTCTGATGCATTCTGGTTCGCTGTACTTTGTGGTACCCTTGGTGAATAAACAAAATGGAAATGAAAAAAGGAATGGTCTGCCAAACTTGAGTAAAAAATGCTCTGATATCCTTGGATTGCGTTCCGATCAGGGATCTCCTCTGGAGAACAACGTATAATCAAACAGTATGGGCAATCCGTCCTTCTTTGGAAGAAGACATTCTGCTGACGTGGAAACCCGCCCTTCATTAAATTCCCTACCTCTGTCAGTGGAAAACTTACTGCTGTATCCATACTGTGTAGTTATGGCGGCGTTTCAACTCTTGTACTCTATAGAAACTCACAACTGTGTGTAGACAATCAATGCAATGTAAGACTAGTGGAGCGAAGGGCGAAAAATATGATAGCGCGGTGGCAGAAAGGTGGCTTTCACTAAACAATGGTGACAAAATGAAATGAACTGGTGAAGACTCACGAATAATAGGGTTTGATGGCAGAATGCAGTGTAGACCGTTAGATCGTGGCCTGGGAGCGAAGATCAACGGCGAGGGTCGAGCAGCGGAATGATATATGAAAGTGGGCAGAACAACCGTGAAACATAAGACTTTAGACTTTGAACAAATACAAAGAAGTGTGAAGCGAATGCAGTGAAATGCGATGAGGTGGGACCCAGCCGGAGGCGGATGGCGATCAGATCTCAACCGTTAGATCTTAGAACCAATGGACGGTCAAGGCTTAGTCGGAGAATTGAAATCGCGATAGACAAGAGGGATGTACACTAATAGCTTCTGATTGCGATCGAGGAAGGGGAAGCGATTGGGAAGTGCGAGGCGACTGGCGGGGTGTGATGAAGCGCCAACCATTTGATTTGGAGGCTGACCTACGGCGGAGGAGCAATCGGGAGAGGCGAAGGGTCGCACGTCTGGAAAATGTGATTATGCGATCGGGCGGATCGGATGGTGCGATGAAACGGTGGCGCGATTAATCGCATCACAAATATTTGCGATGCGATCAATCGCATCGCAAATATTTTCAATGGATGATTGGAATGCTAAAACAAACATGCAATGGGAGCGATGTGCGATATTGTGATTAGCACCTTTAAGGGGTAGTGCTCAGTCATAGTGCTTGGCTACATGGGGAAACAGCTAAAGGGGCTGGCGGAAAGGGGCTAAGCCCTATTACAAAGTGGAGAATGGGTTTTGGCCCGTTTTAATGCATTTTAAGGCCAAGGAGGAATAACGATAGAGGGAATAAGGGGGAATTTGGCTAAGCAAAGGGTAGAGGAAGGATATAAAGGGGATTTGGGAGGATTGAGAGGGTACAAAAGGGAAGTAGAAGGGGGGACAAAGGGGAATGGAATAAGAAGGGGAGGAGGCCCTTTGGGCATTTCTTCACAAATAGAGAGGCTTGCAACAAGAATCAACAGAGGGAAATTTATCAAAGGGCACCAGGCACAAAGAGGCTTCAAGGATGATGTGTTTTCAGAGAAAATGCATTCCTTGAAGGCTCAAAAACATTTTAGCGACCTATTTTCTTGTCAAAAAATTTATGGGGGGCTAACATAGCCTTTGACAACTAGCCTTGCTTTGTGCCTTTATATCTTGCCTTCAATGTTTCTTTTTGTATTATAGACCCATTTCACTCCAGTAAATTCTTTTCCTTGTGGGAGGTCCAATAACTCCCATGCGTCATTCTTTTCTATTGCTCCTATCTCTTTATTCATTGTTTCAATCCACTTTTCTTCTTTGACTGCATCTTCAAAATGGATTGGGTCATCAACATGACAAAAAGGTGCAAATAAATAATTTAGGCAAACACTATTATCAACTTCTTCTTGCTCATAGATTTCACTTAAATTTTTGAATCTTGGTCTTCTTGTATTTGTTGAAGATGTGCTTGCAGTTTCACTTGAACTCGAGGGAGTTGTTGATCCTTGTGGTGTTCTTGGAGAAGCACTTCCTTGATTTCTCAATGTTGTTCTATTTCTTGCTTGTGGTGTGCTCTGTTGATCTTGTGTAGGTGGAGGAGGAGCCACTGTTCAGGAAATACTTTCTACAATCAATTCCTCTTTGTCTTCATGTGAAATACATGTCTTCACATTGACTATTTTCTCTAAGCTTCCATCCCAAGCTTCTTCTTATATGAACCAAACATCTCTGTTGATTATTACTTTCTTAGTTGATTGATTATAGAGCTTATAAGCCTTGGATTCATCATTGTATACAAGAAATATACATTTCTCCCCCTTGCTGTCCAACTTCTTCCTTAATTGATCTGGGACATGTGCATATGCCACACATCCAAACACTCTCATGTGAGTGAAAAATCGCATTGTTCCACTCCATGCTTATTCTGGAAATTTGTTCATCACACTTTTGGTTGGACATCTATTAATAATATAAGTTGCACAAGAGACAACTTTTTCCCACTACTCATTTGGTAAATACTTTTCCTTCAACATACTTATTACCATGTCCAAGATGGTCCTATGAATCTTTCTTTTTGCAACACCGTTTTGCTGAGGTGTATACCTTGTGGTAAAATTCTTGTGTATTTCATGCTCCCTGCAGAAACGTAGGAAGTATTTGGAGATATATTCTCCACCTCTATCAGTTCTCAAAAATTTTACGTAGTGTCCACTTTGCTTCTCAACAAGAGATTTGTAGTGGTAGAACTATTCAAACACTTCAATTTTCTATTTTAGAAAATAAACCCATGTCTTCCTTGTGTAATCATCTATAAATGTCAAAATATAATGACTACCAGCTAATGATGGCATTTTCATTAGTCCACATAAGTCTGAGTGGACAATCTCCAAAGGCGCCTTTTCCCTTATACTCTTTCCTACTGGAAATGATTCTCTGTGTTGTTTTCCCAAGATGCAACCTTCACATAGTCTATCTGGTTTCTATATGAGTGGTAATCCTTTAACATGCCTTTTCCATGCAACAATTTCAAACCTCTGAAATTGAGATGACCAAATCTCAAATTCCATAACCAGTTCTCATCTTTCACTTCTTCTTGAAAGTTTTCTTATGTGACAGTTGCTACAACACTTCCTTCCTTCATGTCTGATCTCATCTTGAGAGGAAACATTATATTGTTTTTCATATGCACTTTTGGAATGAGTCATCTACTTGGAGTTCTATCCATGATTGTGCACACATCATCTTTAAAAACCACTTTGTATCCCTCTTGACAGAGCTGTCCAATTCTTAGAAGGTTACATTTCAGGCTAGGGACATAATAGACATCTGGCACGAACTTATTCTCTCCCTTCATTGTCAGTATGTTTACTCGTCCTTTTCCCATGATAGAGACCTTGTTATCAGTCCTTATTGTCACTTTAGATTTTCCAATCTCATCTAGATAGGAAAAAAATGTTATGTTTCTAGTCATATGATTACTACACCCTGAATATAAGAACCATACATCTTGTTTTTCTTATGCTACATTACAAGCTAAAATCACACTACCATGGTTCTGATTTTCTTTTCTGAAATTTACACTTGGTTTACTACCCATTTCATTTTTATTCTTTCTACATTAATTTGCATAATGACCATACTTTTTGTAATAATGAAATTGGACATGAGATTTATCATACCTCTATCCTTGTGATTAATTCTTTCTTGAGCTTTGGCTTGGATTCTGATTGCTGCCCCTTCCACTTGTGCTTGCAGCGCTTCTTCTTCCACCTCTATGTGGGATTCTTCCTCTTCGTTGATAGTTTGATCTTACTTGACCTCTACCTTCACCAAAAGACATTTGTGTCTTAAATTCATGCTCCAATGAGGAATTTGTTGCTCTGTTCAGTCTGTGCTCATGAGACATCATTGATGCATGAAGCTCATCCACTGAAAACTGTGAGAGATCCTTTTCCTCTTCTATGGCCACAACTATGGCATCAAACCTTATTAAGACTTTCTCAACCATTCTCCTTTCTTCAAGTGTCTCTCCTTGAGACCTAATTTGGGTAACCAACGTAATCACATATGTAAATAATGATTCTATATTATCATACTCTTTCATACAAAGAGTTTCAAAATCTCTTCTCAACATTCGAAATTTTTATGTCTTCACCTTTTCCATGGCTTGATAGGCTGTCTAGAGGGTATCCCATGCCTCCTTAGACATCGTTGCTGTTGCAACCCTTAGGAAAAATACTCTCATTTACTACTTGGAAAATCTGTAAGAGGGTTTTGGAGTCCTTCTTCTTACTATCCCTCAACAAATCTCTTTCTGCTTGTGTCAAAGAATTATATGTTGTTGCATCTCCTAGTTCTTGGAAACTATTTTCCACCAGCTCCCAAATATCTTGTGAGGATAACATGGCCTTAATTTTAATAGCTGAATAATCATAATTCTTCCCATTGATCTGTGGTAGTTGGGGATTAGTCAGGCTTGTGCCTACTGCTGCCATCTTGACTGTGTAAAAAAACCTTCTCACTGCTGGAGAATCAACTTCTCAAAACAATATTTTAGCTTCTTCAGAAAAGAGCTTCTCATTCTTTCACTGAGAGCCTAGGCTTGCTCTGATACCATGTTGGAAAATGTGAATAAAACAAAGAGAGGAATGTGTTTTCCCCAAAACACAGAGAACGCAATTGCGGAAATAACATTCACACACACATAGACAGAGCGAGAAACACATGAGATGAATTCTATTTATATTTATTCAACACTTATCTATTCATTAATCTCTATAAACAAAATAAATTACATTCCAATTAATACAAAATGGTTGAAGCCTGAAAATTTAAGGCAATTCAATGCAGGAATGGATGGGTAACAACCAAACGTCCTTCTGCTCTGATTTGTTGTTTTCTACACGAAACAACGTACAAAACAAAAAATCTTGGACTTGAAATATTATATGTTTTGGCTTTGAAACCACATTGCATCCAACCATCCATCACAAATCAGCGATTTTAACTTTTAAAATTGCGCAATACGAGAAAACCTTAAGTTCTTGCGATTGTGATGCGTGATGGCACTTATCGCATCACAACTTAAATCATTTACTTTGCGGGCGCTATCCTCCTGAGCTTGCCACGTACGATTGCGATTGCATCACAACTCAAATAACATAACTTGCGGGTGGCTAAGAGGTAAGTCCTAAAATATGTGAAGTACAAACTGCAAGTGGCTTAAAAAGGTAAAACGTAAAGAGTATGAAGTGAAGGTTGCGGGCGCGCTAAAAGGTAAATGCTGCGAAATGAGAAATTATAATTAGTGATGTGCAATGATGATGTCGAATCACAACATGACAAGGTTTTGGTGTGGGGCTTAAATTTAAATGTTAAAAGTTGCAAAGTGTGGTGTCTAGGCGGTTAAGCGGCAGGATGTATGAAAAGTGGAAAGTTAATGAATAAAGAAAAATGCAAAGGTTTGTGGGCGGTCAGTAATGCAGTAAGGTATAGTGGGTCCCACCAATATCGGATTGGCAGAAATATATCTTTTGGAAAAGGGATTAAGAGTTAAAGGTTAGATGTTGCAGGATGCGAAGTGCGGTCAAACAGGTAGGTGAATACAGAGGGTAAAGATTTAAACGTAGGGTAAGGCAGGGTACTCTGTTTTCTGGATTTTTCGTGAAAAGCCTTCGAATTTGAAAGCCTAGGCTTTTTCCTTCCTCGCACAAAAATTCAATTGAGGTGTGGGCTGCTGGAACATTTATTCATGGCAGTGGTTGGCAGTATTTCCAACAAAAATTTCATGTTTCCAGGAGAAGATGGGAAAACAAGCGTTGGAGACTATAGTTAGCGATCATTTTGGATGTGAATTAACTAACTAAGCCTGCATATTCTTTCTATCATCAAGTTAGAGTTGAAAGAAATTGTTTGTGGATAGGCTTATATACTTGAACCTACGGTGATAAGGAATTTCAATTTTTTTTTTGATATCAAAGGGCACGATTGATTATTGGCCTAATATTTTTCATCTAATAACTAGATCCACCATTGCAAAGAGAGGGAGTTCAAAGAGTGGTGGAAAATCGGTGGTGAAGGATCAGAGCCTCATGTGAAACTTAAGTGTGCATGGTGAAGGATCAAAGCCTCATGTGAAACTGAAGGGTGCGCGGTGAAGGATCAAAGCCTCACATTTAAAATTATTTCAAAAAATAGGTTTCATTGACATCCAAATCGATCATCATTCTTCGTTGGAACTATTGTTAGTGTTTGAGCTATTTACATGACTTGGGTCATTTGGAGGAGGTTTTTGTTGATTGCATCAATTGGTTTCATCTTCTTAATCTTGCAGCTCCATCTGCAAACATAAAATAAAGTGTATTGAATGTATCTACATTGGTCAAAATAATGAAAATTGAAATAAATAATATACATCAATGTAAATTGAATAGAAATGTACCTTAGAAAGAAGTGACTCATAAATTTTTCATACTGTTTCAAAAGCAAGTCTCATGTCTTGTTGCAACAAGTCTTCTATTGGCGTAGCTCCATAATTTGTTTCCTTCATGTTCTAAATCCAATTCTAAACCATAGTTTTAATATAATTTTTTTTTCTATTAATTATAAACTCAGAGAAGTGAAACAACATAGATACTTACAAATTCCACAATTATTTTTTGATATGCCAACATATACTCACAACACTTATTTAACCCAATCTCAATCAATTCTTTCGATGGCTCTTATTTGTATGTTAGCATGATTTGAATACATTCAAGGATGGTTTCAATAAAAAAACTTAAAATATAAAAAAATGAAACATTGAGTTGTTATAAGGAAATATTAACGATTACTCACAAAATTTGAAATCAACCCTTTTATTCCTTGTTGCCGAGTTTTATGAGTTGAATGAGCTCCATAATGTGTTCTTTTATGCAAGAAAATACTTGAAAATTGATATTTAATACTAAATTATTTTTTTATATGTACAATCTCTATCATGATTACATACATTTGAAGCACGTTGTTGTTGAGATGGCTTCTCCCTTGATGCAATTATGTCCATTTCTTTGACCATCTTCTTATACACTTTTCCAGATATTCCTACTGACATGTTTCACATATTCACACATTGATAATTTGAGATTTTCATAATATTCTTCAAAAAAGTAATAAAATATCTTTATTATGATATATAAAAAATAAATATAATAAAATAAATATTAATAAATGAATGGTCTTTAGTAATATATACATATAATTTTGGAAAATCACTTATACAATTAGGAATATTACCTTTTGAATGCTTCATTTGTGTTGCATGTTTTTTCTATTACAAATCGTACATGTCTCATTGACCATTGCTATGGAAATGCTTCTTGTAGTTTAGATATAATTTGGTTATTAGAATAATTGGATTGATTTTTGTATTATAAGTGGAAAGTAAGTTACGTTCATTCCACTAGATCCCTCATAGTTTTGCAAATCTCCCCCCCCCCCCACCTTTAATTAACCTCCAACACCACTCTAGATGAGCCAATGACCAATTCCTCATCGTTTACATTTTCTATAGTTTTTCTTTTCCTAGAACGACATTGATCTTTTCCTTTGTTGTTGCACAGTGGAGAACATTAAACATATATGAATTAATATATTCTTTGAAACATGTTATCTAATATTCTTAAGTGCAATACCCCATATTTGCAATTTATTATGTTTTAGGTTAATTATATAAGATAGGAAAAATACAATGTGGTCCTATGAAACAATTATGATGTTGGAAGAATTATATTTTTTAATATGGATTGAGGATATTTCATACTAAATTGGAAAATACAGAGTATTAAGAGATCCAAAAATTCTAGTCCGTGAGGATATGATAGATTTTTTTTTACTTTCCCAATCTGCCAAAAGATATTCCCTTGTAGAGAAATACATTAAATTAAAAATTAGATGGAAGAAAAATATCTAATGATACCTTCGTGAAGAGGACAATTCACTCGGAAGGGGTAGGAAAAACAATGTAGTGGAAAATCAAGCTTTAAAGAAGAAACAAAATTTTTTTGTGAAAAAACAAAATAAAAGCGTAGGTTATGGGAAACAATAGCTGAGAATAACAAGACACAATTATGGACACTTGCTGGGAAGGTTGTCTTAAAATTTACTTCACCAATATGACAAGTGGTTTTCAATACCAAGGGAAAATAAATCTCTACTCAAGGGAGAGCTTTGCGGAGGAGCTCGTGGATGGGAGGAAAATCATCTTTTGAGTTGGTATGCAACATCTATGAAGTTTCAGTATTCATCCTTATGTCATTCTAATGACCAGTTTATAGGATGCATGCATAAGTTTTCATTATTCATTTTATGTCTTCTATTAATGAGAAACTAATATTATTTTCAGCCTTATATATTGAGTAACTAGTATTAGTTCAATATCATAAGAAGTAACAGGTAGTACTAATATTTGTGTCGTTTTAATGTGCACTTAGTACTGCATGTTACTAAATTATATGTTTTAATTGCTATGTAGTATTGATGACAAATTAGTACCATTCAATACCAAGTGAGTATAGGTAAGGGGCATCGAAATGTAGTTTTATTTCCCTTTAATACATTAGTATTGAGTATTATTCAGTACTAATAGGATGAGATTCCAGAGGGTGTAATCGTTATTATATAGGAAAACTAATAGACAAGTTATCATGAAGAAATGAATTCCTAAAATGGGTATTAAGTATAAATTGGTATAATTTCTAGACTCTGATAACAGAATTTCTGTTATTACCATTGCATTGATAAATATGGTACACAATAATAACAATATCACTACTTGCAGTGATTTAAGGGTGATATGTGGTAAAGTTATAAAAACCATTTTGAGTTATTGAACTCCCTTACCTCTTTGCTTATACACTAGTGGCAGAGAGTAGTATTTAAAAAAATTAAATTATTAATTATATACTAATGATATAATTAGTATTTAAAAGTGATTGGCTTTCTATCTGTCTTAACAAAGCATTGCTAAGATAAATAAATTAAAATAAAAAATAGAGCAGGGAAAACATATTATTAAAAACAAGGGGAAATTGAAGACTTAAGATCTATTTGTACTTTCATACATATTCAAAAGGGCTAATCTATTTTGTTCTTATTGGGTTTGTTTAAACATGAGGAAAGGAACAACATTTAAACTATGAAAAACCCCATTGTTAGGATAGGGATGAGGTACACCCGAGAATCAAACTTAAACTTCTTTATTAAAATATATATGTGTGCCTATAAATGTAGAACAAAGATTTATAATTTTCTATTTTAGGAATAGGAATAACATCCTAGCATGAATTTTTAGTAGTTAGCAAGGAAAATTTTAAGGATGGAAGTTTATCTTAAATTTTATAGGATCTTACTAATCCCTAATATGAAAATTGTAAAATGGTTGGAAATATATTGGTAAAAGTATTTAGACTTAGTCTATATAAAATTTTGGCTATTTTTAAGGTAAAATAATTTTATACTATAAAATTTCAGTGAATTTGATTAGAAAAAAATGGTAATTAGTGAATCATTTTTTTTGAAAAAACATGGAATTAGCCCACCTGCAAATATTAGCCCCTAAAATTTTTCTTGGTAGTCAAAAATTAGAAATTCCAAATTTGAATACAAAGTTAGAAAAACATATAAATATGACACAACCTTTATGCCAGAGTCAAATGTATAGTGGGTGAATCCACTCCATTCCAAATCTAGCGTTAGGATCATCTAAATTCAGAATGGTTAAAGAGAGATTCTGAAAATTCATTTCTTAACACGAAAGAACTAAAAAACAATTTAACAGAATCTAGAGGTCTCTTGCATTCGATTTTCATAAACGCAGATGAAGGAAAATTATACAACAAACCTAGAGGTGTAGACATTACAAAAAAGTAAATCATAATGCAAGACAGATGAATGGTTCAGTTTTAATGCATCAACAATTTCCATACGGAGTAATAATAGAAAATAGATAAATATAGTATTATATAATCAAAACAAGGCATAGATATGTTCTATTCAAAATTGACATAGACTGAAGAGCCTCTTTTAAGGTACACATTCATCCTTGTTATAGAAAGTCAAAATTTTACAATTTTTACAAGTAGCCACCCTGGCCATTCGGGCATAAACGCAAAAGTTACAATAAACAAGCCCAATCAGTAGAAATGCCAATGAATGAGGGAACAAAGGTCCTCCCCGACATAGGAGACATGATAAGGTAGTAAGAGTGTCAACCTAGAGGAATGAGAATCCTATAAGAATTTTTTATCTGGAAAAAAAAAACCTAAAACGTATCAAGATTTATAGTGGAAAACTTGTAGCAGAAGAGACCATAAATTAAGTTATATTGTTAGAAAATATACCATCATACAATAGAAACTTCAGTAAAACAAATTCCAGAGAGAGAGATTACCTGAATTCCTTCCATCATATCGACTCTCCTTATACATGCATGCACAAATAAATAAAACCCTTGTCAGAAATTGAGCATAAGGTAACCATTGAGGATGTGGAAAAATCAAGGAATAAACTACTAGAAATTTGTGTGAACTTACCTGATATAGAGAATTCCTAGGTGGTAGAAACTTGTTTGAACTTCTATTCCAGCCCCTTGTTACTAGAAAAATAGACCTAGGTAAAAAGGAGGTAGATAGCCGAATTAAAACAAGAACCCAGAAAAATTATAAGATAAATGGATTGACTAAGGTAAAAATTCCAAAGATAGTCACTCCAATGGAGGATGAGGACTTTCAACAAACTAGAAGCAGGAATATAATATCAAAATGAAAATAGTGAATAATTCAACCATGTATTCAATGAAAGTAGTGAGGTAAGGGAACGTGAAGAACACATTACCCTGACATATGCTCGAAGGCTAACCGTGAATACATTCTTCAGTCTAGAAAAATGAAAGGTAAGATGGATCTGCCTTGAAAATGCCCTTGCAACCATAAAAATAGCGAGTATATCATTCAAATTAGCAAGATCTATCAGTCACAATTTTGATGAAATAGACATAGAAAAACGTGACAAAGTCCATACCTGAAATTGGGATAAAACTAGACCATCATGTTATCCAAGAGTAATCAGACTCCAGTGGGTGGTAATAAAGGGTTGCAAATGATTAGGGAGAGAAGGGGGTGCTCAGGCTCTACATGGGTTATACAAAATCCACCATCCCCACTGCCAAACCCTTCAGATATGAAATAGAGAAAACCAAAAACGAAATAGAGTTTAAAATATTAGGGTTTTACCGACACACTCATGACCATAGATCTATACCCAGCATGAATCTTAACCCTCCACTTGATAGATACCAACCACCTCTCGACTTACCTTGGAAACCAACACTTTCACATGGAGGGAACGAGGGGTCACATGGACAATGTGTCATTGGAAACCTGTGAGTAGAGTGTACCTCCACGTAGTAGTATGACTCTCAACTTTGGCCGTAGAGGGTAAGGGAAATCAATACATTAAAGGCCGATAGTTAATAGTTTGAATGGTTTTTGAATGGAGATGCAACACCATGTTTAATGTATTACAAGGTTAAGCTAACTTATAATTTAATATGGAGGGTGTTTTAATTTTAAATCCCACATTACATAGTGCTTATGGGTAAAATGCACAGGTGGTAGTTGGAGTAAGGTCCCTCTCGAGCCTTCCCGAGACCTAACACAGATAGTTAGATTAGCTACAAAATTCACAAAGTATCTACATACATGTTCATTTTAATGCTTGATTGACAAAGTGAATTATTAAAGGATTACCTCGATTTATAAGGCAGATCTGTTGGAGAGCGCAAAACAGCGTGGCAGAAGTCCTCCTCACTGGCTCCAAGTTCGAATCCTATAAACAAACAACAAACTAGCATAATATTCATAGTATTATCACTACAAACAATCAAACAAGTATATAATAAAATAATAAATCATGTATATATAAGCCACTTATAACGTGTATATTAAAAAAATAAACAATAAATGCATCAACAAGACACGAATTGGAAAAAATAAAGGCAGTTCTATTATTCAAAGAAGGAATATTACAACCATTAGTTTGGTCAAGCTTCCCTTAGTCCTACGACACCTAACTCTCTCCCCTCAATATCCAATTGTGACAATGCTTAGGCCAAGAGTTCTCAATGAACCTAGCCAACAATGAAACCTCACACTCAATAAAAAAAGTTTGCTCTTCACACAATAAACCTTTCTATCTTTGACCATGAGCCCTAGCCTCCAATTTATAAGAGTTTTGGAGTATCAACCTTGCCATTCTTCTCCATTACTTCAAATCGGGAAAATCCATAATGTTTCCATGATTTTCCTAGCTTTTTCCCTCTTTGGATGCTCAGTTGGGTTTAGGAATTTCCAATAAGAGGCCTACACCATAGGTTGCCTACTTTTTGGACTAACTCCTTGAGAAAAATCCATAAATATCAGTCAGTTACTCTGGAATTTTTCCCTTTTTATTCATGAAACACGGGTAACACCGCCCCTTAGGAAAGACAATGCATTAACCTATGCACTAACACTCCCTTAAAGAGGCAGGGATGCATTAGAACTCGAGCTAGCTGTCTCTAGGGTACGTTATGCTAGGTCCCTATATTACTAGTTTAGTCCCTTATTTTTATTACTGTAATCCCATTATTGTTATTTTTTTACCCATGTAACCCCAATATTGTTATTATTGTGCCCTAACATTATTATTGTTAGGTCGGCTAGGATTATATTGTGGCCCCATGGACTCCTATATATAGAAGGAGGTTTTGGTCATTTGTATCATCCAAGAATTGTTCATTTATGTAATGTATTGGAGGTTTCACCCTTGAAAAGGTTGATTTATAAGGTGTTGATATCTCCTTTCCTGTATTTTTGAAGCTGGTTTCATAACATTTGGTATCAGAGCTTCGAATGCTAGGGTTTTGCTGCTCCAAACAGGTCATCATGGAATTTTCGATATAAATTTTTTTATACGAAGGTTAAAAATATGAAATGTTTACAAAGTGAAGCCAAAATCCTGAGGAACATCGTGGAAAAGTTTCAGATATTGGTTCGAAATATTTTCAGAGATATGATCTGTGCAAGTTAGGGATTTTTGCAGGCTCTTGAATTTAACCTAAACAGGTCCTAATGGAATTTTCCCTATATATTTTTTTCTATGAGGGTTCAAAAGCTGAAATGTTTATAGAGCAAATCCGAGATCCTGAGGAACATCAAGGAAAAATTTCAGAGCTTTATTCACAATATTTTCAGAGATAGGGTCTGTGGAAGTTAGGGATTGTTCAGGCTCCCGAATTTCATCTCAAATAGGTGACCGTGGGAAAATCGTCAAAACTCTCTCTTTGAGAATTGGATTGGAATTCTGTAAAAATTGGCCACAAGTAAATAGACTGTGGTTGCCTCTGTATCAATTTCATAGCTGAAGGAGGAAACAGTGACACGTGGCATGTTGTACAAGGTCGCTCTATTGAACTAGTCCATAATTAGGTCATTGTGGGAGATTGGGCATAATTTTGCCTTGAAGAATCCAAATCAGGTGAGACCTATGGAAATTTAAAGAAGCTTCAGAGGGCTACTAAAGGGCTTAATTTCAGATATTGAAGATCCAAAACAACAAAGATAATTTAGTTTCAATATCAAGCTCCTAAAAGTCAATAAAAAGGTGTGTATTTTTTTTTTGAATTGCATAAGTCTTGTGTGAAAAATCAGTTTGAATTGAGTCTAAGGGAATATTGTACAATAGATATCAGTATTGGGTTATAAAATGCCCCCTAAAAAGTATTCAACACCCACCAGGCCTTTAGAAGGCTCTACTATGACTCATGAAGACAAATAATTGCAACATGACATATCAAAATTACAAGAGAAAGTGCACCAAATTTCACTCTCGCAAAGAGAAAGAAAAAATGAAATGGAAGTTTTGAAGAAAGGCATGGAAGCTAAGTTGGATGGTTTGAAGAAAGGCGTGGAAGCTAAGATGGATGGCATGGAAGCTGGCATGGAATATAAGATGGATGGCACGAAACACAACATGGAAAACATGAAATACAACATGGAAAACATGAAGAATGATCTAAATGCACACATGGAAGGTTTGAAAATTTTGATACAAAAAATGTTTCCTAATGCCGAAAGGATAGTAGAGGAAAATAATGATGAGAAAAAAATAAATGTTAATCATGATTTCATAAACGCTAATGTTGGATGGAAGAACCACCATATTCCAAAGATGGATATGAGGAAGTTTGATGGCAAGGATCTCGTAACTTGGATACTACAGATGGAGTAATATTTTGATTTCAATAATGTGTAAAACACACAAAAGTTACACATTGCAACTTTACATTTAGAAAAAAATAAATTTGTATGGTATAGATGGCTTTTCTCCCATAAAAAAATTGTCACTTGGTCAATTTTTATGGAGGAAATGATAGCACATTATGAGGAAACAAAAAGTAACACCTTCTTTAGCCAATTGATAAATCTCAAAAAAAAGGGTTCAGTGGTGGAGCACATTGAGGACTTCCAAAAATTTAATATAAGGGTAACTGATATTCCAGAGGACACTAGATTGATGTCTTCATAGGGACTTTAAAGGATAGCATCGAACTTGAAGTTCACGTTTGGGAACCTGATTCATTAGAAAAGGCATTCAGGTTGGCAAGAAAATTTTAATGTAAAATTATGGTGACAAGGAAGCCTACCACTCTCATATATAACGATGGAAGTGTTGCTACTCCTAGACTTCCACAACCTACAAGGTTGACACCACAAAAATTGGAAGAAAAAAGAGCAAAAGGGCTTTGCTAAAGTTGTGATATCAAATACACCAAAGGTCATAAGTGTGCTAAGAATAAATTATTTTACATAGATTGTGAAGAGGAAGAAGAAAATGAACAAGAATCTTCAAAAGAAGAGGATATAGACCAAGAACCAACCCTAGAAGAGGAAGAAATGAGTCCAACCATATCGTGTAATTCATTGGTAGGAATTACCACTCCTCAAACTCTCAATATAGAAGGACATATCAAGAAGAAAAAGGTAATAGTGTTGATTGATTCAGATAGTACCCATAATTTTATTCATTGTAAGGTAGCCAAGAAATTTAATTGTTTCCTATACCCACCACTAGAATGTCAAGTGATGGTTGCAAATGAAGGAACTATAAATTTCTATGGAAAATGCCATAAAATCAAGCTAACCATGGGGGAATATGTATTGCATAGTTAAATGCTTTCCATTCCAATGGGAGGTGTTGATGTTGTACTAGGAGTACAATGGTTACAATCTTTGGGGATGGTTGCTTTTAATGTTCAAGAATGTTTCTTGATTTTTTTTTCAAAAGGAAAGAAAGTCAAATTATGGGGTATCACAGGAAAGCCGAGAAGGATTATAAACTCTAATGTCATGATAAAGATTTTGAAGAAAGAAAAACGAGGCATAATTGCACAATTATTCTCACTAGAAGTTCCAACATCAAAATCATCTATTTCTGCAGATCTCCAAAAAGTCTTGGAAAATCATTCCAAGGTGTTTGAAACTTCCAAAGGACTCCCACCTAATCGTTATCATGACCATGCTATTCATATGATTCTAGGAAGTGCTTCTCCAAACATTAGGTTTTATAGATATCCTTATGTCTAAAAGAGCGAAATTGAACATATTATTGCATAAATGTTAGAGGGTGGTATAATTCAACCTAGTCAAAGTTATTTCTCTTCTCTAGTAGTATTAGTGCACAAGAAGGATGGACCATGGCGCATGTGTTCGGATTATAGGGAGCTCAATAAGCTCACCATTAAAGATAAATTTCCCATTCCTGTGATTGATGAATTATTGGATGAATTACATCGAGCAATTTATTTTACCAAGTTGGATCTTCGTTCAGGATATCATCAAATTAGAATGAAGACTAAAGATATTCCGAAAACAACATTTTGAACTCATGAGGGCCATTATGAATTTTTGGTCATGCCTTTTGGCCTTACCAATGAACCTTCTAAATTTCAAGGGTTTATGAATTCCATTTTCAAACCCTTCCATAGAAAATTTGTGCTAGTATTTTTTGTTGATATACTAATCTACAACAGGTCTTGGAAGGATCATGTTGAGCATGTTGACAGGGTTCTCAAACTATTGCAGGAGAAACAATTATATGGAAAAACATCCAAATGTTTCTTTGGAGTACAAGAGGTGGAATATCTAGGTCATATTGTATCTCATGAGGGTGTTAAGGTAGACCCTAACAAAATATAAACCATTAAGGAATGAAAAGTCCCCATAACCATAAAGTTGTTGCGAGGATTTCTCGGGTTAACAGGGTACTATTGCAAGTTTGTTAAGAATTATGGGAGAATAGCAACACATCTAATAACATTATTGAAGAAAGATGCATTTTCATGGACTCCTGAAGAACCTAAGGCCTTTGAACATCTTAAAGAGGCAATGTTCCTAGAACCAGCCTTAGCTACACTAGACTTCAAAAAAACCTTTAGTATGGAATGTGATGCCTCAAGAAATGGAATTGGTGTTGTTTTAATGCAAGAAGCAAGACCCATTTATTTTGAAAGTTGTCCAGTCAAAGGAATTTATTTACATAAAGCTATTTATGAGAAGGAAATGTTAATAATACTACATGCACTAAAGAAATGGTGACCTTACCTAATGGGAAGACACTTCAAGGTAAAAATTGATCATGATAGTCTTAAACACTTTTTGGAACAAAGACTATATTTAGAAGAGAAACAAAAATGGGTCACGAAGATGTTGGGTTATGACTTTGAAATAATCTAAAAAAAAGGGAAGCTAATTGTTGTTGCAGATGCACTCTCAAGAAAGAATGAAGAGGTGGAAGCATTGCTTTGTGCCATTTCTATTATCCAACTAGATTGGATAACCAAAGCAAGGGATGAATGGAAGAAGGACGAAGAAGTGTGGACACTCATTCAAAAGTTGTAGCAATTCTAGTACATTTGATACATTTTGTTGGAAAAATGATAACTTATGGTACAAAGATCGCTTATATCTTTGTAAAAAATTCCAAATAAAACAAAATATTCTTTTGGAATTGTACACTTCTCCTTTAGGAGGACAATTAGGATTTTTAAAAAAATAACACAGGGTGAAGAAATATTTTTTTTAGCATGGCCTTAAATATAATATTCAAAAATTTGTGGCAGAATGTTTGGTTTTCCATCAAAATAAAGTTGAGACAATTAAGACCTCAGGTCTTCTACAACCTTTATCAATTCCAAGTCAATGTTGGGAGGAGATTTCAATGGATTTGTAATATTCATTTTTGGGGATTCTCAAGATTCTATTTCAGAGATAGACTACAGAGGAATTTACTGGTTATTTCACCTCTATAAATAGGGTGAGAACCAGAGGCTACCTAGCCAACTATAGACTCTGCC
The DNA here is from genome assembly GCA_034641835.2 of Pinus albicaulis. Classification (NCBI taxonomy): domain Eukaryota; kingdom Viridiplantae; phylum Streptophyta; class Pinopsida; order Pinales; family Pinaceae; genus Pinus; species Pinus albicaulis. The sequence goes on from CM076575.1 coordinate 1,808,703,470, forward strand.
TATAGAACTTGGAATAATCCCTTTCAAGAATCTCAACAAGGTCTTCAATGAAAACGTTGTATAAGAAAATATAAGCAAGAATAACATAGATTAGGGCTGGGATCCCCTTATTTATGTTGTATGTGATTTATATATATAATTTCATCTGAAACAAATCAATTTAGGCATATTAAACAGATCTCTCAAAATCAAGACTAGCTAGAAATCAGCTAAAGAGAGAGGCTGCTGCAACCTGAAAACCCCAGCAACTATAATTGCACAGTTTTGACTGAAACTTAGAGGAGGACAAAAAAATATCTGATAAATCAGAGATATAACAGTAAATTAGATTTATATCTGAGCTTATGGCCTCTGCAATAGATTACAAAGAGGACTAAGGCAAAATCCCTTCAGAAATTAGAGATGCAACTAGGAATAAACTGCATAAATACATAGACAGCATTATTTTTCAGATGGTTCATCTGCTGTACATTAAATTTCAGATCTATGAAATATGTATGGATGAAACATCAGATCTAATACATATCTGGGAACTATAAGACCTTAAGAACAAGATCCAATTGGAATTACATCAAAATATTGCATAATAAGTTGTAGATCTGAATTACAATTTAGAGTGCTACAGAAAACCCAGAAATTTCTGAAGATAAATTTTTTTGTTGAAAGATATTAGATCTATAGAGACATGGATCAGAAACCCAATCCATGAATCACCAAGGGAAGGCAAGCCTAACACCAAGAGATCTTCCTCCAAACTGATAGTGAACTGAAATAAGAAAGCCCACTCACAAAATAACATAGTATTGAGAAGAAACTACGCTGAGGGTGTAGGAGACTAAATAACTGGAATGAAATTACAGATCTGATAAAAAATATGGATAATATATCTCTTTGGAGGCTGAAGAACACACTCCAACAGAGGAAGCCTCTCAAAACAAGCTAGATCTAAGCAGATCTAGAACACCACTTTCTACAAAAGATAGCAGCTGCAAAACCCTCAATGGACCAGTGCTGCTCATGAAAGATAGAGCTTGGTCTCAAACTAGATAGTGGCTCACTTCAGTAAATAACTCCTCCAATGATACTCAAGGGAAGAGATGAAACCCCTAAACAGAAAATTCCAATCACAATCCTCCACTAAACAATAGAGAATGGTATTTTTCTAAGCAGACAAATACTTCAGAAATATGATCTATCAACAACCTCTTCATGTTGCTCTCCTCCCTCTTTTATAAGTTGAGAAAACCCTTGCAAACCCTAAACAACTTTGATAAGTTAGCCCTCTTCACATTATAGGCTCCATTCTAGAACTTTGTAGTCCCTTTTGGAGATACAATGAACCTAGACAACATGGTTGACTTGGTCAAGGTGGGCACAATCTTTGGCTCAAACCTCTTTCACACCTGCAAGTGATTATTTACATAGCCCTGATTTGTATTTGTTCAAATGGGTATTGATTTATTCATACTTTTTAGGATTTTTACATGTCCTCCTTTATTAATTTATTCATAAAACATAAATTAAATCAAAATTGAATGTCTCCTCTTAGCCAAGGCTAAGTAGGAACATTACAGTCCTCCCCTCCAAAATTTTTCTTGTCCTCAAGCAACTGACAGGGTAAGAGCTGTAGTTCTTCACCTTCTCCATTGATGGCACCATCAAGAATCAAGATTTCATCATGGATTAAGTTCTCACCAAGCCAATACATTAGAAACTGTTCCTCCATTGCCAACATGATAGGTGCATAGTTTGCCCTTTCAGGAGTGTAAAACTCAACAGAAATGAACATGGGTGAAGCAATGTCACCTATGAAACATGTATCATGAAGTACAGGATATAATTCCATCCCATGTGGTACATGTACACTACTTACTCTTTGCCCATACATAACCATAAACAATATCAATATGTCATCTATGTATGGAAGCAAAATCACATATAGGCAAACTAAAAGTTTCCCTTGAGGAGGTGGGTCACAATCCCACATAAGATACCAGCACAGTGTACTCCTTGTTTTGAGTAGATCTGAGTGTGATAGGTGGTACTCCCACCTCATCTTTGTTGCATGGGTCACTTTGACATGGCTGAAATTGAAGCCCTCATTAGGTGCTTTTGGGAAGCACCCATCATGATAAATAATCTCCCTTTGCACCTCAAGGGAGTGGCCAGCTTTGGAATTTTTATTGGCCTCATCATTTCCATGAGATATACATGTAATATTACTCCTTGTAGGAGCCATGTCTTGCATACATATGGTAAGAGAATGTGCCAAATCTGAAAAATAAACTTGCTCCACAAAATCAGATTTCTTACCATACAAGTCTCCCACACACATAGAGTTAGGCATGGGCTTTTCTCTTCTTTTGAGAGAGGAAAGAGATGGTTGAGATGTCTCCTTCATAGGATCCCTTGGCTTCCCCATCTCCACATAACTATTGCACTCTTTTAAGTGTTGATATAGTTCCTCCCAATAATAATGTTGATGTAGTTCTTCCTCCATACCCTCCCAATCAAAACTCTTCAAGACTAGGGAGTAGATTTTTGCTGACTGCATGTAGCTGGAAAGGAACTCCTTGTGTGCTCTTTGTAGTATCTCTTGCTTAAGCTTGGAGAATTAAAACAAGAATACTTTACCAAGATGATAGATGACCGCTTCATGAACCAAATAGCCTCCTCCTTGCTTTATGCCATCTAATATCATCCCGGTGTGCAGATATTTGGAGTACTCCACAAGGAATTGAGACCTCCAATATGGATCTACACTTCTCAACAAGGACAACACTGCTGATGCATCTATGGTGGTTCTTGCCTTGTTGCTGATTCCTTCTTTGGCACTATGCATGCAAAAAAAAATTGGGGGAAGGTTGACCCTCCCCCTTGCTTCCTCCCACAACGTTGGGACTCTTTCTTCGATTGTTTCAGCACATGGTGAAGCTTTCCCCAAAGAATCTAATGGCACCCAAAATGGCTTGCCATGATGTATAATTGTCCCTTGCAACATTCTCATAAACATGAGAGAAGGAACTGTGAGGTCCCTGCCCCCACTGTGCAATTCCATCTTTGTTGTGTGGGTAGAAGCATCAAGTGAAGGGTAGGTGTGTATGCCTTTAATGATTTGTTGTTTCCCACTCTTCTAATCCACCCATTCCAACTGCAAGGCCTTCTAATCAGTGGTGAATTTTCCCAAAGTAATCAACCACTAGACACCCAAGATGATGTTGGTGTCTGGTATGTCCACTACAAAGAAGTGGTCCTCCAAAGTGTAGGTCCCCATAGTCACAGAAAGTGATGGAACATACTGCATGCACTGCATAGTTCTATCTCCCGGAACCAAAACAGAGAACCCATCAAAAGTATCAGTAGAGATCACTCTCCTTTACACAAAGTGAGCATCAATAAAATTGTGGGTTTCCCCACTGTCAATCAGAATAGATACTATTTGGTTCATAACTGAACCTTGCACTCTAAGAGTCAAATACTTGGGCACTCCTCTCAAAGAAGCAAGAGTCCCACTGGTTGGAGCAAATGCTCCTTCTTCTTCTCTAGATGATGATGGATCCTCCTCCTCCTCATCACCAACGTTGTGACCTCTCCTAGGTCCATAATTTCCCTCCTTCTCCTCATAATCAAAGAATACTTCAATATAGTGTGCTCTTCCAGTATCACATCTATGTCCTGGTATCCATGGCTCTCGACAAATGAAACATCATTTCTTTTTCCTCAACTCCCTCCGAAGATCATTGTCAAGAAGCTTTTTCTGTGAGCTCTCCTTGGGTGGAGCAGCTTTCCCCTCCTTCCCTTTATAAGAGTGAGTGGCTTTGCTTGAGAAGGTTGCCTTTGCCCTTGGCAAGGCATCTTGGAGATCTCTAGTTCCTTCAATGACATCATGCTAAGTGGTGGGCTTGGTAGATTTGACCAACCCATGAAAAGGTTCTTCCAGGACATCAATGAATATATAGACTCTCCTTACTACTGAAAGATCTGGAACCATTACAGACAATCTCAGGAATTCAGAGATATAGGCCTCAGCATATCCTATATTTTTAAGCTTTGCTAAGCTTATAAAAGGGGCCTCTGGATCCTTCTGATCAAATATCTCCACTAGTCTCCTAGTGAACTCACTATAAGTGGACACATTGTTGTGCCCTAATGTAGAAAGTCCATGAAACCACTGGTTGTGGGCTTCTCCATCAAAATGTAGCGCAACAATATTAATGGCTTCTGCTTCAGGAACTTTATTTAGCTAGAAATAGATGTCCAACTTCTCCACCCATGCTTTAGCTAAACAACAGGGTGATCCATCGAACTTAGAAAGAAGAACCTGCCCATGGTGTGGTGCCTCCCATGAAGAAAAACTCCATCTCTATACTACTGCCATGGCCTCCTTCGGTCCTTGAGATGGCTGAAGTCTTGAAAGCTCAAGTTATCCTTGAACCTTTGACTTTGTGAATCATATTATGCAAAGTAGCCTTCCAAAGAGGTTGGATCTTGAAGCCCTTCATTCTCTATAGCCAAGAAGGTAGGAATTGTAGAGCGTTTTGAGATCTGTAGAACTTTTGGCAAGCTCACAGGTTGTCCAGTCCCATACTAAGACATTTCAGAACTTTCTCCTTGATGGAGTCTTCCAAGGGACTCCCTCATTTGATCTATCCTCATCTCCTTTATCTCCTTGGACAGATCTTGCATAGCTTCCAGGAGAGTTTTTTCAAACTCTTCTGCCTCCTTATCTTTATCATTCACCAATTTAGGGGCTTTCCCCTTGTCTTGACCCTTGTCAAGGTCAACAGTGGTATAGTCATAATTTCTATGACTTCTATTTTGGTATCTCCTATCCCTATCAGAAAGAGGATCTTCATCTTCTGAATGCAGCATGACTAAGGATTCAATGCTAGCACAGGCTGTGCCAAGAATGGAGCTCTGATACCACTGTAATATTCCTTTTTAGGGATTCTCAAGATCTTATTTTAAAGATAGAATACAGAGGAATTTACTGGTTATTTCACCTATAAAAAGAGGGTGAGAACTAGAGGCTACCTAGCCAACTGTGGACTGTGCCTATAGAACTTGGAGTAATCCCTTTCAAGAATCTCAACAAGGTATTCAATGAAAACGTTGTATAAGAAAATATGAGCAATAATAATGAAAATCAGGGATTTTATCCCCTTATTTATGATGTATGTGACTTATATATATAATTTCAGCTGAAAAAAATTAGTATAGGCATATTAAATAGATCTCCCAAAATCAAGACTAGCTAGAAATCAACTAAAGAGAGAGGCTGTTGCAACCTGAAAACCCCAGCAACTAGAATTGCATAGTTTTGACTGAAAATCAGAGGAGGAAAAGCAAAGATATGATACTTCAGAGATATAACATTAAATAAAATTTATATTTGAGCTTATGTCCTCTACAACAGATTACAAAGAGGACTAGGGAAAAATCCCTTTAGAAATTAGAGATGTAACTAGGTATAAACTGCAGAAATACATAGACAGCATTATTTTTCAGATGGTTCAGCTGTTTTACATTAAATTTCAGATCTCTGACATATGCATGGATGAAACATCAGATATAATATAGATCTGGGAACTATAAGACTTTAAGAACAAGATCCAATTGTAATTACATCAAAATATTACATAATAAGCTGTAGATCTGAATTACAATTTACAGTGCTGTAGAAAACCTAGAAATTTCTGAAGATAACTTTTATTTCTGAAAGATATCAGATCTATAGAGACATGGATCAAAAACCCAATCCATGGATCACCAAGGGAAGGCAAGCCTAACACCAATATATCTTCCTCCAAACTGATAACAAACTGAAATAAGAAAGCCCACTGACAAAATAACGCAGTATTGAATAGAAACTATGTTGAGGGTGAATGAGACTGAATAACTGGAATGAAATTACAGATCTGATACAAAATATGGATCAGCTATCTCTTTGGAAGCTGAAGAACACACTCCAACAGAGGAAGCCTCTCAAAACAAGCTAGATCTAAGCAGATCTAGAACAACACTTGCTACAAAAGATAGTAGTTGCAAAACCCTCAATGGGCCAGTGCTGCTCATGAAAGATAGAGCTTGGTCTCAAACCAGATAGTGGCTCACTTCAGAAAATAACTCCTCCAATGATCCTCAAGGGAAGAGATGAAACCCCTAAACAGGAAATTCCAATCACATTCCTCCACTAAACAATAGAGAATGGTATTTGTCTAAGTAGACAAATACTTCAGAAATATGATCTATCAAAAACCTCTTCATGTTGCTCTCCTCCTTATTTTATAAGTTGAGAAAAAACTTGCAAATCCTAAACCACTTTGATGAGTTAGCCCTCTTCACATTAGAGGCTCCCTTCTAGAACTGCGCAGTCCCTTTTGGAGATACAATGAACCTAGACAATGTAGTTGACTTGGTCAAGGTGGGCACAATCTTTGGCTCAAACCTCTTTCACACTTGCAAGTGATTATTTAAATAGCCCTGATTTGTCTTTGTTCACATTGGCATTGATTTATTTAGACTTTTTAGGAGTTTTACATGTCCTCCTTTATTCATTTATTCATAAAACATAAATTAAATCAAAATTGAATGTCTCCTCTTAGCCAAGGCTAAGTAGGAACATTACAGGATTTGATCATGGGTTTACCTAAGTTCTAAGGAAATAATGTCATCATGGTGGTAGTTGATAGAATTACCAAGTATGCACACTTTTGTGCAATATCTCATCCATTCAAAGAAAGTATAGTTGCTACTACATTTATGGACACAATTCAAAAGCTAAATGGAAACCAAATATTATTGTGTGACAAAGATCCCATTTTTACTCGAAATTTTTGGACGGAGTTATTTTCTTGTTTGGGTACCCAGTTAGCTCATATCTCATCTTATCATCCTAAATCTGATGGTCAAAATGAAATAGTGAATAAATGTTTGGAAGGATATCTTCCTTGTTTTGTATCTGATAATAAAACAAAATGGGTCAAGTGGTTACTTCTTGCTCAATTGTGGTCTAACACTTGCTTCCATACTGCAACAAAAATGACCCCATTTATAACACTTTATGGATATCATCCACCATCCATCACATCATCTTTAAGAGAAAATTCTAAGGTTCAAGTAGTGGAAGATAACATCGAGCATCAACAAGAAGTTCTCCAACTCTTAAAGGATAACCTAAATTTGGGACAAAATCGAATGAAACAACAGGCAGATCAACATCACAACGAGAGAAGTTTTGAGGTCGGATAATCGGTATTTTTACGGCTACAACCATACAAAAAAATGTCCCTCAAGCAAGCTAAGAAGGATAATAAATTATGGCCAAAGTAATATGGTCCTTACAAGGTGTTACAAAAGAATGGTACTATGGAATACAAATTGGAGCTTCCTTTTTCTTCGTGAGTGCATCCAGTTTTCCATGTTTCATGCTTAAAGAAGGTTATAGGTGAAACTCTTCCAGTTCAAACAATATTGCTAGAACTTGATGAGGAAGGAAAAATCATATTGGAACCTAAATCAGTCATGGAAAAAAGAACTCGACAGTTACGAAAACGATCAGTTTCAGAGTATTCATCAAGTGGAAGAACTTTCCCACTGAGGATTCTTCATGGGAGGATGAGAATTTTATATAGAAGCACCCCAAGCTACTCAAGCATTGAGGACAACACTTTTTTGAAGGATAGGGGCATGTTAGGTCCCTATATTACTAGTTTAGTCCCTTTGTGTTATTAGTGTAGCCCCCTTAGTGTTATTTTTTTACCCCTGTAACCCCAATATTGTTATTATTGTGCCCTTACATTATTATTGTTAGGTCAGCTAGGATTATATTGTCACCCCATGGACTCCTATATATAGAAGGAGGTTTTGGTCATTTGTATCATCCAAGAAATTTTAATTTATGTAATGTATTGGAGGTTGCCCCTTCGAAAAGGTTGATTTCTAAGGCATTGATCTCTCCTTTCTTATATTTTTGAAGTTGGTTTCATAACACGTTACCTTAAAAATATAGGTGTCTGTCTAGGTCATTTTCTCCCTTCCATGTGTCCTTCTCATCTGAGCTAATGAGGAGGTGATTTATACTATAACATATTCCCCCTAAAGTGTGAGGTCAGAGATGAAGACGGTGGCCAAAATAGTTTGTAATATGTGTAGTAGAGCGAGAGGAGTTGGAGGAGTAAGATAAACCTAAAACAAACAACATATGTCAAAAATATAAATATCTGTCCTTAGTCGGGCATTCCCATGCTCAATAGTTACATCAAAATGATTTTTCTAGGAAGAGATATGAATAGTAGGTCCACCAGTAAGCACAATGTGGAAGCTTGTTTCATGACAAGATCAATATGATAAGTTGTCTCCAAAAAAAATATAATAGCTTGGAAGAGGAAACAAAGTTGAATGATGTAAGCCTCAACCCAAGGTATTGGTTGTCACTTCTCTAAAACTACATATTTTTGCACATGTGAATAAAGGCATTGTAGTCGCACATGCAAGATATCATCTGATTACCAGTCAATGATGAAAAATGTTAACAGACGTGAGGATGGCCACTGATAAGGATGATGGTCTTTAATATGCACAATACAATCTAGCGAGTGTGAATAAATGGTGTTGATGTTGAAAAGTCGTAGAATCATTTAACTGGGAGCCATTGATGAAAACCCCCATTCAAACACAAGGTAACCTTCCACTGAGGTCTACAAGTTCCCGGGTACTGATATGTTTCTGGATCAACTTCCTAGATAGGATGTTGAATTTGATATGAAGAGATTTGTCTAAAGGTAAGCAATGAGGCGTCCTACACTAGTTGACACGAAATGGGAAAAATATGCTTTTTTTTTTTAATATATTCAAGATTAAATGGTACTAACTGATGATGATAAATTATTTCTAGCATATGATGGCTTGGTTGATAATGTAATATTCCCAAATGGGGAAATCAACAATATATTCATAGAAAATGATTTTTTTAGAAATATATGAAATAACAGTCAACAACATCCCATGGATCATTTATATCAGACATTATAACAGCCAAATATATAAGGAAATCAGAAAAAAAAATTATAGCCTAACTAAACAGGCCTCCCATACCTAGAACAACCCAGAAATACTGCAACCCCAAGACTACTACAATACAGAAACACTGAAATAAATTACAACGCATTTTATTGAGGGTTTCTACTTAGAAATAGAGAGACAAAATAGATTTGTTGATATATTAATCAATAGAGCACAAAAACTGAGATCTAGTCTCCTTTACACAAATCCAAGATGACTCGGCAAGGGTTTCTTGATAAACATGAAGTACAAGAAGTATATGTTGCATATCTATGGATGAATCACACTGTATAGCTGAATCACTTCATAAATATGGCTGATAATACAAAGAAATGGTTGTAGCTCCTCCTACTAGATTTCTGGAAAAAATGTTGAACCTCCTTAAAACAGGGGTTTAAACCCTTCCACTGCAACACCATGTAAAATTACAAAGTTTGTCCAAGGGACTATGCTGTGTCTGTAGGTGACTACTTGGCCAAGTGTCAGATGGTGGAAATGAAGTCCAAAATGCTCCTCTCATATTTCTTAAGCAAGATCTCCAAGAAAGAGTAGGGAATTCCCACATGAGAAAACCCTTGCACTAAACAATGCAAAAAACTTAGCTAAACAGTTGAAGCATGCAATAAGTCAAAACAGACCCAATCATAAAATCATATTCTCATTCATACCCCATATGGATGTCATTCCCTCCATTATATAGTTGATGAGCTTCCTCACCATCGGTCCCACCCATTTATGAGGTTACTTCCATGCAAAGGCTCCTCCAAAATTATGTTGTCTCCATGAGTTCCACTCTTCTATTTACAATGTTGTTTGACTTGGTCAACCTTGACATAGTCTCCATGCGTTGTCTCCTTTCACACCTAAGTTTTATTTATTCTGACTAGCTAAATTGATCCACATTCACATTGAGATGTCTTTATTGATGATCCACTCCTCCCATATTAGTGTTAACTTGACCTTGTCCACATGTATTAGCCCTTGTTCACACATGAGAGTGCTTGATCCAGTTATTAACATGATCCCTTTTCACATTAAGGGGTATTTTAGGCCTACTTAAGATACTTATGGGCATCCTTACCCATTTATTCATCTAGCTAGATGCTAAGAGAAAAATTAATATTCCTATTAGCTGCATGCAAATTTAGGAAAATTACAGTCCTCCCCTCCCAAATGTTGCTTGTCCTCAAGCAACTGTAAGGATAGAACTGAAGAGCCTCATCTCCTCCTCATGTAGAATCCTCATATGATAATCTCCTCCAAGGAACAAGATGTCTCATCAATAAGTCTCCAAGTTGTTCCTCCCAAGTATGCAAGTTAGCTTTTGGTGACAATCCCAAATAGCTATCATCATGAAAGAGTAAAACACCCATGGAGGAAACACTGTGTTGTATAGAGGCCTTATTGAGGAATGGAATCTGAAATATGTTTGGAATCATCATTCCCATGTAAATCTCCCATCCCCAAGCTATCATCCATACAAAATGAGCCACCTTCCAAAATGGCAACTCATAAAAATTCTCCTTCTTAAAAAAATGGAGTGGTGCATAGATCTATCCCCTTCGTCAACAATAGAAATAGATGGCTGAATTAAATCCTTTATAGATTTATGGTGCTGCCCCATCTCCACATGGTACAAGAATATTTGAAAATGCCGATGTAGTTCTCCTTCAAAGCCTTTCTAAGTATAGCTCCTGATGATGATGTTGTAGAATCTAATGGAAAATGTATGGCTAAAACAGAACTTTTCATAGGCACTTTGTAGTAACTTCTTCTTGAGCTTGGAGGCTCTAGATAAGAATATTCTACCATAATAATAGATGAATCCTTCTTGGAATAAATAGCCCTCTTCATGCAGCTAGTCATCAAGTATCATGCAAGTGTGAAGATCCTTGGAATAATCCACCAACTGCTGGGCTTTCCAATATGGATCAATCTCCCATAGTGACAACACTGAAAATATATCAAGATAAATGTCTGTCATATGGCTGCTCTCCTCCTTGACATCTCTCATGCCAAAGGTATATTTTGGAAGGTCATACCTTCCATGCATCTCCTCCCAAAACGCAGAATCTGAAATGAGAGTGGGTGATGATGATATTGGGAGAAGATCTCCCTCCTCCTTGAGCCTACCCAAGACTCCCAACACTGTATAATTGTCTTCGAATGCTCCCATCCCTCCTGGATTTATGTTTGGAGCATCATGTTGTCAGGTATCTCCCACAAGATCTGGATTATGTGGCCTCCCAGGTGGTTTGCCACTAGATAATAGTGTCGCATGCAAGAATCTCATGAGCATGATAGATGGGACTATAAGGTCCTTGCTTCCACTGCAAAATTCCATCTCTATTTTCTATGTGGAAGTGTTATGTGAGGGATATGTATGCATGCCTTTGATCATTTGAGTCTTACCACTCTTTTTGTCACCCATTCCATTTGCAAAGCCTCCCAATCAGTGGTGACTTTCCCCATTGTAATCAACCACTAAACACCCAATATCACATTGGTGTTTGGTATGTCAACCACAAAGAAGTGATCAATCAATGTATAAGTCCCCATGGTTATTGATAAAGATGGGACATAATGAATGCATTGCATTGTTCTATCTCCTGGGTCTAAAATAGAGAAACCCTCAAAAGCATCAGTGGGTGTTGCCCTCCTTTGCACTAGTTGGGCATCAATAAAATTGTGGGTGGCCCCTCTATCAACAAAAATAGAAACTCTCTGATTCAAGATGTAACCTTGAAATCTTAAGGTCAAGTACTTAGGTACTCCTCCCAAAGATGCACGGGCCCCTTCAATATAAGCATATGCTCCATTCCCATCTCCTCATAGTGTTGTCTCTCTACCTGCAGTGTCAACGTTGTGACCTCTTCTTGGTTCATCTCCTTCTTCCTCCTCATCATTTGAGAAGATCTCTATGTAATGTGCTTTTCTAGCTGCACATCTATGTCCCAGTGCCCATGATTCTTGGCAAGCGAAGCAAAGCTTCCTTCTTCTTAGATCTCTTCAGACATCATCATCAAGAGGCTTCTTGTATGAGCTCTCCTTTGAAGGAGTGGCCTTTTCTTCCTTTCCTTTGAAGGAAAAGAGGGCTTATGTCGAAAAGTTGCCTTTGATTTTGGCAAGGCATCTTAAAGGTCTCTAGCCCTTTCAATAGCATCATGTAGGGTAATGGGCTTGGTATATTTAACCAACCCATGAAAAGGTTCATCTAAACCATCAATAAACATGTACACCCTTCTTGCTGCAGAAAAATCAGGAACCATAACAGGAAGTCTTAAGAATTCAGAGATGTACGTTTCTATATTACTTGATTGTTTCAACTTTCCAAGGCTCGTGAATTGTGCCTCTAGATCTCTTCTATCAAATCTTTCCACCAGTCTTCTAGTGAACTCTAAATAAGAAATAACATTGGCATGACCGAATGTAGAGAAGCCATGGAACCACCAGTCATGTGATTCACCTTCAAGGTGCAACTCTACAATCTTGATAGCCTCCATCTCCAGAACCTTGTTCAACTAAAAGTAGATGTCAAGTTTTTCTACCCAATATTTGGCAGAACACTTGGATGACCCATCAAAATTGGGTAAAAAAAAATCTACCCATAGTGTGCTGTCGATCATGATTCAGAATGAATCCACCACCTCTATGATGATGCCTTGGTCTTCTATTGTCCTTGATGTGACAAAAATCTTGAAAACTCAAGTGATATTTGAATCTCTGATTTTGAGACTCATATTCTTCAAAATAGTCTTCAAGGGACTCATGCTCTTGAAACCCTTCATTGCCCATAGCAAAAAATGTAGGCATGGTAGAGCGTTGGGAAACTTGTGGCTGATGCACTGGTTGATCATTCCAGTGATGAGAAATTCCAGATCCTTCTCCAAGATGAAATCCTTTAGGGGATTCCTTGATTATTTCCATTCTCATCTCTTTTATCTCTCTAGCAAGTTATTACATAGCTCTAACAAGGATCTTAGGAAAATCCTTATCTTCATCTTCACCTCCAAATAAAGGGGCTTTTCGCTTGTCTTCATTGTCATTTGTGTAATCAAATTTCTGTGTCTTCTCTTTAGATATATCTTCTCTCTGTTAGTAAGAGGCTATCCTTATTCAGAAGACATATTTCCTTTCTAGAATGCATAGGCTGTGCCAAGATGATGCTCTGATACCACTGTAATATTACCAAATGGGGAAATCAAATATATATATGCACAAAAAACACATTTTTTAGAAATATATGCAATAATAGTCAATAAAACCCCATGGATCCTTTATATCAGACATTATAACAACCAAATATATAATGAAATCAGAAACAAATCATTATAGCCTAGCTAGACACGCCTCCCATGCCTAGAACAACCCATAAATACTATAACCCAGAAATAATACAATAAATTCCAGCACAGTTTATTGAGGGTCTATACTCAGAAATAGAGAGACAAAATATATATATTGATATATTAATCAATAGAGCACAAAAACTGAGATCTAGTCTCCTTTACACAAATCCAAGATGACCCCACAAGGGTTTCTTGATAAACATGAAGTAAAATAAGTATATCCTATAGATATAAGGCTAAATCATGCTATATGGCTGAAGCACTACATAAATAGGGCTGATAATACAAAGAAATGGATGTATCTCCTCCTACTAGCTTTCCAGAAAAAAAGTTGATCCTCCTTTAAGGAAACTAGCTCATAAAACAGTGGTTTAAACCCTTCCACTGCAACACCATGTAAAATAATGCAGTTTCTCCAAGGGACTGTGTTGTGGCTATAGGTGACTACTTGGACAAGTGACGCATGGTGGAAATTAAGTTAAGAATGATCCTCTCAAATTTCTTAAACAAGATCTACGAGAAAGAGTGGGGAATTCCAGTTAGATGAAAAAGTCCCTTAAAATAAGGCTCTTTGCTTCTTCGTGTAAGTTTAACGAGCTCGAAGAAGACAACTCGAGGTTTTTCGGTTGAACGAGTGAGAAAAATACCAGAAAAATAATGGTGGAAAATTCTTGATCTCTTGCTTGTCAATATAAAGATCTCTGTCAGGCATTTTCTCATAAGACCAAGTGAAAACATTGTGGAACTCCTTAAAAGGGGATACGAAGCGAGAAATTTCCTCCAGACTACAATCTGCTCTAATATGTATATTTTCCACGATACAATTTTTGACCGAGATATATATATGAGTTTGGTCCTAGAAATATTTTCCATTTTTCCTTCTACACCGATAGTTTGAACAGTCATATATGCGGATGGAACTATTTTAGATGGGACAAAATATGGAATTTGTATAGTGATCATGTCCAAATTAGACATCGAAGCATGATGGTGAAATTTTCCCCAAGGTCATTTTTCCAGAGACATGATATCTCGTATAGCTTCTTCCATAGGCAGGGCTTCATCGAGGAGATCCTTAGAAGGAATTATTTTGGGCGAGAGGGTGGTACCATTGGTCGAAACCAAAGCATTGGAGGGTTCAAATGCTGATTGGATGGCTTGATAAGCCAATTTAGCCAGTGATAGTGGAATTTGATCTCTGTAGGAATAAATTTCTAAAGGCATCAGTAAGATCCAAGCGTGGATAGAGCCATTTGAGATGGTTGATATCATTGAAACCATGTGTGGAACCTTAGGCGATGGGAGAGGAAAACAACCCATGAGGGATAATATTTTGTTGATTCGCCATGCACAGCTAAATAGTGGACCACTCTAGCTCAAGTTCTCCCATTCGCTTCCAAGTCTGCTTTGGTAAGACATTCACATCAGATCCTAAATCCAAGATAACCCGATCCATTTCGTATGCACCGATCCGAGCAGTCAAGTGCATTTCCTATCCAGTTCTTCTTTTATTTTTATAAATCTTATTGATAGCCTTCTCTACACATTTTTCTATTAATTCTTGGAGGTTCTCAAATTCCTTATTATTGCACAACATTTTAATGCAAACCTGCTAGAAGGGCTTTAACTCTGCATCTCCTTTGACCACGTCCAAGGGCTTGCTTGATGCTTTGGATGTCTATGCACCCGTATCTACAAAATCATTTTACAAGGGTCTCCTTTTCCCTCAGTAAGTTGAATATTTCCTTCTTTTGAGGTGTTAGTCATCCATAATTTTGACTTTATCCAAAGACGACTAAATGTAACAAACACAGATTTCTAGAACAAAATTGCAAGAACATGATGAGTTATAGAAATCTCACTGCCTTCATCATTTCAAGCCCATTAGTCCACTAAAATATTCATCTATTTTTCCTAAAAATATTATCTTACTTTTCCTTAGCAGTGCTATTCCTTAAACAATGTTGTTCCCTAAAGTGTTGTGCCTTAAGTGTTGTTCCTTAAATAGTGTTGTTCCCTAAAGTCTTGTTCCTTAAACAGTGTTGTTCCCTTAAGTGTTGTTCCTTAAGTGTTGTTCCTTAAATAGTGTTGTTCCCTAATGTGTTGTTCCTTAAGTGTTGTTCCTTAAGTTGTTGTTCCTGTTCTTTATTCAGAATCCTCGAGAAACACTAATGAGCATAAAGAGACTGTATTTAGGCCATTTTTTCCGTCATTTACTAAGCCTATTTCACTCATTTTTGCCCCTTTTCGTCCTTCATTTTCCTCTGAACACCTTCAAAATCCATTTTAAACTCATAAAAAATCCTTGTTATGGTTTAAAAACCCCCATTTTACCTATCATAACCCACCAAAATGATTAGAAACCCCTCTTTTTAGTCTAAAAAGACAGTCTTTTACAACTAAGGGTTTAAGCCCCCGAGGGCTTAAAATTTTCACCCCTTTCCCCCATGAGTTCGAGCACTATGACCAAGCGCCCAAACCCCTGTTGCATCGACTTTTCTTCTTTGAATCCACATTTCCTTTGAAAAATTTTACCCACCGATGCGAATAGCACCCTATCCTTAGCCCTTGGTCACATTTTCCCCCACGGGACCGTGCCCCAGTGCCCAGTTATTAGCCCCTCCATCACATCGGCCTTTTCCTTGCTTCTTCTCCCCTTTCCTTTTTTCCACCGTCGATGCGATAAGCGCCCTTACCCTGGACCCTGGTCACTTATCCTCCCATGGGACCATGCCCCTGCACTTATTCCTAAGCCCCCATCGCATCGAATTTTCCATATAGAACCCTTGTTTCCTTTGCAAACATGCCCTCTCCGATAACGATACCCCGATAAGATCCAAGCTGTAGATCTCTATGATTTTACAGTGATCAGTATCCCCTTCCCCTTAACTTTTGGTTAAGACAAAGTGCGGTCCCCATAAAATTTCAAGAAAAACACAAAAGACTTCAAAAATTTTCAAAAGAAAAGTAAAGCTAAGCTACCCAAGCCAATATACATCAATCAAAAACCAGAAAAAACCATTTTCTCCAGTGAAAAGAAAGGAAAACCAAAAATCAAATTCTTTCCCCAGTGGAGTCGCCAATTTGTTGGATGGATAAGTTGTTCTTGTGGACAAGAGATACCTCCCAAGTGTCCTATGGACAGCTAGAAACAAATGGAAAATTAAACCTATCTTTCCCTGGATATGTCATGATTCATAATTAAATGTTATGAAGGTTTTACGATCTTACCTTTGATCCAACACTTGTTTGTAGTAGTGGTCCTTCAATCACCCAAAAGAGTTATCTTCGAAGATCTGCAATCACAAACAAACAAACATCAAATAGCACCTACATAGCATATACTCATAAATCATATCTGTTATGGTGATCAAGGAATCCATAAAATAAACAATCAATTGTGAGGAAGTTTAGAATCCTAGTTATACTATTATATAGAAATCACTGTGATAGGAAATTTTTTGAAAAATAGTCCTAAAAACCTCTTCCACTCTAAATTTTGAAAAACTAAAATATGGCTTCACATAGGATTAACACTAGATCCCATCCAAATCCTAATCCCCCTACCATAGTTGACAATACAAAAATGATTTTCTGGCAAACTTCTAGACCTAGAAAACCAACTACGAATAGGACCAACAGGAGAACAAGATCTGTCCCTAAAAATCTTATAGTCTTGAGAGATCCTCACTTTGACTTACCTCACACAAAGAATCTATTCAAAAATAAATCTCAAAGTGATTTAAATCAAGCTGATTTTAAAACCATAGATTTGCAACAGAGATTTAGCAGATAAGCCTCACCTTCTACTCCATCTGATTATCAGCTTCTCCATCATTTTAGCTCCCTCCATAGAAAATCTGCTCATAATCAGTTTGCTAGCCCAAGTGTTTCTTCCAATCCTATCCACACATCCACTATTCAGAACACTCCATTTCAACCCTCTTTCCCTCTTGTAAATCCACCTCTTGTAAATCCGCCATTATTTCCAATCATGGCAGCATGGTATGCTCCACTAGTGTTACCACAACCTATGGTTCCTTTGCCAAATGATTATCAGTCCAAAATTCCCCATTTCACTGCAAATGAACCTACTACTGCCCAACAGCATGTAGATAAAATGAATGATGCTTTTGATTACATGGAAGTAGAAGAAGAGACCATTAAGATGAGAATTTTTGCTCAAAGTTTAGGAGGAGAAGTCAAGAAATGGTTTAAAAACTTAGCTCCTCATAGCATAAATGATCTCCCTTCTTTATATCAAACATTCATAAAAAAACTAGAAATTAGAAAGAACCCTCTCCAAATCCTTTCAGACTATACTAATCTCAAAAGGAATAATAGGGAAAGTGTCCATGATTACTGCACTAGATTCAATAGTGTGTATAATGCACTTCCCCCAGACATGAAACCTCCACTAGGCTTTGCCTTGGCTAAATTCCGAGAAGGCTTTGATCGTGAAATGGCCTACCAACTAAGGGAAAGAGACCCCTAAACTTTAGAAGATATGCAGAGGGGAGCCATGAGTGTAGAGGCAAATCTGATTGAGAAAATATCTAGGTTGAGAGCATAAAAAAGAGTTACATACAACGATGATACAATGGCTTCAACCTCATCATCAGATACTAAAATTGATAACTTGGTGAAGGTAATGGAGAGGATGCTTGAAAAGATAAATCTGAATGATAGAGTGCCTCCTAGAGAAAACCAAAACAAAAATAGGAACCAAAATCTCAGAAGAAACCCTAATCAAGATAGGAAGAGAGACAATGACCAGCAGATTAGGCCTCCCTTTGAACAAAATTATGTTGATCAAGAAGAAGAAAGGGAAGTTGAAAGGTTGGAAGAAAAGCATGTAAACTTGATAGGAAGTGACAGTGAGACAGATGTTTTTCTCACTGAATAAGAACACAGATTCTTCTCTCTAGAACAAACTGAATACAATAATGAAGATTCTAAAGATTGCAGATTGGGGTTTGAAATTGCTATCATGGAGGTACACAAACAATACAATCTTAGAAGCAAATTGTTGGACGGATAATTCATTCTTGCGGACAAGACAAACCTCCCAAGTTTCCTACGGAAAGCTAGCAACAAATGGACAATTAAACCTATCTTTCCCTAGATATGTCACGATTCATAATTAAATGTTATGAAGGTTTTACGATCTTACCTTTGATCCAACGCTTGTTTGTAGTAGTCGTCCTTCAGTTACTTGAAAGAGTTATCTTTGAAGATCTGTAATCACAAACAAACAAACATAAAATAGCACCTACATAACATATACTCATAAATCATATCCATTATGGTGATCAAGGAATCCATAAAATAAACAATCAATTGACAACTTACTGAGAAAAACAAACTTATTTGTATTAACTTTGAATAGTAAGAAGAACCTTACAACATTTTCAGCCTTGATGTTGAACAGGTCTTTGTGGGGTCCGAAGTAGGAATTTCCTTTACTCTAACAAGCCTTGCACTCTTCCAACCAAGATACATACAGGTATGTAATCTTTCCTCATAAAATCTCAGCTAAAGGAGTCTAAGTTCCAACAACACTTTTCCTCAAATAACACTAAAGCTTGAACTCATCAATTGTTAGTATTAACCCTTTGAGGTTGCCCAATGCCTCTTTTTATAGTGCAAAAGAGGAGGTTACAGTTCCACCTATGAAGGGATAGAATTATCCTTCAAAGGGATAATCTCCTCACATCAAGGGGTTAGCTCCTTAAGGCATGGGATACATGAACCTGAAAAGAGCAGACTTGCCACCTCAAGATTCCTTCCAAAAGCTTCTAGAAATGACTGAAAGTGAGATTTTTAGAGTTTATTTGCACCCTTTTTAACTTTTATAGGTGTTCGCACCCTTAACACAGAGAAAGTGCAGTCAGGTACACATGAGACATGACCATTAGGTGTAGGACCGCAGGTAAGACAAAGAGAAAGTACGATATCAGAGTTTTAAGGATTTTTATGAGCTTTTCTCTTATTTTCAAGGCTTGATATGAGGAACTGATGTTTTAGACTTGCAAAGGAGGAAAGTTTGAGTGATAATGAGCTCATACAGATAGAAGAATGTCAAGGTGACAATTTTTAGTGCAAAAGATTGCCCCCTAAAGTGCGAAGTCTGTAATAGATGAAGATAGAGTCTATCATGTATGAAGAGTGAAGTACTTTATCATTTCAAGGATCATCCTGTGGACACCCCATTTGCAACCTATAAAAAATTTCAATGCAATATATATATATATATATATATATATATATATATATATATATATATCATCGCTGAGGTAGGCATTCCCATACTCAGGTCAAAACTAACTAGAAAACTGACTAAAATGTTCTGATATAGGAATGATTTTGTAATACATCAATAGTAGAGACATGTGCAGACACAGTATGGACGTAACCATCTGTTTATGAATAGTCCACTGTATAATGAATAACAAAATTCCTTGCAGTGTGGATGGTAGAAACTAGATCCAGGGTCTTGATTTCCGCTTCCCGAACTAGTACGATTTTATCCATGTGAATGAATGTGTTGAAGTCGAACATGGTAGAAACCACTTGATTACCAGTCAATGATATGGATTGTTAACAAGCGTGAGAGAAACCACCAGTAATGACAATGGTCCTCAAAGTATTCAGTACAATCCATGAAATGTGAATGAATGAGCTGAAGTTGAACATGTCACGGAATCATTCGATCGAAGGTCAATGATGTAACCTGTCGTCGAAGGCGAGAAACCTACCATTGAGGCATACAGATTTCAAGGTACTAATGATTTCTAGATCAAATTCCTAGATAATGAGCTGTCGTCGATAGAAAGTGATCCATCGTAGGCAAGCCCACAACATGAAATAATAGATCAAGTTTGGAAGAAATATATTGGCAAGGACTGACTCAGGGATGGGAAAAATGGATGACAGATATTTTACGGATGAATGGTTTGTTTGGACAGTCGTCTTGAACACATAACGACACTGCAGATGGCTTGGTGACAATTGACCCAAAGCTAATACCCAGAAACCGGTTGAAGACTTTCAATGTGGTTTGATTAACTGTTAGGCAAAGGATTTTCCCAACCTAGGTGAACAAAAGTGTCGTGTTCAAGAGCGGTTAACGGATTTTTGAAAATCAAAGTGTAAAAAATAGGTTCATTGTTTATAAGCTCATCCTTCGAATGAGTCCAACTTAGTTTAAAATTCGAACCCTAAGAAGGAGTGGTTCGTTCCTGTTTAAAATTGAACATGTCCTTTACTGTTAAATTTTAACGAGTTCAGTATAGGATAAACTCAGTGTTTTTCAATTTTAGCGAGTCAGAAGAAAAAACTTAGGAAAACTCCATGGGGGTACTTTTTTGTAAATTTAGTCTCTCAGGCCTGAAAAAGGATAAAATAATGTGAGAGATGACTCTATTGACCATGATTAGTCAACGTATACCTTTTTCGTAAATAGTCCATTTCAGTCCGGAAAAGGGGTAAACTTATACTAAAGGGACGACTGTTCCCTTCCTTTAACGAGTTCGAATAGTCAATTAATCGACAATCTTTACATTTTTAGAGAGTCTGAAAAGGGCTTAAAAGAGGACTCCATGGCTTCACTTTTTCTGTAAGTTTTAACGAGTTCGAGAAAGGGATAAAAATGTACTCATGGTTTTCACTTTTTTGTAAGTTTTAACGAGTTCGAAAAAGTGATAAAAATGTACTCATGTGGCTGAATTTCAATTTAATTTATGAGAAGGAAAAGACGGAAAGAACTCGGCATTTTAATTTGTTTTACGAGAATGAAAGATAGTGAAATAATCTCAAGATTTTCATGAGTTTAACAAGTCTTGAAAATAATAACCAAAATTGACTAAAGATAGGTTTCATTTTAACAAAAGCTTGAAACAGAGAAAAACTATTCTTTAGAGTGGTTTCATTTTTACACAAGCTTGAAACATAGGAAAACTATACTTCAGAGTGGTTTCATTTTTACACTAACTTGAAACGTAGGAAAACTTTGCGTGAGAGTGGTTTCATTTTTACACAAGCTTGAAACGTAGGAAAAATTTTCTTGAGATAAGTTTTTAATGCCCCCCAAGCGTAACTGCTACAGTGCATGCCCCCCTAGCCTCATTTCATTCAACTAAATAGACTACTGGTAATTAATAGCTGGATGGAATGAAGGTTAATTTACAAGATCATATGAAAGACTCGACCTAAAAATCTAAGAAAATTATGCAAAAACTGAAGTAACTAACCTAAATATATGACTTAACATTTACGAGATCTAGTCAAAGACTCGACTCAATTAGGGGAGGATTTGTTTCATTTTTTAATGAGCTTGACACAGGAAAAGAACTATGCTCATGGCAATGTGTTTCATTTTTTAACGAGGTTGACACAATAATAGGAACTATCCTCACCTACATGTTTCATTTTTTAACGAGGTTGACACAGTAAAAGCACTATCCTCAAATCTACTCTCTACAATCTACCTATATAGCCTCTTGATTCATTTTTTAATGAGGTTGACACAGGAAAAGAACTGTCCTCATGGCCCACTGATTGATTTTTTAACGAGGTTGACATAGTAAAAGGAAATTTCCT
Organism: Pinus albicaulis; assembly: GCA_034641835.2. Taxonomy (NCBI): domain Eukaryota; kingdom Viridiplantae; phylum Streptophyta; class Pinopsida; order Pinales; family Pinaceae; genus Pinus; species Pinus albicaulis. The sequence continues at coordinate 1,808,725,483 of CM076575.1, forward strand.
TGGAAGAATCTGTTTCATTTTCTAACGAGTTTGACACAAGATAATAACTTTCCTCTTGATCCATTGATTCATTTTTAACGAGGTTGACACAATAAAAGGAACTATCCTCGTAAGAATGTGTTTCATTTTTTAACGAGGTTGACATAGGAAAAGAACTTTCCTCTTGGAAGCTTGTTTCATTTTTTTTAATGAGCTTGACACAGGAAAAGGAACTTTTCTCTCAACTAACTGATTTATTTTTTATTGAGGTTGACACAGTAAAAGGAATTATCCTCACTTACATGATTTATTTTTTAACGAGGTTGATACAGTAAAAGAAACTATCCTCACAGTGACTTGATCATGGCTTCCAATTGGAAGAAACACATGTCAATGGACACACCTTGATCATGGCTTCCAAGAGGTCTTTATTAGAAGGAAGAAAATTTTTCTGGAAGGAACTCATGTCAAGGGACTCAAAAGGGATAAGAAAATCACGTTCAAATAATCCCATAGAGTTTTCCATGTCAATTACCAGATTCTTGTCAAAGGAAGACGAGAAAAAAATGAGAGGCTCGCCTGCATCGGTAACTAAAAACATGGGATTGGTTGCCAAATAATTAAACCGTGGTGGGGTAGATACCACTCTCTTATCAGGAAAATTTAGGGGTGTCGGATTATTGGTAGTCGAATCAAGACTGGGGAATGAAATTCGGTCTACAGTCACAATGTTTCCATTGTGAGGGAAAGACATCACATGAAAGAGTGTTTATATGACAAATTTCATTGCATAGACATAGTCTCACCCAAGGAGTAAATTGAAATCCAAGGGACCTCTAACTACCATAAGATTAATACCGATAGTTTTACCTTCCAAAGTAATAGAAAACTTAGGAAGAATCCCTAAAGGTTCACTAATGGTTATGTTAAAAGCTTTCAGATTCTGCGTAACAAGCACAAGCTAAGGGGAACCCAAAGCTTTCCAAGCAGTTGAGGATAAAATACTAACAAAAGCACCTTCATCTACATGTGTGCAGTGTATATCCCTACGAAAATCCTGCACAATGATTTGGAAATGGATGGAGGCAGGAAGATGAGGTTCTGTTAGTCTATTCCAATCAAAGGAAAATACCTTTGTACTTGGAGGGGGTTCTATAGAAACAGGTGAAATTCCCCCTGGCGTAGAAGAATCTGATGTAACAAGAAGAACCTGAGCAATATGAAGTTCACTCTCTTCAGGGAGAGTGGGATCGACTGAATGTGAAATCGAATGGACCACTTGATCAACTAATGGATCATCAACCTGAGTGATATGAGTTTCACTCTTCAATGGAAGAGTGGGATCGACTGTACATGAAATTAGATCAATCACTCCGTCAGCTGACGGTAGGTTGGGAGAAAGTTTACGGTAACCAGTTTGAAATTATTTCTGTGGAACAATAAGGTTTTCCAATAATTTTGAGGCTTCATCAATGTGAGGGAAAATGTGAGTTTGATGACTCCCTTTGCATAACTTACAAGGAAACCTAACTTTACCCTTTTTCCCAGGAACCTGACTATCACTGGTTGATGGATCAACATAAAGTTGATAATATTTTTTTGACCATACTTCCAAGACTTTTGGAATACCAGGATAATTGACAAGGAAGTGGTCACCCTTACAAAGCTTGCAAGGGTATTTGGGTTTATGATGCATGTTGGAGGTTTCCTCAACATTAATAACACTTACAGCCATGGTTGGTTGGTTGAATTCTTTCTTATCTTGCTTCTTCTTCTTCTTCTTCTTCTTAGTCACCTGGTTACTAGCGTCAAGGCTTTTACCAAGCAAAGAGGAAGAAAGGGAGGAAGACATATTGGGAGAAGAAGGTAAAGGGTCAATAGAAGGTTGGTGATGTTAAGATGGTGAACTCTGTTGAGGTGGAACAATTGGAGTATTCGTGGCCAACGAAGTTGAAAATAACCATATCGGTAAACCTATTGTAAATCCAGGTAATGAAAATGTAGCCATATAAGGAGGACCAACATTTCCAAAGCAAGGAACATTAGTAGGCTTCTCATTAAGAGGGGTTCCTTGGTTGGTAAATTCTGGAACAATTGCCATTATATTCAACTTCAGTGAATTTTATTAACAATTTTAAAACTAAAATTAACAATTCACAATCCACACCTAACAATTAAAATTCACAAACCACACCTATGGTCTCTAAAATTAAAAACAAACAAATCAACACGCGCTATCAAATCCAGGAGTCAAACCACACACAAAAAGTAGATTCCCACACTAAAAACACTAGTTGGTGATGAATCCAACATCATAGAATTTTAATGCATAAATGGCGGTTGGAACAGTTACCTCGACAACCTACTTAATGAAATAGACTGGTGAAATTTTCTCCACTATGCCATCTCAAGTGAAGATAACCCTCCAAAGAGTCCAAGTGAGTCTAGCCGACATCTGTTCCAGGTACAGTGGGATCTTCCCTCCATCATCACCTTGGGAAAGAATCCTAAATTTTATGGCCACTAAGTTCACCAACAGAAACAAATATACCTGGGGGAACAGTCTACGATCCGATACACACGCAAAGGCAGAGTAAAAAAGCTCAATCCCCTTGAAGGCTCCTTCTCATAATCCAAGGTTTACCGACAAGTGACCCCAGGCTCCTCGACAATGGTCAATCTGAGGTTTAGCATTTTTAATAAATGTATATCTTCTATCGTTCCCAATGAGGAAGGATTGATTACCTCACTGGTTCAGACATGATCTCGTGCTTGACTCCTTTAAGAGGAGCTTCCCAGAGCATACATGCAACAATTGGAATTTTTCCTACCGCAAGATCAACTACTTGCTTGTTTTACTATCTTGGAGAGTTAAATAAAACCTATTCCAAGACACTAGCCTAAGCTATGTTGGTGGAAAGAGCCCTAAAAATGTAAAAATTACTAGATGAATTTTATTAAGCGCTGCGTTATTTAGGCTGTTATTACTCAAAGGGTAAATGGATATGAAACCAATGGTGTTATGACCCGACCCAAAAATGAATGCAATCGAATATGATAATGTAATCTTTTCAATTCAATGAATCCTAATTAAAGGAGAGAGTTTCCATTCACTTCCAATAATGCAAAAAATTGATCAATAAGAGAAAATATAACAAATTTCCTAATGCAATAATTTCATTAAGAAAAATAAATGCTAATCAATTCCATATTTTTTATTTTTGTGTTTTTAAAACAAGCATAAAAACGTATAAATTTAAATTAAAGAAACTGAACTAAATCTACGATTGATTTTTTCAAAATGTAAACTATGCAATTGTAATCTATGCACAATTCACTTGAAAATTATGCAAATGTAATCTATGCACATTTTTCATTTATATTCTAAAAATGAGAATTCTAATTATGAAAATCTGATCTATGCAAGAGAATTCTCAAACACAAGATGATTCTAATGTAATCTAAGAACCAATCAAGTGTAAGTAAAGAAAACTGGGTGAGAGTTCCAAAGATCAAAAAATAAAAACACTCAAAGGAGATTAACACTCAGACACAATTTAAGATGAAAAATGAAAAATAAAAAAGATGAAAAATTGTCAAGAGACTGAGCCAAATCTCTAAGTAATGACCAAAGGAAATCAAATTAAGAATTTAAAGAGACTCAAAACACCCAATTAACTTAACATAGATTGATGAGATGAAAAATTTGCTGAAAGAAACTCCTAAACAAGGATTTTTGACAGAAAAATACAGATTTGGGTATATGCTAATAATCCTAAATTAAATCTAGACTAAAAATGTAAGAATAAATCTTAAGTTTTCCAAAAATTTTGACAGGGTCCGTAGGCTCCAAAGGCAACAGGTGCAGTCCCGCACTAGTTACTCAAGGAAAGTGCAGAAATGCCCACACTGTATGTGAAGACAAAGTGCGGTCCCCAGAAAAGTTCAAGAAAAACACAAAATAATTCAAAACTTTTCAAAAGAAAAGTAAAGCTAAGCTACCGAAGCCAGTATACATCAATCAAAAACCAGAAAAAACCATTTTCTCAAGTCAAAACAAAGGAAAACAAAAAATCAGATTCTTTCCCCAGTGGAGTCGCCAATATTTTGGATGGATAAGTCGTTCTTGCGGACAAGAAAGACCTCCCAAGTGTCCTACAGACAGCTAGCAACAAACGGAAAATTAAACCTATCTTTCCCTAGATATGTCACGATTCATAATTAAATGTTATGAAGGTTTTACGATCTTACCTTTGATCCAACGCTTGTTTGTAGTAGTCATCCTTCAGTCACCCGAAAGAGTTATCTTTGAAGATCTACAATCACAAACAAACAAACATCAAATAGCACCTGCATAGCATATACTCATAAATAATATCTATTATGGTGATCAAGGAATCCATAAAATAAACAATCAATTGACAGCTTATTGAGAAAAAAAAACTTATTTGTATTAACTTTGAATAGTAAGAAGAACCTTACAACCTTTTTAGCCTTGATGTTGAACAAGTCTTCCTGGGCTCCGAAGCAAGAATTTCCTTTACTATGACAAGCCTTGTACTCTTCCAACCAAGATACATACAAGTATGTAATATTTCCTCATAAAATCTTAGCTAAAGGAGTGTAAGTTCCAACAACACTTTTCTTCAAATAACACTAAAGTTTGAACTCATCAATTGTTAGTATTAACCCTTTGAGGCTGCCCAATACCTCTTTTTATAGTGCAAAAGAGGAGATTATAGTTTCACCTATGAAGGGATAGAATCCTCCTTCAAAGGGATAAGCTCCTCACATCAAGGGGTTAGCTCCTTAAGGCATGGGATACATGAACCAAAAAAGAGCGGACTTGCCACTGCATGATTCCTTCCAAAAGCTTCTAGAAATGACTGAAAGTGAGCTTTTTAGAGTTTACTTGCACCCTTTTTAAATTTTATAGGGGTCCACACCCTTAACACAGAGAAAGTGTGTTCAAGTACGCAGGAGACATGACCATTAGGTGCGGGACTGCAGGTAAGACAAAGAGAAAGTGTGATACCAGAGTTTTAAGGAATTTTATGAGCTTTTCTCTTATTTTCAAGGCTTGATATGAGGAACTAATGTTTTATACTTGCAAAGGAGGAAAGTATGAGTGATAACGAGCTCATACAGATAGAAAAATTTCAAGGTGATAATTTTCAGTGCAACACAAAGGTAGCCTAGAGAGTTCCAATGACAAAAACACTAATACTGTTGTTAAGAAAATATCAGAAAATCAGCCTAAGAAAACAACAAGTAACACCAACACTTTAACCAAGAAAAATGACCAAAATAAAGACAAAAACATTCAGCAAAGTGTTGAACAAAGCTGCCCTAGTACTTATGCTAGTGGCCCTAACAAAGTTGTCCCAAATAACAGTTCAAATAAAGTTCAGCAAATCAAAATTGTTGAAAGAGCTGTAAATGACAAAATAGATATAAGTATGAAAAAAACAATAGTTCCTTTCAGCCTTGAAGGGGAAATTTCCAAAATTAAAATCACCATACCCTTAGCTGAACTAGTAACTTAGGATGTATATAAAAAACAAGCTTTGAAAGCTTTGAATATGGGCAGTGACACTGATACTTTAAACTTGGCAGATGATAAACCAGAATTATTGTTTGGTCCTGAAGTTGAAGGGAAATACCAAGAAGGCACTATCCCTCCCTTCCATGTCAGCTTGAATATACATGAGAAAATCTTGCACAATGCCATGCTAGACTTAGGTGCTTCTCACAATCTTATGCCCAAAGCAGTAATGGAAAGCCTGGGCTTAGAAATTACTAAACCATACAAAGACCTATATTCTTTTGATTCTAGCAGGGTCAAATTCTTAGGCTTAATTAAATATTTGTGTGTTAACTTATCTCAAATTCCTACTAAAAGTCTAGTAATGGACATAGTGGTAGTTGAAATTCCCCCTAAGTATGGCATGCTTATATCTAAATCATGGGGAGCCAAAATTCAGGGGAGCCTTGAAATGGACATGTCTTATGCCACCATCCTAGTGTTTAACCAAACTAGAATACTATACAGGGAATCCCACATGCAATACATGGTGAGCAACATAGACAGACCAAAAAATTATCCTATATACTCCATCCATTCAGATTTGGATTCATTTATCTTATATAATGAAGATGAAATCAGTAAACAAGAAAAGGAAAACCAAGGAGAATTTAGTCTACCAGAACAGTCAAATCTGCCATCAATTCAAGAAAAGAACAGTCCAGATTTTATCAGCCTTGAACAACAGAAAGAAAATGAAAGGGAGATTGAAATACCCTAGAAAATAAACTTTGATGGATCTTGTAGCAAACTAAGTGCAGGGGTTGGTGTATGGATACATAACACAAACAAAGGATTTTCCTATAAATTGTATTTTCCATGCACAAATAACATTGTTGAATATGAAGCCCTCCTTATTGGCTTGCATTTACTCAAATATTTACGGGCCAAAAGAATATCAATCCAAGGAGATTCTGAGCTAATTATCACGCAGATTAAAGGAGAATATTCAACCAAAAACCCAAAACTCAGAGAATATAGAAATGCTACACTTGACCTCTTGAAAACCTTTGAAAAATACGAACTCATTTTCATCCAAAGAGCTCAAAATCATCTAGCAAGTGAACTTGCTTTTGCTGCTAGTAATTTCCAAAAACTAGAGACAAATGAAAAATTGAATATAAAGGTAAAAAACAGACCTGCAATACCTGGCAATGAAGATTATTGGCAAGTGTTTGAAGGAGACAAACACATAGATGATTTTCTACAATCAAAGAATGAATTTACCATACCAATGCCTATCTCAAGCCATGAGGAAGACTGCTTTAGTGAAGAGCAAAACCTTGAAACAAAGTTGTCCTTTTATGCTGACATAAACCATTTTGAAAACCCATTTAGAGCAGAAATAGTTGAAAATAAGGACGAGAAAGACCTGGAAGTTTTACATTGTAAGAATGATACAATTCCAAGAGGTCTTACACCATTAGAACAGATTTTTTGATTTTAGTGATGTAGCCAAAGAACCTAGGATGGAGCCTATAGAAGCAGACATAGAAGAACATAACATAGGCAACCCAGCAGAACCCAAAATGATCAAGTTGTCCAACTCTCTCCCAACTCATATTAAACATCAATACATAAAACTTTTCAAAGAATTCAAATATGTGTTTTCTTGGGGATACAAGGACCTAAAATCATATGATACCAGCATCATTCAACACAAGATTCCTCTTAAGGAAAATCAGAAACCTTTCAAACAAAAACTCAGAAGGATAAACCCTGTTTTATTTCCTTTATTTGAGAAAGAGATTAAGAAGATGTATGATGTTGGGATCATAGTTCCTATCAGGTATTCAGAGTGGGTTTCCAACTTAGTATCTGTTAGGAAAAAGACTGGAGAAATTAGGCTTTGCATTGATTTCAGGAATCTAAATAGAACCTCTCTTAAAGATAACTATCTGTTGCCAAAAATGGATCATATACTTCAAAGGGTGGTTGGGGCTAAAATAATTTCACTGTTGGATGGGTTCTCGAGTTACATTTAGGTTTTAGTACTCCTAAGTGACCAACATAAAATTGCTTTTACTATAGCTTGGGGTACATTCATGTATGTCAAAATGCCATTTTGTCTAATGAATGTAGGGGCCACCTTCCAAAGGTCCATGGACATAGCCTTCTTGGAAGACATAGGCTATTTCATAATCATTTATCTTGATGACATCATTGTTTTCTCTAAAACTGATGAAGAGAACTTGATTCATTTAAGAAACGTTTTTGAGAAGTGTAGGAGATATGGCTTATCTTTGAATCCCAAAAAGACACTCTTTGGTCTCCAAGAAGGGAAAATTCTTGGCCACATTATTTCTGAAGAGGGAATCAAAGTAGACGCTAAAATTATTGATGGCATATTGAAGATCAGCCATCCTAGAAACCTTAAAGAATTACAATCTTTCAATGGAAAGATAATTTTTTTAAGAAGATTCATCCCCAACCTTGCTGAGCTATTAAGAAATATCACAAACATGCTAAAGAAAGAGGTATGTGTTAAATGGAAAATACAAGCTAAATAATCATTTGAACTAGTAAAACAAGCTTTAACTCAAACACCAGTTCTTATTAGTCCTGATTTCACCAAAGATTTTTATATCTTTTCCTTTGCATCTTAACATACAATAGCTACAGTATTGCTGCAAAAGAATGATATAGGGCATGAACAACCGATATCCTTTTTTAAAAAGGCTTTAAGAGATCCTCCACTCAAGTATAACATCATGGAGAAACAAGCCTTAGCCTTAGTAAAAGCATTGAAAGACTTTAGAGTCTATATTCTGCATTCTCACATCATTTCTTTTGTTCCACACATAGTTGTCAAGGATATTCTAAGTCAAGACCCTGATGGTAAAAGGGGAAAATGGATTGCTATTATTCTAGAATATGACTTAGAAATCAGGTCTACAAAACTAATCAAAGGACAGGGATTAGCTAAACTCATGGTTGAATAAAACTTCCAAGCACTAGATATGAATATGCTTGATGTCTTAGAAGAAATAGAGGAATGCATAGTTCCATTCATTGAAGAAAAATTTGTGAATTCACCTTGGTATGCTGATATCATATATGTGCTACTTTATCTAAATGCTCCTCTTTCTTTGTCCAAAACTAAAACTAGATTTTTGAAACAGAAGGCTTTAAATTATTTCAAATTAGACGGGGTTTTATATTCGAAAAATTCTATTGGAATATTGCTTAAATGTTTGCTTGAGGTTGATGCAGGAAAAATCATGCATGAACTGCATCAAGGAGAATGTGGAGGACATCTGTACTAGAAAACCATAGCGAATAAAATCCTCAATTCTAGTTACTATTGGCCCACCCTTTTCCCAGATACTCAGAAAATTGTCATGTCTCGCCATAAGTGTCAAATTTTTTATGGCAAAAGAAAACTCTTACCCTTGCCCTTACATCCCATTAGTGTTGAGGCTCCCTTTCAACAATGGGGCTTGGAATTCATTGGGGAAATTCACCCATCCTCTTCAGCCTCACAATAATGGATCCTCACTGCCACTGATTACTTTACCAAGTGGATAGAAGCCATACCTTCTAGGAATGCTACTAAATCTGTCATTATCAAGTTCCTTGAAACCAACATACTATCCAGATTTGGTTGTCCAAGAAAAATTGTCACAGACAATGCTACTGCCTTCAAATCCAAGAAAATGGTTGACTTCTGCTACAAATATCATATTACATTAGGTCATTCCACTGCCTACTATCCCCAAGGAAATGGATTAGCTGAATCCTCCAACAAAAGCCTTGTCAATATCATCAAAAAGATTTTGGAGCAGAATCAGAAATCATGGCATAATACGCTTTTTCATGCTTTATGGGATGATAGATTAACCACCAAAAAATCAATAAATATGTCCCACTATTAGCTGGTTTATAGCATGGACGCAGTCTTCCCAACCTCACTAGGAGTTCTGGTCATGAAACTCCTCCAAGAAGTACAATTTGAGGAAAATGATATGTAGAGAAGGATAAATCAGACCATTCATTTACAGCAGACTAGAGAGGAAGTGTACAGCCAAACACAAACAGTCAAGGAAAGCATCAAGAAATTATTTGACAAGAGGACTAAAGAAAATTATTTCCAAGTTGGAAATGTTGTTCTAAAATGGGATTCCAGAAGGGAAGAGAAAGGAAAGCATGGAAAATTTGAAAATCTGTGGAAAGGGCCCTACATTATTCATTCTATCAACGGTCATAATGCATTATTTCTGCAAGAGTTGAATGGAGAAGATTTGTTTGGAGGTCCTGTCAATGGCAGGATGCTCAAGCACTATTTTTTCCAAGAGTCCTAAAAATCAGAGCTTTTATTTTTCATTGTATATAACATTGTTTTGAATTTGAAAAAAGAAGAAAAACATAAAAACAACAGAAAAAGAAAAGAGGGCAGATTCAAAAAAAAAGGGGGGGGGGGGGGTACAGCCCCATACCTAAAAAGAGAATTTTCTGAAAGTGAGCAAATCTAGATGCCACTGCTGATTTGAAAGTGATATCGTGTTTAGTCATCTAGCCTAATCATGGCTGAACATACTTTAAATTTATTTTGATAAGTTAGTGGAAGCATAGATTGATAAGATTTTTTCAGAATTGGCTTATCAGTATTATAGATTAGGATAAAAAGGAAATGGTTCTAACAAGCTCAAAATATGAACCAAGAAAAGGAAAAAGACAGCTCTAATAGATCAAAATCGGAGCTGGAAAAGGACTAGAAGGATAGTTATAAATTTTCAGATCTTAAGCCTTCATCATTTTGTTTTATTTTTCTGCAAATAAGGTCTATGTGCAGCTTGTACATACATCCATAGACACCATAGCAAATCAGACAGTCTAATCCTGATTTGATTATGTTTAAATTTCTTGTTTTAGAAATAGAAATAAAATATGTCAAACAACTAAATCTTGACAGATAATATCTAGGTAAAAAACAAAGAGTTCAACAGTTTAATTTGAACTCTTGGAAGAGATAAGGATAGGATTAGATAGTTTATTTCTATTTTCAAAAATAAAATGTCAAAGAGTTTGCTAGTTCAAATGCACTCAAAAGGGAAGAAAAAGTGCTAGGACAAAGTAAGATTAGGTAGGTAGAGATGGTATTTGAAGAAATTTCATGTTGCAGATTGATAAAAGTTGCCCTTTTCAAAGAAATATCAGCAATAAAAGAAGAAAAATGCCCAATGGATAAGGCACTGGTCCACTAAAATCCAGAGATCTATAAACTAAGGTTCTGGACACCTAAAAGGATAACTGTCCTCCCCAAATGGAGCCACTGTTAGTCATCCATAATTTTGACTTTATCCAAAGATGAATAAATGTAACAAACCCAGATTTATAAAACAAATTGCAAGAACATGATGAGTTCTAGAAATCTCACTGCCTTCATCATTTCAAGCCCATTAGTCTACTGAAATCTTCATCTATTTTTCCTAAAACGATTATCTTGCTTTTCCTTAGCAGTGTTGTTCCTTAAACAATGTTGTTCCTTAAGTGTTGTTCCTTAAACAATGTTGTTCCCTAAAGTGTTGTTCCTTAAATAATGTTGTTCTCTAAAGTGCTATTCCTTAAGTGTTGTTCCTTAAACAATGTTATTCCCTAAAAGTTTTGTTCCTTAAGCTGTTGTTCCTGTTCCTTATTCACAATCCTCGAGAAACAGTACTGAACAAAAAGAGACTCTATGTAGGCCATTTTTTCCATCATTTACTAAGCCTATTTCACTCATTTTTGCCCCTTTTCGTCCTTCATTTTCCTCTAAACACCTTCAAAATACCTTTTAAACTCATAAAAAATCCTTGTTATGGTTTAAAAACCCCCATTTTAGCTATCATAACCCACCAAAATGATCAAAATCCCCTCATTTTGGTCTAAAAAGACATTCTTTTACAACTAAGGGTTTAAGCCCCCGAGGGCTTAAAATCTTCCCCCCTTTCCCCCATTTGTCTGAGTGCTATGACCAAGTGCCCAAACCCCTGTCGCATCGGCTTTTATTCTTTGACTCTGCATTTCCTTTGAAAATTTTTACCTGTCGATGCGATTAGCATCCTATCCTTAGCCCTTGGTCACATTTTCCCCCATGGGACCATGCCCCAGTGCCCAGTTATTAGCCCCTCCATCGCATCAGCCCTTTCCTCGCTTCTTCTCCCCTTTCCTTTGTTCCACCGCCGATGCGATAAGCACCCTTTCCCTGGCCCTTGGTCACTTATCCTCCCATGGGACCATGCCCCTATGCTTATTCCTAAGCCCCCATCGTATTGGCTTTTCCATATAGAACCCTCGTTTCCTTTACAAAATTTCCTTCTCCGATAACGATACCCCTATAAGATCGAAGCCATAGATATCTATGATCTGACGGTGATCATTAGCCCCTGCCCCTTACGTTTTGGTTTATCCATCCACCCTTCGCACCGATCTCCGTCGTTGATCTACATGATCCAATGGTCCTCATTCATCCCAACAACCCAACTCTTCTAGACCCAACATCCATTACGAAAATCCCTCCTCTAATCACCTCTTTCCACATGTCCTCCACTAAGTTCTCCCTATCATTCACTTCTCTCCATCACACTCCCTCGTAGCCATTGGATCCCCCCCCCCAGATCCGACGGTCTACTTTCGATATCGCATGAGTTTTGCATCAGTGTTTTAACATTCCAAAGCCACGCAAAATAGGCGGTATTGCAAAGGCCACGCAACACATTATAATTAGATCGCATTCCCTTTGGGAAAAACCACCTATTGCCCGAGGGTCACGTGAAAACAACCAATGGTTTTCCAAAAACCACCTATGCCCATTTTCGTGCCATATGCAATTTTAAATCGAATTTTTTCCGATTTTCTTCATAAAAACCTCCTCCACTCCTCTGCCTACATTTTCCGCTCCTTCTCACTGCTCCATTCGCCTCCGCTAGCCTCCAAAGCAATTTTACCAATCATGCAGGGTTTCATAACATGTTTTATGGTTTTGTGCAGGTTCTATGGCGGTTTTAAGGGATGAAAACCCTCCCATAGTCCATAAAGGGACGGGCCATGAGGTGATGATAGTCACAGTCCAAAGAGAGGCAAAGTAATGAAGAAATGGACTACCATGTTTTAATTGTCATGGCTTGATCACTGCTTATGAGCACGGGTTATGCAATCAAACCCTCGGTGTACCAGAAGAAGCCCTGAACGCAACAACGCAAAGAAAAACCAATAGAATAATAAGGTTAATACATAAGTTCAAAGATTAAAGGCATAATCTTACAGTTTAAAGATGGATACAGTCAACACAGGGAAATAGAGTTTCCAATCACGCAGTGTATAAAGGAAAAAGGGCAACAATGTTACATTAGGAAGGCCAAAGGCATCATCAAGCCTTAAAACACAGTTAATGATAAAGTAAAGTCAAATTAAGCCCACAAAGCAGTTTTATGATTAAATCAAGAAGACTTAGGTTCAAAGATAGCCTAAAATACATCAAAGCAGCAATTATTCACCTAATAACTCACAATTGACACCTTTCACTTAATTTATACCTCGAAGGGAAAATCGGCAGTTATTACACAAAAAGATATCTTATAAATGGTGAGACAGTTATTGTAAAAGGAAGAAAAGAGCCTCAAAGTCAATCTTTTTATCTATTTTGTCCTCTGGAAGTAAAGACAAATTTAATACACAGGGTAGTAGTTGGGAGAAATTCCTACCTTATGCCTTGCATGGTTTTTAAGGATAGGAATGCATTTACTATGTCATTTATGAAATTTTAAACCCTATATGGTTCCACCTCATCATTTGTAGTATAAATACTACACTGGAACTCATTGTAGGGTGGGCATTTGATAACTCTTTGAAGTAATATATAGTTCTATTGAGATTGAAAAGAAATTGATGTACTGGAACCTGTGGATGTTTTGACCTATTTATGGATGGAGAAAGCTCTGTCATTGGATCCCTGAGCTTGGTTGTTGGTGAAGTATTCTAAACTGTTAATGTTTTTCCTGTTTTGCATTCTGTTTTCATCACTTCTTGCTTACAGTAGAGTATAAGTGTTAGGCTAAGAAATGTCTCCTGGAAGCACCTTAGACCTGTTTACTCTTCACTATCTTTATGTTTTCATCTTCTGAATGTTTGATTGAGTAGTTTAACTAATTTTCAACCTTTAAGCTTGTTTATTTCAGAATTAAATCAATACATTTAGCCTCAAGATGATTCATGGTTTTCCCTACTTCTTGTTGACACTTTAAAAACTATTTCTGAAGTCCCCTTTCAAAGTACCATTGTCCAAAGTTTGCCAAAGAGGTCTGTTTTAATCATACCCTTTGTACTTGCTCAAATAATTGTTTTGAAAGTTTTTATAATTATAGTCCTAGATGTTTAGGAGTTCCCTCTTCTATGAATATAGTTATCTGTTTATCTTGAATGTTTTATTATCCTTGAAAGTGAAATCTTTGATGAAATAGAGCGTTCCTCAACTCTTAGATTTCATTTTGAAATTTTGTCTTGAGATTGTTATTTGCTGAAGTGTAATTTCTAGAATTCATGGTTAGCTCTATCTATAAATTACTTCTTCATGTTCAAATAATGCTTTAAGTCCCTTTTTTGAGAAGTACATATAATTAAGGATTCTTAATTGCCCTTAGTTCTGCTTTTCATTCTAAAAACCCTTAATGTCCATTTCATTTCACCTGAAAGACTTTGTTAATCTAATAACCAAGTTAGATTTTCCCTTTGACACCCCTGATTCATCTACAAACTTGTTACCATTTCCATTTGACTCCATTTCCCAATGACTTAGAGATTTCCCTTTCCTATCTATGTTGCCTAGATCATCATGTCCCATCAAACAATCAAGCAAACTGAAGCTTAATAACTAGCCTAAAATCAACCTTTTACAAGCAAACAAGTTATATTTTTGCAAAACAATTGAGAGATCCCTCTTTGAGACCAGGAGGGCTACATCCTAGAGCTCTAAAGACTGGTTTATATTTACCAATCGGCCAAATCACAGGACCCCAACATGAGGTGCCTTTCAGACCCAGAGGTAAGTATTATGATTCTTTGCTTTTTCCTCACCACTTTTGCACCATTCCTAGTAATAATATTCAGACTTGGTTCTTCTTCATGCAACTCAGCTCTTACCATTTGAATATTTTGAGTGGTTGTCTCTGGTATATTTTCTTGCATTCTTGCAATGAACATAGGAAAATATTCAATAACATGATAAAATTCTCTACAATACCTACTGTTTCGGGGAATATCACCCTAGAGGTTCGTTGGGTTACAACCTCCACAGAGCAGGGGCATGCTACTTAAGAAGGACTCACACAACCATGCACGTTCAGAAAAACTAAATAGAGTAGAATGAGAAAGTTACCCGTAGGTCCTACGGTTGAAGTAGATCCTGCGGGGTCCAAACCCCCAGCAACCATCCTTCCTTCTCAACCTGAAAGACAAGAAGAAACAAGCACGAAGAACTGGTTGTACAGTATATATCTACTCTAAATGTTAGTGAGATTCATATAAAACATTAAATAAATCATAATGAATGCTTGTATAACAAATATTATCATACATATAAGCATACATTAACACGTATATTTCAGGAACATCATGATACTTCTGTATTATAAATAGCATGTACAAAATTAACGAGTGGAGAGATCACCTGATCCTTCCATGGCCTTCGAGCAGACCGTCGTCCGGATCCGTCCAGCCCTTGCCTCGCTAAGACTCCTTCCAAACTGGTGCATACGAGATGACATATAGGGATATGAGCATCTCAAGGAAACAAGGGTTTCCTATAATGAACTGGGAAAGTGCAGGAGGCACGGGGAATCGGACTTGGATAGGGAATACCAACAGAGTATAATATCAATAATTCTCTCTCTCCCTTAGGCCATACACATGAGGGGTTTTTATACTCCCTCCAAGTAGTTTCAACAGTTGGAAACAGTTGGCCACATGCTGGGGTGGTTGAACTACTTGAGTAACCATCAACCCAGCCTGAAAATAGGGAATAATTATATATTTTTTAATCATTTTTAATGGCATACGCGGAAAAGTACGGGCATAGTCGCGTATGGGGATTTTTACACTGTTTTTAAGTGAATTTGTCCAAGTCTGTAGGAATGGGTGCCCAAAACCATCAAAGCAATCATGAATCATATGAAAGTGAGAAATGATGCTATAACACCTACAGGATTGTTGTGTTGGGTTTCGAAAATCGTGCACGTAATGTCGAACGTCTGTGCAGTGATAGCATATGAGTTGCACCCTTCCTTGACTAGCTCCACTTCCTCTTCCTCAGCCTCTGCCTTGGAATCCACTACGTCCAGATGGAGATGCAGATGATCCTGGTTCCTATCCTTCTTCATGCATCCTATATAATCCATCTTGGTCAATCATCAAATTGAAGCTTTGACAGTTCTGCTCATCATGTCCCACCGATCGGAAAATTTTTCAGAAAGGTTGCTTATGGTCAGGGATATATTTACTAATCCCAGGGAAGAAGTCTGTCTTGTGGAGACCAGTTTCTTGAAAAATGGTGCACCATAATTTGGGGGTGCGACTTGGTTCCTGTTGCACTCTTAATCGGACTTGGTCCTCTGGCTACTAGATAGTCATTGTAGACATGACATTGATCTTTATGATGCCCTTCAACATTACAACATATATGCCATATGCATGCAAATAAGTCCTTCCCCTTCTCTTGGTGCATGATTTATATCTCTAAGTGTAGTGCAGCTAGTTGGTTTTCAATCAGCTGAGCCCCAGCCTACGTATCTTGCACAGGTGAGGCTTCTAAATTCATTTCAATCTCCACATCTTCAGCCCATGTCATAATATTTTGTTTATTTGAGGACTTGCACAGATGCGGTAGCAGCATGGAAATGAACCATTCTTTGTGTTGCGTTTCATAAATAGTAAATCCTTCATCTCTGATGGTACACTTCAACCATTGATTTTCCTCTTATATGGATTCATTCAATTCTTGGTGGATTTCCTTTAACTCAATCATGCATTGAGCATATGAATTCAACTTTTTGAATTGTTCCTTCAATGCAGCCTTCATATTATCAATTGTTGCATTAGGTTTGTCACTTCATTCCTTATGTACCAATTGAGCATGCATTCTTGAAATGCAGTAGCTAGCTGCGCTTTCTTAACATTATCATTATTGATTTGTTGTGCTATCCATAAAATTTCTGTAAAAAAATAGAATTGGTCCACGTCTTTGTTCCAAATACCACGAAAATTAGGTAGCTTCATGGAAGCATCCATATCAGTGTTTGGTGGTGGAGGTCGAGGTGGGGTGGATGAGTCTTTAGGAGAAAAATGCGGGAGAAAAGTGGATGGGATCTCAACTATAGTCAATTTCTCTTCACCTGCGTGCGTAGATTCACCAGAGCTATTTGTGTCAGATTCTTCATCGCTATCAGATTTACCCTTGAGAGGACTATAAATAAAATGTTGTTCTAGGTCTACTCTGTAAGTTTTTCCACTACGCATAGAACTACCAGGAACTCTACGCATGGAGCTAGATGGACCTCTTCAAGACATTCACTCAATGTGGTTTTAGGGAGTATCCTTTTCACACAAAAGCATTTTAATCCACAGTTTCAGTGAGTGTAGGAAATTACCTTCAGGGCCCTAGAAAATATCCTTTTCGACTTCATAATATGATAAAAATGTATCAATATCAAATTCAGCCACCAATCCTCCTAGAATACTATCGACCTAGTGATCTATCGTGCGGGTAATATTGTTGCTAGATTTCTGCAACTGTTGTACCAACTCGGGGGTCCACTTGGTGATCGTGTCATCCTTTGCGCAGTTCTAGAATTTAGCAAGTTGAGACAACCACTCTTGCAACTCAGTTGCAAAGGAAGTAAATAAAATTTCATGGACCTCTGTGAGATATACCTTTGTGCCCAATATTCAAGAGACAATTTAGGGCTTTTGTTTTCTTGGATCACAAATTCATGGACCTTCTTTTCAAGCCAATCTTGCAATTCATTCTTTGTAGGGTGCCACGACATTAAATATCCCTCAAAAAGATCTCCTTCCCGATAATGGAACCAATTATTGGCTTGTGGGGTCTTGACCTAGCTTCAGAGTAATTTCTCAACTAATAAAACCCTCCAACTACTGGCTCTTTCCATAGTGATCTTATTGCCTAGACCAATGTCTCACCCAAAGTAGTATGGGGGCTGCTGGAACTAGTTTCCACACCCTGAGGCAAATTTTGAGGTGGACCCAATCCTTAACAAATCTGTTGCCTACTTCCTTGTGCACAATTTCACAGAACCAGGTCTAATTGCAAAAAAACAAGAAAGCAGTTGTGTGCACCTAGATAGTGATAAAAATACTTAACCCTTGCACGTTCACAAATTATTACAAAATAAAACCTTACATAGATAGGTTATTATACTTCAGATCTAAAAATTAAGAATAAAAATACTCGTGCATAGATGCAGTTTACCAACTTGAATTATCAAGAATGGAAATACATATGCATTCAAAAAAACAGATCCAGATCTATAATAAGCAGAGATAATTCACATAACAAATCTAAGACAGTTAACTACAAGAATCATATAAAGTCTAAGTTTGCTAAAATTTCCTTCTTTATTAAGAGATCTTCAGTTAATACAATATTTCCCTTTTGGGCACACAAAATTAGAGTCTGTGCACACAGCTTAGGACTAGGTCCCCGCTCACACAACCAGCAGTATCCTTTCTACCCAGAAAAAACTCAGATCAACTATTCATGCATACAACATCAGAGCTTAAACATAAGATCTTTATCTCGCATTGGATATCCGACTCTTACATATTTATATATTTCCAATTGCGCACATACCATGGTTTGAGACTCATGGTTTTTAATTTTACCATATACAATAATTAAGGGACTTTGACCCACCCCAAAGCCCCTTGACATCTACGTGCAATTATTACAAACAAAAGCTTAACCAAAATTTATCCAAAATTTCTTACCTAGGGGACACTCCTCCAAAATCTAGTAAGTAGTGTGATCATATTGTTGAGGTGTAGGGGTTGGGAGATGAATGAGGGAGAAAAGAAAATTTTCAATATTTTATAACACCTAGTGAAGGAAACAAGTAAAGTTTTACCAGTTCCCCTCAAATGGGATGGGTTCTTGGTTGTCCTCAATGCTTCAACTTCGTAAGTCTTTCTCTCTCAATGATATGGAAACTCGAAATATGTGATGAAATGAAGTGGGAGCTCAGTGTGCAAAAGAAAATGGTAGTGAGAATGAAAATGATCAAAGTCAAGGATGAATGGAAAACCCCCTATTTATAGCAAAATACTGAGTTATCCTCGAAAATAGAGAATAATGAAATATTATTAACCATAATCTAGATCTAGCCGCTTGGAATATTTTATTATAATTTTTTGAACGGGGAAGATATTTAAATTGGTTAAATACTCTTATTTAGAAATAATAAAAAATAAATGATTTATTGATCATTTCAAGAACGTGGTTAAGGAATAATAAAAAAACAATGATTTGTTTAATTATTCCTAGGTGGTTTAGTCAAATTTAACAAGGAATAATAACTAAATAATGATATAATTACTTATTCCTAGATAAAAATAAGAAAAATAATGATTTATCTAATTGTTTCTCGTAATTAGTTCAAATGTGACAAGGAATATTAGTTAAAAAATGGTTTAATTCATTATTCCTAGAGGAAAATTAAATAAATAATGATTTATTAGATTATTTTTCATGAGGTTTCTTTTTTGAACCATAAATAACGTAATAAAATATGGCTTATTAAATTATTTCTTATAATGAAAGCAATTTTACTATGGTAAAATTGGTCTTAATGATGGTGTACCTCAATCCATTTAGTTAGAAATGAATAGATCAATTTTTGCTTATAACACATTGGAAAGGAAAGAAATGCGAGAGTTATGAATCATAGTGAGACACACCATTCAATTGTCATAAGACTTAGTAACTTTCTAAGGGCCAAACACTACAAAAAAAAATGACATTGGTGAGGGTCATTCTTGTGACAGACCTTTAAGGTCTATCATCAATGTCACATATGGTGACGGTCCTTAAAAGAGCATCACTGTAAGTGTATATAGTGATGGTCCTTTAAGGTTTGTCACCAAATTTATTTTCAATGACACTTTTGGTGACATTCGTTAAAGGCCCATCACTAATTATCTCTTTGGTGACACTTCTAGTGACAAAATTTTAATGACCCTCACCGATGCTCTTTTCGTTACTTTTGGTGACGGTAAAAAAATGCTCGTCACCAATGATCATTCCAATGAGATTTTGATGATGCTATATGCCTATTAATATAATTTTTTTCAAAAGATAATGATTTAAGGCCATTATTGTGGAGTTTTTTTTTTTTATATTTCCAAGGACATAGCAGTTAAAATCAGTCAAATTTTTAAAAATTAATTAGTGTGTATCATTTCCCTCAAGTAATCGCTAGTCGAATAGAGTTTTCCTATGAGTCAACACATGATTTATATCTATTAATTTTATTATGTATCAAATTCCCTTTAGATAAAATTCCACTAGTGTGTGTAGGAAATATATTATTTAATACATAATCAAGCTCTGACAATTATATTAATGAGAAATACCTAACACTCCTCAACAATTTAGGCACACCTTAAATTAATGCTTTTTCACACACTAACATTCCCTAGCACCTCGCATGTCTTTGTACCTAGAACATCTTGTCATGGAACTGACGCCCAAGTACATGGTGGCATGTGCTAGCACAACATGGAACTCTTCTAGCATGTGTTGGCATGCATGTAGTCCCTAGAATTCCCTGGAACACCTTGTTTAAACGCATTGGCATACATTATCTCATGGCACAAAATGCCACTTGGCATGTATTAGGACTTATTATTAGTGTGACTAGCATGCCCCTTTTGAAAAACATAAAGTCTTGACTTATTAACCCTATTATGTGTTCATTTCCTTACATTTTAGCTTGGTTCTTCCTTTTGTTTCCATGACACTTATTGACACATATTGACATACCCTGGCACCCTGCACATCCTTAGCACCTGGCATGTATTGGAATATCTTGGCACTATTTGTCACATATAATTAGCACACCCTGGAACTCCCTAGCACACTTTGGCTCTTCTTTACATGCCTTGATATTCCCTAGCATGCCTTACCAATTCTTAACATACCTTGTCACTCCCTCCTTGGCATTACAACTAGAACTCATTAACATTAGTCCCTGGCACACGTTCCTCATATTCATTAACTTCCATGTATTTTGACCTAGTTCTCCCTTAATGTTTTGTCCCAGTACTCCTTAACACTCCTCGACATGCATTAGCACTCTCTAGCACACCTTATCACTCTTCAACATGCCATTCCACTTCATAGCATGCATAACACTCCCTGACACATATTGGAACTTGGCACGTGTTGGCGCTTGGAAAGTCTTAGCATGTATGGAACACGTTGAGATGCCTTGGTATGATTTGGCATGGTTTAATATTAAATTTATTTGATATCAATTTTTGGAAAGTAGATGAGAAGCAACAAAGGAAGACTTGGCACTTAGAATGCACTAAGACTTTTCACTTGGCACCTATTGGCACCTAGTGTTGGTGTGCCTAGCATGCCCCTCTTAGAAAAGGTAAATTTATGATTTATTAACCCTCCTATGTGTTTATTTCCTTGTAGTTTAGCTTGTTTCTCCATTTTGTTGCCTTGACAATCCCTGGTACGCATTGACACACCCTTGCAGATCTTGGCATGCTTTATAACTTGGCACATCTTATCATGTTTGACATGCCTTCACACTATCTGGCACATCTTAACATTCCCTAGCATGCCTTGGCACTCATGTCCTCACAGCTAGCCTTTACATTTTTTCACGACTTGGGAACCCAATAAAGTCCTTGGCTAATGCATTTCATATGAAAACATTGGCCTGCTTAAACTGCAACAACTTGACCAATTGCACCTAATACAAGTATATTGTGCCTTTTTCACCTAATAACTTCCTATAAATCATCTTATGCCACTCATTTCCAAGCTCAAATTTTCCCACTTAACTATTTACCAATACAAGGATCACATAATATAGCTATGGCCATAAAAAAAACTAAGCAACATAGCTTACATAGGCAATATTTCACATGTTTGTATAGTTCATATAAACAATAGAACATTAACTGAGAGTTTGCAAGAACCACAAGATTCACAAGGCACACAATATATAAGCTCACACAAGGTGAGTGCCCCAAAAATTATACACAGCAATGTACGATATGCAATTATCTAGAATATTTTAAAACATTAGCATGTAGCCAAAGCATGCCACATCTCATAGTGATAAAAAATAACTAAAGACAAAATAATGTTGCGCCTAGCACAAAGTGATCTCCCTTTGTCTAAAACTGCTATGTCGAGCCCCTTATAACAACCGTAGGTTTACCTCCTGTAAATCCCATTCTAAACTTCTCCTAATACATTTCATCCTTAGCACACTTGAATTCGCTAACACTCCCTGACACACACTCTTATTTGTTCCTTTCCATGCATTTTAACCTAGTTATCCCTTGATACGCCTCGACACTCCCTAACACTCTATTTCATCATGCATTGAAATTGTCTAAGATGTGTTAGCATGCTTTTCATTCCTTTACATGCCCTGAACCTCCCTAGCCACAACTACCCTTACTTAATTTTCAACTTGGGAAACCAACCAAGCCCTCGCTTGACTACAAGAGCTTGACCAAGTTATAGTTACTACAACTAGACTACATTGTTGAATTGTGTAGCTTGGGAGGTACTCCACAAGCCTATTGAGATGGCTTTCTGTGAGTTTGGTCACAAAAGGATTTGTGGGAATAGAATCCAAGCAAAGGGATTTTGGACCCAAGATAGGGTTTAAAATCTAAAAGAAAATTAAAAAGGAAAATTAATGTTTCCTAAGGTCTAAGTTGATAAAAACTGTAAGTTCTAGAGGGTTACTAAGATTTCTAGGAGAAACTATTTAAGGAGTTCTTAGGATGAAAGAAATAACATCAAGTGAGAAGGAGCTCATTTGATAAAGGGGACGAAGAGAGATGTAGTACTAAACAGACCATGATCATTATCATGTCTCGCATTCATTAAGATGCCTTGATATGCTTTGGCATGGTTTAATATTAAAGTTATTTGAGATCAGTTATTGGAAAGTAGAAGAGATGTAACAGAGGATGATCTGGCACTTGGAATGCATTAACACTTAGCACTTGAAACACATTTCTACCTAGTGTTGGTGTGCATAGCATGCTCCTCCTGGAAAATGTAAATTTATGACTTATTAACCCTATGATGTGTTCATTTCCTTGTATTTTAACTTGTTTCTCCTTTATATTGCCTTGATATTCCCTGACATGTATTGTCCCACCATTGCAGATCTTGGAATGCCTTATCACTTGACACATATTAGCATATTTGACATGCCTTCTAACTATCTGGAACATGTTAGCATTTCCTAGCATGACTTGGCACTCATGCCCTCTCAAATAGCCTTACATTTTTTCACAACTTGGGAACCAAATCAAGTCCTTAGCTACTCATGTTCACGTGACATTGGTCTGCAACCATAACAAATTGATCAATTGTTCCTACTAAAAGTATATTGTGCCTTGTTCACCTAAGAACTTCCTATACCTCGTCTTAGGCTAGTCATGTCCAAGCTGAACTTTTCCCACCTAAGAACTTACCGAGACAAGGATCACATCTAGCCATGGCCATAAAACAACTAAGCAACATAGATTAGATAGGAAATATTTCACATGTATGCCCAATTCATATAAAAAATAGAGCAGTAACTAAGATTTTGCAAGAACCATAAGATACACAAGACACACAATATATAGGTCGGCACAAGCCGAGTTCCCAAAAACTTATACACAACAATGTATAGTATGGAATTGTCTAAAATAGTTCAAAACATGAGCATTCGGCCAAAGTGAGCCACATGTCATATAAAAATAATAGATAGAGGAAAAATAATTTTTTTCCCAAGACAAAGTCTCCCTTTGTTTAAAACTGCTTTGTCAAGCCCCTTATCACAATCATATGCTAGCCTCTTACAAATCCTATTATGAACTTTTACCAACACGCTTCATCCTTGGCACACTTGAATTCACTAACACTCCATGGAGCACACTCTTATTTGTTCATTTTCATGCATTATGACCTAGTTCTCCCTTGTGATGCCTCGAAACTCCTTAACACTCCTCAACATGCATTGCATTTTCCAACATGTGTTAGCACACCTTTTTGTTCCTTGGCATGCCCTAACCCTTCCTAGTTGTCATGCCCTCACAACTACCCTTAATTTTCAACTTGGGAACCCAACCAAGTCCTTGTTTGACTATAGGAGCTTGACCAAGTTACGATTACTACTTGACCAAGTTAGGAGCTTGAATTGTGTAGCTTGGGAGGTACTCCACAAGTCTAGTGAGATGGGTTTGTGTGAGTTTGACCACAAAATGTTTTGTGGGAAAATAACCCAAGAGAAGCGGCTTTGGACCCGAAATGAGGTTTAAAATATAAAAGAAAATTAAACAGAAAATTAAAATTTCCTATGGTCTAAGTAGATAAAGTTCATAAGTTCTAGAGAGTTCTTAAGAGGCCTAGCTAGGCAAATCTATTTAAGGATGCCTTAGTATGAAGGCGAGAACATCAAGTGAGAAGGAGCTCATTTTATGAAGGAGGCTAGGAGAGATGTAGTCCTAAAGTAGGTTGAGTTAGAGGGCTGAGTAAGCATTGCTAAAGGGAGGCCATGATCATCCACCAAGAGTAAGATCATCATGTGAGGGTTCACAAGAATGTCACATACCTTAATGGGTTCGAGATAGGATGTAGGATGCCATATTATTGGTTCTATTAGGGAAGATAAAGCTCAAGAAAGGTGACTCATGAGAATTTGGGTATGTGATTTCAATGGTGTTTTTTTGTGAAGTCCACATGAAATTTTGAAATATTAGAGAGGGTTGAGACCCTACCTTGTGGTGGTTACTAGGCTGCAAGGTCTATGATAAAGACCAACACAGATGAAGGAGGGTCTGCACTAGAATTTAGAGCCAGAACAGAAGTAGTCACAGGTGTAATATTGACTGAGGTAACCATAGTTTGAGGGTCATAGAGATTTAAAGTTTAGGTCACGACTTAGTCAAAGAAATGACTAGAATCTATGGATCCATATGAGCTAGGTCAAGTCTCTTATGGAGCAAAGAGTTGTCTTTTTTTTCTATGGGTGGATATGGTTTGTTCTAAACAAATTAGAATAGAAGTATATAGGAACATGACAATTCTTAGCATGCGTTTGGATGCCCTCCAATGCCTTGGCATGGTTTAAGATAAAATTTATTTGAGATCAATTATTCACAATTGAGACGTAATAGAGGATGATTTGCACTTAAGACATGCTAGCACTTGGACCTTGGCATGTGTTGGCACTAGTGTTGGTATGCTTAGCATGTCTCTATTGAAAATGTAAGGTTATGAATTATTAACCCTCATATGTGTTCATTTATTTTCATTTTAACTTGGTGCTCCCTTTTGTCACCTAAAAATCCTTGACACGTGTTCACATACTCTAACACCTGACACATCTTTTCATGCCTTAACACATGACATGTCTTGGAATTCCTGGCATGTATTAGCATTACTTGGTACTATCTGGCACATGTTAGTGCACCTTGAAATTTCTTGACATGCCATAGAATTCCGTAGCATGCCTTGTCACTCCCCCCTTGGCATGCCTGACACTCGCTGACTCTCCCTGACACACCCTCTTATTCGTTTATTTCCATTCATTTTTCCTCGATGATTTATGTTTGATGGGGTGCATGTATAGAAAGAGTTCCATTAAGAGAATAAAAAAATTACCGCACCATTACTGACATAAGTAATTGCAAGATTCTACTTGAATGACATTAGGAAAATACATCAAAGATTTTAAGAATGACATTTTTAGGGTTTTTTTAATGGTGTGGAAACGGTAAGAAGTGAGTGCTCAATATTTTGATTTTCTTTCTCATTGAAGTGATTATCCTTATGAAATACTCGTCTTGAGAAAATGACACCCTCATCATGCTTACCCTCCAACTCTTAGTCTTCTCAAAATAAAGGCCAACTTGCATAGTGAGGGAAGGCATGCTGGTCTATGGTGTGCTAAGTGATTGGGTGAGAGTGTTAATGTACTATGAGAGGGACTAAACCATTTACTTTGTGTCCTGTATGGATGACATGTTGTAGGTGTGTTTGATGGAACCACAGGGCCACTAGAAATATTGTGTAAGCTATAGCACAATATAATCAGTGCCTTGAGAGAAATATGTGGAGAGGGATCAAAATAAATTATATTAGTGAGTCTGTTATCACATAGAAAAAGTGAAACATCATTTGAGATAGTCTTAGAAGTTCATTTTTCAAAGGTACGATCATAGAGTTCTTTAGGAAAATTAAAATTTTCATATTAGCCTATTCTAAGGTCTAAACCCTCCCCCATTCAACTCTTATCATGTACCATCAGTCATCATTTGCTGAAATATTCCATTTTCTAAGTTTTTAAATTCAAAAAGGTCACTTTAGCCAAGATTTCCTGTTTTCGTAGTGAATTACACAATAAGAAGGCAGTTTTCGCTACGAAACTGCTAATACTTTCATAGCGAAACTGCCAGGAATTTAACTAAATACACTACAAAAAGAGGTATTTTTGTCTGTCTTTTCAAATAAGGTGCTAGGTGTTAGTCAATGATTATAAGTGTTAGGGTGGATGTTATTCGAATCCAGTTAGTGTTAAATCAAGGTACAATGGTCATAGATTATGTCATAACTACTATTTTTATCATGTATGAGTATTGATTAAGCCATGGGTTGTCATCAAAAATTTAAAAAATTAACCAAGTGAGTCATTTGTCATTCTCCGCTCCATATTTGCATGCTATTGAGTCCTTGAGAGCTGATTCACCAAGCCAAGCTGGTTGCTGACATTTTCAAAAGTTCCATGTGTCACTGATTAAGCGAGGCCAAGAAGGTATAAAAGCAACATGGCTGCAAAGAGGAAGACCAACAAAGGATGCCACTGCCTCACATATGAGCCATCAGACATGAATTTTATTTATGAAAACCCAACTTCCTTAGAATTTTTCAAAAGAACAGGTTGTTTGTAGTTTTTCCAAAGATCGCAAGGAGGCCATGTGCAGGTTTCTAAGGAGTTTTCCATCGGTTTCAATGGGACAACTTCAAAGGTGGGAATGTTGAACCTCACTGTAAGACTAGAGACTATTGCAACAACAACAAGAATTCCTAGAGGATGAGAACAATGGTTCAAAGGCTTCAAGTTCACCATGCATGAATGTAAGGAATTTATCAAGCCAAAGCATAGTGACATTGATCTCACAAATGCCATCCCAAGGAGCTACATCAAAGACAACTTCTCAAAGTTGCTGCTAATCATTCAGAAATACTTCACCTATGAAGGGATGTATCATATGGTTTATTCCTACCACCTCAGGCTTCTGATAAATTTTGTTGGTAAGAGGTCTCTTGATTTAGCTAAAATGCCAAACAAAGTTGAAGCTAAATCTAAAGGAAATGAAACCTCACTCTTTCATCATTCTTTAGTCAAGTTGCTAGTATTAGAAGAGTTAAAGAGATTAAGCAGATACTGGTCATATTCTCTTTTTGTCAGTGGTTTTGAAGTAGATGCCATCAATCCTAAAATAACTCCTAAACCTATAGGCATACCATCACCTTTAGTGGTAGATAAAAGTGAGCCAGTGATCATGGAGACAAAGCCATTCCAAAAATTTGATACACCTGTTGTTACACCTGCAAAACAAAAGGAAACAGTGAGAAAACATGGCAGCAAGAGGGTTACAAGAAACCAAAAAATGGCTAAGGGTAACTTAGAAGACATTCTGCATGCTATTGATATTGAAGAAACTCCTATAGTCCAAGCTGAAGATATAGATGAGGGGGGAAAGAAGCTCAAGAAAGACAAAACAACTAAGAAGTTAGAGTTTGAAGGTGAGGATGTAGGATTGATGTTTCAAGCTAGGAAACCAATGACAAGACATACTAGAAAGATCTTGTAAAATATTAAAGAAGCTCAGAAGGTCACTAAAATTGTCCAGCCACCACCAAGCATCATTGACCTTTCCTCACCTACAAAAGAAGAATCAGTCATTAAAAAAAGGAAAGGAAAAGAGAAAATTATTGAAAAAATAGAGATTGAGGTCCTTAAGGAGTAGTTGAAGCTGAAAAATGATGAAATAATAGTCTTGAAGAAATAGCCAAGGAAGCACAAGGCTCATAAGGTACATTTTGAGAAAATGAAATAAATTTGGGAAGAGAAGGTTAATAGTGTGTCAAAGACCTTAGATAACACACAAAAATTGATCAAATGGACTTAGCCATTGAGAGGAGAGGTGAAGCATATAAAAAAAATGAACCTGCGCTTGAAATCTAAGAAACAAACACTGAAGGATGAATTCAAAGACCTTCAAGAGTAGTTAGAATTGATTCATGAAGAGATGGAGAAGAAGGGCTTAAAGATGACTGTGGTTGAGGAGCCCATAGCTCAACTAATCATTAATGAAGAAGAAAAACCTCAAGGGTCATAAGCTGAGTTTAAATGTGTTTTAGAAGGTTCATAGCATACTGAAGACCAATTTTGTACAGCTGGAGGTCACTTTTTGGATAAAATTTGGAAATCTAGAAATGCTGCAGTTTCTCACAGTTTTGTAACGTTTCCTAGGCTTAAAGCCAGGAAAACGCTATGAAATTTTTTGTAGCAGCCTATTTTCTTCCAAAAGCACTTTTTACAGTTTTCAAGGAAGGATTTTAATGGTGGTGAGGTGTCTTGTCTTGGTGGATACCATGGAACAACAAAGGAGCAAACATTTTGAGTGAAAAAGCTATTTTTTTGACGCTACGAAAGCTCACTATAAAACTATCATGTTTTCATAGCGAGTTGTTTTTGAAGGTTATGAAGTAGTTTAAAGGAAATTTTGGATAGCTGGATTCCTCCAACGGGTCAAGGGACCTTACCATCAGACATTTATGACTTGAAGAAAGTGTAGTGAATGCAGCTCATCAGCTAAATCTTTCGTTGAAGATAATGCTTTGTATTCCTAAAAAATAGGGTTTTGTTCCACATGTCTAGGAGGGTTTTTAATGTGTAAATTAGTGATGAACTATGTTATAGCCTTTTCGAGCATGTGATGCTTTTGTGTAACTGATATGTAACTATTTCAAAGATAAGGTAGTTTGATGTAATAAATAGGAGTTTGAGTCCTACTAGGAAAATTCATCTTTAGGGTGTAGCTGCCATTTTCTTATTAAAAGACATGTTTTTCTATTATATGAGGTGTCATAGGAAGAATCAAATGAATCTAGCCAAGAGGTAGATCATCCCTATTGTAATAATGTCTATTTAAAGGAAAATTATCGAGGTAGTAAAGGGTTGGAGATTTTTTGCACCATACTGTTGCTTTATGTAATTTGACTTATATCAATAATACAGAGGGTTTTCTTCTTGACAAACCTGATATTCTCATGGGGTTTCTAAGTTTTTTCTGACCTATATATTTATGTTTACCACTTGCAGTAGATTTCATCTATATTACTCAGAATTCATATGTTTATGCTCTGACTTCCTTTATTGATGAAATGATTGTGTTGGCCTATATTCTATGTGTGATTTGCCTTTGCTAAAGACCCCTATATGCCTCAGCTTCCATGTCAATAAACCTTGCCACTGAAATCTAGCGATTTGTTGACTCCATAAGGAAAATGGTAGCAAGCCTACATTCTTTTCAACCTGCATACACAAAAATCGAGTTAATTTCCAAATAGATTTAGCCATATAGTACTATCATTATCTAATATCATAAACCCCTTTAAGAGAGCCCTCTCAGACTAAAGAGGCTAAGCTTCAGTCTAAAGTTGGTTTAAAATAGTTACATAAAGTTGTCTGATCAGCAACCAATCAAGTACAATTTTGTGATAACATTTTGGATTGCCTACTAGGAGCCTGAACATATACTTTTCCCAAAATTTTGAAGATGAACTCTTGAAGGTAGCAAGAGCTCAGAATCTATTCGAGGCTATAACTACCTTGGTGACTCCATTGCTGAAGGATTCAAAAATTCATAGCTACATGGTGATTCCATTGCACTTATGAAGAACTCAGATGCTGTCATTCTTGTTTCGAGGTATGCATGTGTAGATTTTTCATAAATTTATGGTTTCCCAAATCCTTTTCCCAAAGATGCATATTTTTTAAGGAATGATCCAAAATTCAATGGGGAATATTTGAGTTTGACCTTGAAGTATATATCAGATTTCCATGACTTATTGAGCTTCTTAGAGTCAGAAATGAAGATATTTTCATCATATTTTTCTATGATTCATTTCAAGGGAAATGTAAATAGTGGATTGAAATTTTTCCTGTCAGATCTATTAAGTCATTTGCTGAGTTTTGGCTTATTTTTTTGGAAACATGAATGGGAAGAACAAATTTGGTGGTATAATCTCCTTCCATTCAAGGTTTTAAACAATGGAATGACGATAATAATAATGAGGAAGTGGATGAAAATTTTTCTTTGTCTTTGTCTTTTAATTTAAAGTCATTTAAGTGCAAGTCAAAAGATAAGATTCGATTTTTGGATGAAGTTGCTAAGAAAATTGAGAAAGACATTGAAGTTTTAGAAGATTAAATTCAATCCTATAGTCTTCATGGTCATGATCAGTATTTTCAAAATCTTTTCATGCCAGACTACAAAGAGACGGTGCTTCTATATTTCTCTTTTAAGATTGAGGAAGAATACCTAGTTCTTGAAAATCAGTTTGATAGCACACAACTGAAATATTAAAATGCTAAAGAAAGCATATATGAGTTGTCTAACACTGCAGAATGTCTGGAGGATTATCAAACAAACTATGTCTTCTATGATCCTATAGCTAACTACTTGGAAGAGTTCTATAGTCCAAATTTCTAGTTATATTTTCATTGTGAGAATCAGATCCATTTTATGTTGCCTTGGTCATTTTAGTATCTTGTTTGCTTTTGGTTCAAGTGCAGTCAAGAGGTTCAAGTATCATATCAGCTCATTTACTGGCTTTATTTGAGGTTTCATGTTGCTTGAATCAAACATGAAGATTGCAGTTGTTAGGGTAGGTAGTAGTGTGTGATACTAAGCTCAAAGTAGACTGAGCATATTTTTAGTAGGTACAAATTTGGTTTTTCAGTAGTAATCATCAAGCTTGAGCTTGAGGTGAAGGCCGTTAGAGTTTGAAGAAAGCTTGGAAAATTTCAGAGTTTTTATTTTCAAGGAGATGGATAACACTAGAACTACAGGTTCTTTGGTGTACCATAAGGGTGCACCATCCCAAGTGGAGCCACTGTTATCACTCAGAAAAAGTGGAACATCATTTCATATAGTCTTAGAAGTTCATTTGTCAAAGGTATGGTCATAGAGTTCTTTAGGAAAATTTAAATTTTTCATATTAGCCTATCTTAAGGTCTAAACCCACCTCCATTCAAGTCTTATTATGTCCCATCTGTCATCATTTGCTGACATATTCCATTTTCCAAGTTTTTAAATATGAAAAGGTCACTTTAGCCAAGATTTCCTATTTTCGTAGTGAATTACACAATAAAAAAGCAATTTTCGCTACGAAACTGCTAATACTTTTGTAGCGAAACTGTTAGGAATTTAACTAACTACGCTACGAAAAGAGGTATTTTTTCCTATATTTTCAAATCAGGTTCTAGGTGTCAATCAATGATTAGAAGTGTTATGGCGGATGTTATTCGAAGTCAGTTAGGGTTAAATCAAGGTACAATGGTCATGGTTGATGTCATAATTACCATTTTTAGCATGCATGAGTCATGATTAAGCCATGGATTGTCATTGAAACTTTAAAAAATTACCTAATTGAGTCATTTTTCATTCTTCACTCCATATTTTCATGTTATTAAGTCTTGGAGAGCTGTTTCACCAAGCCAAGATAGTTGTTGGAATTTTCAAAAGTTGTAAGTGTCACTGATCAAGCGAGGCAGAGAAGGTATAAAAGCACCATGGCTATAAAGATGAAGACCAACAAAGGAGGCCACTGCCTCAGATATGAGCCATTAGACATGAATTTTCTGAATGAAGACCCAACTTCCTTAGAAATTTTCAGAAGAACAGGGTGTTTGCAATTTTTCCAAAGATTGCAAGGATGCCATGTGCATGTTTCTAAGGAATTTTCCATCTGTTTCAATGGGACAGTTTCAAAGGTGGGAATTTTGAACCTCATTGTAACACCAGAGACTATTTTAGCAGCAACAAGAATTCCTAGAGGAGTAGAACAATGGTTGAAAGGCTTCAAGATCACCATGCAGGAATTTAAGAAATTTATCAAGCCAGAGCATAGTGATATTGATCTCACAAATTCATCCCAAGGAGCTACATGAAATACAACTTCTCAAAGTTGCTGCCAATCATTCATAAATACTTCACCTGTGAAGGGAGGTATCATATGGTTTATTCCTACCACCTCAGGCTTCTGCTACATTTTGTTGGTAAGAGGTCTCTTGATTTACCATTTTACTTGTACAAAATATTCTCTAAAATGTTAGACAAAGTTCAAGCTAAATCTGAAGGAAATGAAACCTCACTCTTTCATCATGGTTTAATAAAGTTGATGGTATTAGAAAAGTTAAAGAGATTAGGAAAAAACCGGTCATATTTTCTATTTGTCAGTGGTTTTGAAGTAGATGCCATCACTCCTAAAATAACTTCGAAACCTAGAAGCATACCATCACCTTCAGTGGCAGAGAAAAGTGAGCCAGTGATCATGGAGACAGAGCCGTTGTAGAAAGTTGATACACTTGTTGTTACACCTGCAAAACAAAAGCCAAAATTGAGCAAACATGGCAGAAAGAGGGTTACAATAAGCCAAACAGTGGCTAAGGGTAACTTAGAATACTTTCTGCATGCTATTGATATTTAAGAAACTCCTATAGTCCAAGCTGAAGATATAGATAAGCGAGGAAAGAAGCTCAAGAAAGCCAAAATATCTAAGAAGTTAGAATTTGAAGGTGAGGATGCAAGATTCATGTTTCAATCTAGGAAACCAATGACAAGACATGCTAGAAATATCTTGGAAAATAGTAAATAAGCTCAGAAGGTCATTGAAATTGTCCAACCACCACCAAGCATCATTGACCTTTCCTCACCTACAAAAGAAGAATCAGTCATTAAACAAAGGAAAGGAAAAGAGAAAATTATTGAAAAAAATAGATTGAGGTCCTTAAGGAGCAGTTGAAGCTGGAAAATGATGAAATATCAATCTTGAAGAAAGAGGCAAGAAAGAACAAGGATCAGAAGGTACAGTTTGAGAAAATGAAAGAAATTTGGGAAGAGAAGGTTAATAGTGTGTCAAAGACCTTAGATAACACCATCAATTGATCAAATGGACTCAACCATTGAGAGGAGAGGTGAAGCATATCAAAAAAATGAACTTGCAATTAAAATCTAAGAATAGGACATTGAAGGAAAAAGTCAAATACCTTCAAGAGAAGTTAGAATTGATTCATGAAGAGCTGGGGAAGAAGAGCTTAAAGATGATTGTGGTTGAGGAGCCCATAGCTCAACTAATCATTAATGAAGAAGAAACACCTCAAGGGTCCTAAGTTTAGTTTGAATGTGTTTTAGAAGGTTCATGGAATTCTGAAGACCAAGTTTGTACAGTTGGAGGTCACTATTTGGATAAAATTTTGAAATCTGAAAATGTTGCAGTTTTTCACAGTTTTGTAGCATTTCCTAGGCTTAAAGCCAAGAAAACGCTATGAAATTTTTTGTAGCAGCCTATTTTCTTCCAAAAGCACTTTTTATAGTTTTCAAGGAGAGATTTTAATGGTGGTGAGGTGTCATGTCTTGGTGGACACCATGGAACAGATAAGGAGAAAAACGTTTAAGTGCAAAAGCTATTTTTTGGATGGTACGAAAGCTCAGTACGAAACTGTCTTGTTTTCATAGCAAGTTGTATTTGAAGGTTTTGAAGCAGTTTAAAGGCGATTTTAGACAATTGGACTACTCTAAAAGTTCAAGGGACCTTATCATCACACATTTATGGCTTGAAGAAAGTTCAGTGAAGGCAACTCGTCACCTAAATATTTCGTTGAAGATAATGTCTTGTACTCCTAAAAAATAGGTTTTTGTTCCACATGTCTAGGAGGGTTTTTAATGTGTAAAGTAGGGATGAACTATGTCATAGCCTTTTTGATCATGTGATTCTTATGTGTAACTAATATGTAATTGTTTCAAAGATAAGGTAGAATGATGTAGTAAATAGGAGTTTGAGTCCTATTAGGAAAATTCATCTTTAAGGTGTAGCTGTCATTTTCTTGTTAAAAGACATGTTTTTCTGTTATATGAGGTGTCATAGGAAGAATTTGATGAATCTATCCAAGAAGCAGATCATCCCTGCTGTAAGAATGTCTATTTGAAGGAAAATTATCGAAGTAGTAAAGGGTTGGATATTTTTTGCACCATACTGCTGCTTTATGTAATTTGACTTATATCAGTAATACAGAGGGTTTTCTTCTTCACAGACCTGAGATTCTCATGGGTTTTTATTGTTTTTCCGATCTATATATTTATGTTTACCACTTGCAGTAGATTTCATCTATATTACTCATAATTCATATGTTCATTCTATGACTTCCTTTATTGATGAAATGAATGTGTTGACCTATGTTCGATGTGTGATTTTCCTTTGTTAAAGACTGCTATCTACCTTAGCCTTCATGTCAAAAAACCTTGCCACTCAAACTTAATAATTTTTTGACTCCATAAGCCTAATGGTAGCAAGCTTGCATTCTTTTTAACCTACATACACAAAAAATAAAATTAATTTTCAAATAGAGTTAGCCATATAGTACTATCATTATCTAATATCATAAACCTCTTTGAGAGAGCCCTCTCAAACTGAAGAGGCTAAGCTTCAGTCAAAAGTTGGTTTGCAAAAATTACATAGAGTTGTCTGATAAACAGCCAATCAAGTACAATTTTGTGATAACAGAGTCCACCAAAAAATATTTACTAGAGAGGGAAACCATGGTGATCAATTCCACACATGGAGTCTTTTGAGCTAGGCATATTTTTTTCTAAAAATTTGTTTGGAGTGTCAGTAAATTGGTGGAATTCTCAAATTCATGATATTTTAAATTATGTAGGATTTTTCCACTTTTGTTATAAAGGCTAAGGTTTGCAAGGAGAATATAGGGTTTGTAGGGTGTTATGGGAAAATAAACATCAATTTCTAGCTCTTTTATATACTAAATATTATGGATGATATGAGTTGTTGATATGGATTATATGACATTGAATCCACCTTGAGATGGAGATTGTTATGTGTTAGAGAAATTAAGGAGATTGAAGTTAAACAATTTCTCTTATCATGACATTATCTTGTGATGTTTTTTTATTATTATTTGTTCTTTCAATTTATCTTTTCTTATCATTAAGAGTAATGCCAATGAAAAAATATAAGAAGACACAAGATGTAGGCACATGCCAGGGCAAAACCCCACTCTTTAGTGAAAACTTGGTCAAAATTCTTCCTTCAGTAGACTTAAGATGAGACGACCAAGACCTTTAGACTATAGAATTCCTCCATTAATTCATCCCTTCACTGTGTTAGCACCGAGATCTCCTTTGCTTGCACCTAAACTCCATCCTCATTACCTTGACCGAGTTTGAGATAGCAACATAGCATTGAGCATCATTACTAAGAACACCAAGCATCATCATAGCATTGAGCATCATAACTGAGATCATCAAGCATATTCATAGCATTTAGTATCATATCATAGCATTGATTATGTGGTAGATCTGTGTTGACACCTAGGAATTCATGTTTTTCTATAAAATCATAGCATGGAAGCTACCTAAATCATAGCATAGATGGTTACCTGAATTCTGTAACAGGTTCAAGAACTTATCCTCGAACACTGAACCTCTGATCATGATCTGAACTATATCTATTGTACAAAACTTCAGATATGTCCAAATTTTTTTGGTATAAATGCGAAAATATACCCCTATATATATAATTGTTTCCCATAGTTTTTGAGACAACATGACAGTGTGAAGTGTTGTGTCTTGATTTGAGCTGACTTAAAGACTAATTGAGGCTGACTTAAGGAGGCAAATTTGATGAATTGTATCACTTGACTTGAGGGTTTTCTTTGAAGTATATTTCAAGGATGATGACCTTGAAGAAGATGACTTGATGGAGGAGCCTTTTGACAACCTAATGTTACACGATTTAAAAGCCCAAAAATTGTATCAATTTAAATCTGTAACAACTAACGTAGAAGTCCAAAATTGGGACCTTAATCTAAATATGACCCAAGCATGAAACCCATGCTTTAATAAGTAATTTAATAATAATAATAATAAGTTATTTTGACAAATAAATTAATAATAAAGGTCAAACCTGGCTACATTCTTCAACATTATGACTCGTAGAGCCTCATCCTTCTGCATGTTGATGAAAAACTTTTATTAGTTACCCATTGGATAAGAACCACCATTTTCATAAAGTCCTATAACTTTTCACTTTTCAACAATGTTCCCATATCTTGTGCCCAAATTCCATAATTGTGTCCATTAAAATTTATAAGACCTAGTTTGAAACTCATAATGTTGACCCACTAATTTGATCCTAGATTTAGTTTGCAATTAGAAACCTCAAACCAATCCAATAAAAAAATCTGACTTTTTAAGAGCCTCTACAACTTGGATAAGACTTGTAGGCAACATGCTACATCTAAAACCATTAGTTTTAATACCATGTTGGAGAATTGAGGTGTTTTTTATATTAGAAAACTCATATTATAAAATAGAGGCGATGTCTAAATACATTGTCACAACTGTTAGGATGAATTCTAATCACAAGTATACGAAAAAAACTCACTTTAGTTGGCCATAACAAACAACCCTAACATCAAATATGGCTGTCAATTTCTTTAGATCTGTAGTTAGTTGACCAAGATAAATGCTACAAAATCTAGATCTATGCAGTAAAAGACATTAAGAAGTAAATAAAAGCGAGAGTTTCTCCATGCATCCAATAGACAAGACAAGAATATTTTTAAAGAATTTTGTATTTTTTAACACCTGGGAAGGGAACATAGAAAGATGTTACCAATCCTCCTCAATGGGATGGGTTCTGGTAAGTCCTCAACACTTCAGATCTAAGATCTCTCTCTCTTGATGGTATAGAAAACCCAAACAAAAATGGAACTCAAAGGGAGCTCACAAGAAAAATGGTAGCAAAATATGACAATGATGGAGGATCAAAGTCAGACCAAAAGTATAGATCCAGAGTGACCTTTAGGCAACAAAAGGTAATGAGTGAATGGAAAAACACTTCTATTTATAACAGAATATCGAGTTAGTCTAGATATTGGTGCATAATTAAAATATTATTAACCAATTCTACATCCAACTTTTATGGAATATCTTATTATATTTGTTGGAGGGAAAAGGAATTTGAATTTGGTCAAATCCCTTTATTTGTAAATAATAAATAAATAAATGATTATTTATTATTTTAAGGATGTGGTCGATTAATAATTAAATAAATAGTTATTTATTCAATTACTTATAGATGATTTAGTCAATTTTAACCAAGAATATTATTTAAATAAGGTTTAAATAATTATTCCTAGAAAATAATAAGATAAATAATGATTTATCTAATTAATTTTCATGTTTTGGGTTAAATATGACGAGGAATAGTAATTAAACTATTGCTTAACTAATTATTCCTTGAGGAAAATACAAAAAATATGGATTTATTCAATATTTCCTCATGGGGTTTCTTGTTTAGACCATAAACAAAATAATTAATTAAGGATTATTAAGTTATTTTTCATAGTGAAAGCAATTTTACTTAGGGTAAGATTGGTCTTACATGGTGTACTTTGGTCCATCTAATAATAACAGTTTATATGACCAAAAATTTGTGTTACAACAACACCTAATAACAACCAAACATAGTTCAACATATTAAGAACTATATCCAAGGAAAATATTTAAGAAATGGAAACCGAGTCACATTTTCGGATGGGGCTTCCACCCCAAATGGTGTGAGGTCTAATTGGGACTTCATATTTGGGAGACCCCATATATGTTGGCGAGATCCAACACCATCAACGTGTTCCATGCTCTTTGATGCCTCCCATGGTTCCACCCTAAAAATTGGAACCAACATCTTTTGGTTCTTCTCTTTCAAGGTAACACTTGTAATGTCTTCTAAAATTTATATAGTTGGGTATGGATTCGTAAAGGGATATTTAAAGTAATGCCTTTTAAAGTTGAGGGAACCTAGGTTGAGGATATTTTTAAATCCTTTGAAGGGGGATTTTGACCTAATGTCCTAGCGGATAGGGGGCCTAAAGGGAAGGAAAAAAGAGAAATTGATAGGGTAACCCCCAAAAATGGTGATAAGGGTATTAGGGGCCCCATTATCACAACCCATAAGCCATTAACCCATAACTACTGAATTCCCTATTCCCTAAACCCCCAAGCCATAATTCCTTAACCCCTACACTCATAACTCATAACCCATTAATCTCTTGAACCATCAAATCTTAACCCACTAACCCCTAACCTAGAATCCATGAACCCTCTAAGCCTTAACCCCTTATCCTCTTCATTAGTGACCCTTAACCCATAATCCCTAACCCCTAACACCTAAATCCCATAACTGGATAATTTCCAAAGCCTCGATTTGAATTGCTCACAATATATACACTTCATGTTGAGATGGAGCTTGTAGTGCTCTCCCACATAAGGAGTTGGTAATGAATAGATCACTCATAAAGAAAAGGCCTCTCTAGCCCTAATGCATATGAAGTGCACCCTTGACACAAATATTTTGTTTGCTAAAAAAACTCAATTGTGTCAATGTAAAGCATTGTACATAAGATAAAATAAAATTATATTATCCACTTAAATGCTTTAAATAGCCTCACATTAGCCATGAGTGGTGAGCTGGGGGGTGAATGTTGGGCCTTATTAAAGTTATATCATGTTTAATTTCCTTTTACACCATGAGGTTGTTCTCTATTAAGGTTGATGCATCAACACAAGGGAGCATGACACATTTTTTTGGGGGAGCGATTAAAGTTGTAACACAATTCAAGTGACATACACCTCCAATGTAAATGACATTATTATATGTTTTTATTAAGTTGTTAGAGAGGTTATTTGTAGACAATACATTCAGTGTACTAGGAACACTTCATGAAAATGATAGGGGGTGTTATTGTTTAACACACATACACAAAAGAGCATTGGATATTGCCCTTAGATTCCCCTTGCTACGTTAGAAGTGGGTTTACATTGGCATTGAGTTGAAACTAATCATCATGATCTTCTTCTTCCCAATAACATATGCTAGCTTAGCCATATACACAAGATAGAGTTAGAGGGTCACATCATCTATAGGAGCCTCATTTATTATGAGATTTAAGAGACATTATATTGTCTTTATTAAAATTTGGACGGGTCATCTTCTACATTATATAAATACATGTCTAGCTATTTTTATGAGGGATGTCCTTGGATTTAGATCTTTATATAAGGCCTTATGTTCCCTTCCCCATTTGAAATCTTTTAAGGGGGTTCACCTCCTTCCATGTTTCCTTTCCCGCTTAGGGACAAAATTGACAAACAAAGATTCAAACTCCTTCAACTACAAAATTGGTGAGGCCTCATACTTCATTTTTTCCCTCAATGGAAATATTTCCTCGAAGATAATTTTGAGTATTTCCCATTGTAAATTGTATGTTGGATGTCATAGGACTAGTTACCCCACTTTATATATGGGTTTTTAGAGGAAATTTATAAATTTTCATTGCCATCTCAGCCTCTGGGATTATTGTCACATTTATTATTTTCCAATTGATGTATATGCATCTATATGTAACTCATGGATGTATCATTGGTTTGATGAAATATTTTCTTGTCCATCTATGACCCTAGGCGTAGGAAGAGGTTGCTTTAGCTACCACATTTAGCTTGATATGTATGCTCCATTTGCATATGATATCTTCAATGTGTATTATTTCCATTATGATCACATAAGCACTCTATTCTCACTCTTGATGATATGGCTATAAATTCTAAGCTAGATTATTCCATGGTGTTTCATAATTTCACTCAAATAAGCATGTCATCTTGATGGTTTGGGAATATTCTTGGTGATTTGAGTAGGTGCTAAACATCAACCTTAATGTAACCCTGATTTCAGTTATTCAAAGTTTATCGCATGTCATTCCATAGGAAATTCATTCATTTTCATTAAGGGTAACATTTATCACTAAGAATTCAATAAATTAATTGCAAATTAGTTTCCCTTTTGTCATTTGTGATGAAAGAAAAGAAAAAATTGAAAGCCAAAATCATTAAAGATACAGTAGAATGATGTATCTAAGTCTAAATTATAAGGTTGAAGTGAAAATTCATGTAAATGTTATATCTATAATTTGTTCCAAATTGATGAAATCCTCATTCCCTAAGTCCTATATATAAGAAAAAGGAGAAGAAAGTAAAATAAGGCCCAATGAATGGTAACCCATGATAATGAAACCGAAGATCTCAAAATGACAATTGCAACTATTGCTAATTTTTTCCTTTGAACACTAAACGAGTGGTGTGATGAAGGAAGTATCTTGAGTAGAAATCAACTAGCCTTAGATGAATTCCAAATTCTTTAAATATAATAGTGAGAAAGGGTGGCCTTTGGGTAATATCTTGGGTGATAATCCACATTCTCTGGTTCAACAAAACAACCTTGAATTCAATTTATTTCTATTGCCACCAACATAAATCTAATAGAAAAAGGGTAAAAACATAACATTGATGATATAAAATAAGTTTGCGTTGGAGAGACAAACTGAATGCATGGAGAGTTGAAACACCAAATGGAATGCAAGTGGGAGATGCTGCATTTATGTTCAATGTTTATGTAATAAAATTTTATTAAGAGGGATATAACAAAAAGTA
Source organism: Pinus albicaulis (assembly GCA_034641835.2). Taxonomy (NCBI): domain Eukaryota; kingdom Viridiplantae; phylum Streptophyta; class Pinopsida; order Pinales; family Pinaceae; genus Pinus; species Pinus albicaulis. Next base: position 1,808,766,140 of record CM076575.1, read on the forward strand.
AAGGAGAGAGGATTGGAGTGGGGTTGAAAAACAAATGGAGCACATATGCATTGAGAAGAACACCTTGGAGTTAGGAGCTTCCCCTTTGTTGACAATGATTATGTTTATAAATCTCATCAAATGCATGGATGAGGGTCACATGCTAAGTGTCATGGGGGAGGGAAGTTAATTATCACCCTTGGGTGGCTCTAATGCATAGGGTTAGACATAATCCACATTAAATGCGAGTGTGGATCCAACAAAATATCAATAATTTACTATTCCTTTGATAATTATTCAAAGATGAGGATTAGTTTAAATACCCATGAGAAAGGAATTCTCACATCCCTTGCACCAAAACTTGAAAAATATATAAAAAATTACAAATCATTTTAAACCCATCTTTATCTTTATAATAGTCTGATTATTTTTATTTTTATTAGAAAATTTTTAATTATATATATTATTATTTTTTAATTAAATAAAAATAATATTAAAAAAAATATGTAGCTACATTATGGTTAAACCACAACTCAACATACTTTGACTTGATTAGGCCCTCATAGTGTTCCCTATTTATGTTGAATTGAGTAGGCCCTCACACTATTCCCTAAGATTTATTTGTTTGCAAAAACTTGTTATGAAAAACAATGGAAAACAAAAAATGATTAGCCTTGAGGAATCACATCCTTTCTAATGTACATATAAATGTAGGCCACCATAGGGTTCAATGTTTAGCACTGCACAGATGGGTTCAATGGAGGCAGATAAGCAACAACTGGAGGAAGCATTTACAGTTCTAAATACCCAAAGAGATGTTCTAGAGAAATCTACTCTCCAATGGAAGGAAATCACATACCACTATGCTTCACTAGAGATTTTTTCTCCAGAAGAAATTCGAAGAACTTGCAGATAAGGGAAAAAATATGGAGCTCAAAACTAAAGAAACTAAAGAATTTTTGGAAAAAAGAGAGAAATCGATCGAATTGAATGATGAAACGTATCTCACTTTATTAAAAGAGAAGAAGAAAGCCACCATTGTGGCCATTAAAAGTGGAAGGAGTGAAAATGGTCTCAAGTTCCTCTACGAAATATTGTACGTAGAGGGTCTCTTTAAATTTATCGTGGAGCATAGATAAGGTGTTACCGTGCTTAGGGATGTGCTACATTCATTGTTGGAGAGTGCTATTGATACCAATTAACTGGTTTTATTTCCCTCGAGGGTTTTTATGACAAGGATTTAAGAAAAATAGTGAAGGACTAGTTTTAGGAAAATAGTGAAGGGCTCAGGCTGGCGAAAGAGAGATGGACATGTTATTTTTTGCTGGAATCATTGCTTCTAATCCTCGAGAGTCCCACAATGGGAGCTGAATGGTCCATTGTGTCTTAAAGTACGAAGGACTAGGTGAGGATTGATTAAAATGAGTGGAAGTCGAGGATCGATGTTGATGTGGATCCTGCCAATGCTGCCAAGCCATTGGAGGTCCAAGCATTCTTGCAGCTAATGGCTTCTTTAAGCATTGTGGCTGAGTTTCTGAAAGATGATCTTTTCCATCTTGTACTTGCAGTATCATGGGGCAAGAAAGTTTCAAAGCTCTATAGTGCTTTCGTGCTTATAGAGAAAATGTCAGGTTTGTTTCTGCTAAACATTATCTATTGTTTATGATGAATTGGTTATTTTTAAAATTTAATCTGACCATCAGAGAAATTATGTGTACTCTTTTTTCTCCATATGTATTTTCATCATTTTTCCATATCTGGTCTAAAATACCTGGTATAGAATAATAACAGTACATTGCCAATGAGGATTTTCTCGCTGGTGAGGTCAATGGATGGTCCATTCCTCTAATTGTATCCTCAACTTGAATGTTGCCTCACAAATGGATGCTCCATTATCCTGTCAGTATTCCTAACTTGTATGGTCAAATAGGTGAGGTTAGGTGTAATTTCCAGATAATTTACTATGAATATATGGAATGGTCAGCTATCCTCTTGTAATCCCATTGACTTGCTTTTTTTGGTCATTCTTTGGATGAGATGACGCAAGTTGAAATTCCTAGATGATTTTCTATTAATAGAAATAATAATCAACTACTTTTGTGGTTATTTCGTGGATATTTTATTAAAATTTTCTTATCTTATCACTATTGGTGGCATGTTTCTATGAGGGCTTCCAATGAAATAACAGTAAAATTACTAAAGAAAGTGAATATAAAGCATCAAGGAGTATGGAAACCAAAATAATGCCCAAATCAATGCAATAATGTTTTCCTATTTTTTTTTAATGATTCAAGAGATGTTACTTGTAGACTGCACCAAAAAGAGAAGATTTCATTTTGGCTTACATGCTAAATGCAAGGAATTTTATTTTGGGAAATCTCCCTAGTGCTTGCGACCAGTTTCTCTTCCCATTAAAATTCATGTCAGCAAGGTGAGAATGTCACCTTGGTAGTCATTGATGAATTAGTGGCTCGAATAATACCAATACTTATATTTTTTTATAGTTAAAACTAAGATCAATTGAGAATTGATAAAACCAAAGTTCAGATGAAAAAAGTGATTTTATACAAAGAATAGTGTGCATTGTGTATTAGTAATTTCTCCATTGGTTTCCTTGGGTCATTGGTACCTATGATATTGATTGGTTTCTCCATTGATTCATTATATACTCCTTCATTAGAATATCTTGTTTTTAGATATACACAATTCCATCTATTTAAGGCTTTACAATGTTGTGTGTTGCTCCTTCTAATCTCGAAAATACATCCAATTGTCTAGTTCGTTCCTTCTCTTTAGTATTTGCTTCCTTCAAATTGATAATCATAAAAGTTAAGGCATTGAGCTCCTTGACCATTTTTTGCAATATTTGTTCCAATAGTTGTTTTTTTGAAGTTTCCTTTTCTCCACATTTAATGTTAGAACAAAAATGTTACCTGCTTTGGAGCTTTAATATCTCATAGAAAATTTTCAATTTCCTTTGTAACTACTCTTCCCATTTCCATGTGTGGGAGGGTATCTATTTTTCCAAAGATACCCAGGGCTTACTCTTGGCCCCAATTGGTTCAATCCAACCCACTTTCCTTGATATGTATGCAACAACCCTAATATAAATAGGAGGATAGTGATGCGACCTAATGAGGAGAGGGTTTCTCCTTCAGAAAAGAGCTAAAAAACTAACTCAGGCTGCTAGAGTATGAGAAAACAATATAGATATAACCAAAATAAGATACTCCTTACCTATGGCTGACCATTCGTGGAAGACTCGGCCCTAGAACATAATTTAACTCAACAACAGACCTTCCTTTTTCCTCCTTGAAGACCACCATCGCCTCAGCCATAGATCAAACCCCTATCATGTGTCCAAATGAGGGAGAAGGATCCCCTATTTATATAATATGATGGAAGATGAATAAACATGTATCTTGGGCTAATTGAGCTAACATAAGGTGAGGGCCAACCTTGATAAATTACATGTTAAAGGATAAAATAGAAAACCCACTTTCGCTTGTCCAAATGAGACAAAAATTATATTGATTTTTGTCCTCTCGAAGAGATGAGTTCAATGCCGAAATTATCTTCCCAATTGGAGCCATCCAAAAATGGATTTTTTCCCTAGTTGCAAATTTTAACACTCCCTCTCAAGTAGGGAGAATTACACCTAGAAATATATCCATCAGCATGCCATTAGATGTTATATACCATCTCAGTCATCTCTACTCTACTCTGCTAAACCATGAAGAGATAATGAAGAATAATTGATCAAGAGTGAGTCACAAGACCTTGCCACTCTCCACTGACACAAGACAATCCAGAGGTAGAACCTCAGTTGAACCCAAATAAATATTTTTAACACCATGCATACTAGCATAGAGAGTATGGAAATACACAATGCATCCATCAGTAGTGCTATGGTCTCTATCCTCATTTCCAAACTCATTGGCCTGATGAGAGGTACTTCCCATGAGTATCTAACTACATGGGTAGGATGTTTCAAGAACATCACTAGGGAAAGAATATATCACATACTACTAATAATCACACACAGGGAAAGGAGAAACAACATCCTGCAAACACACATCACAATCATATGTAGGGGAAGGATGAACCTCATCCTACAAAACATATATCACAAACACATGTAGGGAAATGATGAACCACATCCTACGAAACGCATATCACAACCATATGTAGGGAAAGGATAAACCACATCCTAAAAAACACATATCACAACCATATGTCAGGAAATGATGAAAAAATTCCTACATATATCACAACCACATGTAGGGAAAGCATGAATCACCTCCTATAGGTATGCAAAAACACCGAGAATAGGGTAGAGATGAACCACGTCCTACCCACATGGAAACCAATAATAGTAGGAAGGATACTACGTTGGGAAAGGATGAAACACATCCCACCTACATGTCCACAAGTAGAAGCTTGAATGAATCTCTCACTGGGGTATCTGCAGGAGAAGGTGAACCACTCATCCTGCTTATATGCCATAGGGGAAGGTGAACCACTCACCCTACACGCATGTGCCCGCAATCATGGGGGAAATTGAACCACTCACCCTACACACATGTGATGGGGTATCACAGGGGAAGGTGAACCACTCACGATGTACACATTGCACCATTAGGGAAAGGTGAAACACTCACCCTATGGTAGCTGATATTTTAATAAGTACCTCAAGCCCCCAGGAGCTCCCAGAGCTGAATGTTCAACTGAGAGCCTAGTAATAGAGTCTAACCATGATTCTAGGCCTCTTTTTGAAGAAAGATAGTATTGATCTTATAACGATATATTGGAGAATCATTATCTGATGGATAGGCATTAAACATTATATCTACCTCTGAATGTTGGGAAAGAAGGCTTTCTTATAACCATTAAGTCATTTTCAACTTGCTATTAATCTTGTGGTCCATGTTCTATAATTATGAAACTTAGATCATCAGAGTTATTTAAACTCAATGGTCATGGCTTGGTCTCATAAAGAATCAGACAAGTGAATTTATCAGGGATTTTATAGCTCCCTCTGAATATGGATTATGGTCCTTCTTCAACCAAGAAGAAGAAATCTTCCCATGACATTATTTTTGAACAATTGTATGATCCTTCATTGCTAGATGACTACTATCAATGCATCAAATTAATCAATCTATAATGAGGAGTATTTATCATTTGGGTATTCTAAATAACCATTCTTTATGATATTGTAGCTAGGCTATTGAACCTAGGGACTACTGCTTATCGTGCTTGACAAGATATAAAATCTGATATGCATCATTAAATTTTCTTCCGGGTACCTATATTTTTCATGCTGATAAGAAGTGATACAAAGAACTGTTGGCAATATGATGCAGAGTGTTGTCCTTGATGGAAACCCACTGAATGAAGATGAAGACATGCGACTATTGACATGTGTTGTCCTTGATGGCGAACCACCTGATGAAGTTATTCTTGACCTGTTGGACTTGGTAAACGATGTAAATCTGATATGAAATGATGTTTGTTAGCAATATGATGCTGAGTGTTCTCCTTGAATGGAAACCCACTTGATGAAGTTGTGCTTGATAGAATATGTTCTTGATGAAGTAAATTTGATGTATCTACAGTGTGTACAGAAGGCAATGAAGAAAGGAATTCAGCATGTGCTAAATCTTGATGAAAAGAGTATGTCCCTAGGCATACGCGGATATGTCTAAGGGAAGTCGCGTATGCACGCAGAAAAGAATGTTCCAAGTCGCGTATGGGAAAAAGCGCTCATAAAGTGAAAAACCAGGGGTAACCACCATGGTATTGACCCATTGTATTGAGTAATGACTCGTCTATGTGACCCCATCCAGGAATACCATCGGAAGTAATATTGTTTTGGCTCATGGTATTGAAAAAGGGGCCCGTGGTATTGAAGGCTCATGGTATTGTTTTGGCTCATGGTATTGAAAAAGGGGACTGTGGTATTGAAGGCTCATGGTATTGTTTTGGCTCATGGTATTGAAAAGGGGGCCCGTGGTATTGAAGGCTCATGGTATTGTTTTGGCTCATGGTATTGAAAAAGGGGCCCGTGGTATTGAAAAAGGATAAACCTATATAAGGAGAAGAAATTCATTGTGAAAATCATAAGTGTGGGAGCAAGATGTCTGAGCTTGAATGAATACTTCTCTGTGAAGTATATCTGTATGGAAAGGGTAAAGGTTTAATGATAGATCTGAATCTATGATGCACTTATGAAGAAATGATGAAGCAGGATTTCTAGATCTGAAATGTACTTGTATTTGCTAGATCTGTTTATGGAGTGATTAGATCTGTGATGAGGCGAACATACGTCTGAAGTAAAGGGTTGAATCGGAACTGAATGTCTGATCTGAAGAAGTATGCAGCTCTGTAATGATTGAAGATACATACACTACTTCGCCGTAGAGGAAGCGCGTATATACGCGGCTTAGCTAAAGAGAAAGCGCGTATGCGCAATGAAATATGTACATAGGTATACGCTGGTTGGTGTGGACAGAAGCACGTATATACGCGACATCAGTGAAAGAAAAGCGCGTATGCAAACTAGGGTTTGCTGAAGTATGGGGTATGAAATGTTTGATCTGATCTGCTATGTTTTAGTTATCTGTTGTTGATGTTTGACTGTGATTAAATGTATGAAGAGGGTCCAGTTTGAAAATATGATGAAATGTGGCCTACAAGTGGTGTCCTAAAGGAAGCTTTGGATCCAGTGTGAAAATTGATGAAACATGGTCCATAGAGGTGCTGAGGGTTGTAGCCTTCAGTCAGGGGGTGGTAGCTCCCTTCCAGGTGAGGCTGGTAAATGAGATTAGGGGGTCGTAGCTCCCTTCCAGGTGAGGCTGGTAAACGAGAGCAGGGGGTCGTAGCTCCCTTCCAGGAGAGGCTGGTAAACGAGTCAGGGGGTTGGAGCTCCCTTCCAGGAGAGGCTGGTAAATGAGCGCAGGTGGGTGCCTGCGTGCTGGTAGGAGTCTGCACCATCACATATGTTGTAAGATGTTTTCTCTATAATAAAATATTGAAGGCTGAGCAACTGCAGCGGTGGTTTTCTCCCGACTTGGGTTTCCACCTAAAAATCTTGGTGTTCATGTGTGATGCTTTGTGTGATGGTTTATTCTGTTCTTACTGCACATGTTTATTGTTTATAGAACATCTAATGAATGAATGATGGAATGATATAAGTGAAGAACTAATGGCATAATTAGATCTCTGTGTATACGCGAGTTTTATGAAGGATATCAGCGTGTATACGCTACTTGGCTTCAGCAAAGTAGCGTATGGGTTTTAAGGAATGAAAAAGTAAAAAGTTTTGAATATGCAGTAAATACTGATTCACCCCCCCCTCTCAGTATTTTTCCCAACAATTGGTATCAAAGCGTGGTCCTTCTGCAGAAGCTTGATCGCTTGAAGGAGATCCGTCGCAATGGGAAAGAAGCAAAAGAAGAAGGTTACTCAAGGAAAGAAGAAGCCTCAGAAATCATGTATAGCAGAAATTGAAGGAGATGAAACAGGTATTGATCGTTGCTCTTGTATTTTACTTAACTGTATATGCAAAGGATATGATAGTGAAAGTGAAGATGAAGAAGATTATGACCAAGCTCTACAAGTGCTCATGGCAAAGAAGCAAAAGAAGAAGGCTACTCAAAGTAAGGAGATAGCTGAATTTGAAAAAAATGAATCTGATAGTGATTGGGGTCCTAATTTTCTTATTGGTGCAAAGAATGATGAAGATAGTGAGATAAAAGTTGTGGATCTAGAAGAAGTTATCAAAGATCAACAAAGAAAATTTAATGAGAAGGAATCTGCTAACAAAGCTTTGATATTTAGACTGAAAAGGATGTTCGATGATGTATACAGTCGAAGTAAAGGATATGAAGCTGGAATCATCTCTCTGCAAGCAGATATTGAAGAATCAAATAAGAAGAATGAAGGACTTAAAGCATAAAACGTTTCTCTAAAAACAGATCTGGAAAAATCAAAAAGGAAGAATGAAAGTCTTGAAGCTGGAATCATCTCTCTACAAGCAAAACTTGAAGCATCAAGTAAGAAGAGTGAGGAACCTCTACAATCATTTGAAAAGGAAGGACTTGAAGCAAAAATCATTTCCCTCAAAGAAGACCTGGATAAATCAAATAAGAAGAATGCAGGACTTGATGCAGAAAAAATATCTCTGAAAGAAGATCTCAAAGCATCGAAGAAGAAGAATGAAGAGCTGCAACAAACATGTGAAGTAAACGAAAATTGGTTGAAAGAAGAGATTCTAAATCTGAAGGATCAAGTAGAAGATGGAAGAAGGAAAGAAGAAAGCATGACAAAGAAATGTCAAGCCCTGGAGGTTGAGGTAAACATTCTCAAAGGTAAATTAGAAGAAAAGGTTAGACTTTTGAGGTTTCAAGATAGTACTAAGATTCTGGATAATATTCTTAGTAGTCAAAGGTCTCCTTCTATCAAACTTGGTCTTGGTTTTCATGAACTGTTAAAGAAGAATCTAGTTCACAAGGAAGTGCTAAAGATTCAAAGGAAGTCAATACAAAAACTGAAGAGTTGAAAGAAACAAAAGGTCAATCAACAATGATGAAATCTCAAAGGAAATCATTCAATAATGTTGAATGTTTCAAATGTCATAATTATGGGCATGTTGCAGCAAATTGCAGGAGCAGATCATTTCAGCCTCAAAAAAATAGATTCTACTCAGAAAGGTACTCTGGTTTATTCAGGGGATATTTTTTTTCATGTAACAAGTATGGACATAAAGCAGCTGATTGTAAAAGGAGGAAGAATAGAAATACTCATTATGATTCTTATGTTTATTTCTCTGGCCACATGAGATGTTATGCTTGTAACAAGTATGGACATGTAGAAAAAGAATGCAGGATGAACAGATCTGGGAAAGTGGACAATTTTCAGCACACAATTGGAAAGCTCAGGCAAATTTGGAAAAAGAAGGAGGACCGATCAGAAACGTAGGGAATTCAGACCCTACTGCAGTCATCCGCTTCTGGAAGCTTACTTCTCTAATTGACTGCAGGAATGATGTGGGATACATTATGAGATTTAGTAATGTATTGTCACAAGGGGAGCAATGTATGATGTCTCTCATGGTTGATTTGATTATTCTGGTTATATGTATTTCTAACAGAACATCTGATATGAAGAAGACAGGTACAAGAAGGACAAGTTCAGGGGGAGATAAAGGAATGTGAAAAATTTCTATGTTTCACTTTCCATATGCGGGTTCTATTCACAAAAGTCGCGTATACATGCGAGTTTTAGAAGACACAGTCGCGTATGCATTTATGATAAGAGAATTGGTATGATAGCTGAAGATCTGGTGCAGAGGTTCAGGGGGAGCATCACTCTGACTGTTAATAACTGTATTATTGACTCTGTATCAGCTTAATTCCTCAGTTCTAAATAATGATGATATGATACTTGATGCCTTGTGTTGAAGATTATGGATGAGTCCTGTTTACTTTTTGATGATGAGATTGGAAGTCTTATAATTCGAAGATAAGGACAGATCATGCAGAGATTGTTGCTGATGACTTGCTGATGAACATATTCAGGTTGCACAAGTTAATAAGGAGCACTGGTTCAGGGGGAGCAGCAGGTTGAATACTAATGATTGCATTGTTGGCAATATGACTGCTTTTTCTTTGATCTTTGTGATACTCATGCTCAAATGATGATAACTTGGTACATGGTTTATTATGATGAGATTTTGAGCCCTGGTTGCTGATAAGTATCTTTTATGCTCACACATGGATGAGTTGGATGTCGTTTGATTCAGAAATAAGAATGGATCATGCAGAGTTTGTTACTATGGTTGAGATCTTTTGCCTACATATGTTACTTCATGTTAAATCTTGAAGATCTTGGTGATGATGGACCACATGGATGATTGCTTGACACATTTTTGAAGATGTTGTTTTGCTATGATAATCTCTCTTGAAAAGATTGTATTGATGCTGCAAAGAATCTGAAGGCTTGGTTACTAATGTGCTTATGCTACAACCATTGGATGACGCTTGAAGACACAACTACACTGTTCTATCTATCTGTAGTCCAGGGAAGCATTCAAATATCTCAGAAAGAAGCTAAACACTGTCTTTTTCTCACAAGAGGATCAGATCTGGTTAAAATTTAGAAGATGGCATTGGATACGCATGTTTCATGAAACACAATCGTGTATATACGCGAGTTCCTGCAAATAAAACCGCGTATGTCTGATTGCTGACATTTTTCTGTTTGGAGTCAGCTCTTTTCAGCACAGCTGCAGTGCTGTTTGGTATCTCTGGTGGTGTTCCAGTTCTCATAATTCTATTTCTCATGTTTTGATAAAGATGCCTTGATGATTTGTTGGTGAAAGTGTTCAGGATGCACAAACTAAGGGGGAGCCTTAGTCATATGAAAAGGATGCTTGAATGCACAGTTTTAGGGGGAGCAGTGACATTGCTGAGTATAATGCATTGTTGGCATTATGGTGGTTCTGAAATATGTTCTCTTTCTTGAGGACTTTATGGTGTTGGTCTTAAATGGTCATTTTTGTGATTTGTTGAAAAGGTCTTGTTGAGACCCATGATGTAAAATTGTAATATTCAGTCATGTAAGGACTTGTCAAATTTGTAAACCCACTTGGTTGGGTAGCTGAGTCAAATTTTGTAAACCCACTTGGTTGGGTAGATGAGTCTCATATGTAAATCCACTTGGATGAATATTTGATGTAAGTATGAGTCATTGGTGATAGGAAAGTCATAGAGTCATGTACTTCATTGAAAAATTTGTTTGAAGATTCAGCATGAACTTAGGGGGAGCTTGGTCACTTCAGTGTATATCAGATCTGCAGAATGCTTCTTCCACATGAGGAAAAAGGGGGGAGAGTATGTTGGTTTTTGATCCACCCTTTTCCCTTGATGTCAAAGGGGGAGAGTGACATGGTGTTTGACTGAAGATAATGGTGTCAAAGAATGGGGAGAGTGACATGATGTCATTGTATTCTTAATGTACCTATCTGCTGTGGGAACCAAACACCATCGTGGTTGCCATCAAGTCCAAAGGGGGAGATTGTTGGCAATATGATGCAGAGTGTTGTCCTTGATGGCAACCCAATGAATGAAGATGAAGACATGCGACTATTGACATGTGTTGTCCTTGATGGCGAACCACCTGATGAAGTTATTCTTGACCTGTTGGACTTGGTAAACGATGTAAATCTGATATGAAATGATGTTTGTTAGAAATATGATGCTGAGTGTTGTCCTTGAATGGCAACCCACTTGAAGAAGTTGTGCTTGATAGAATATGTTCTTGATGAAGTAAATTTGATGTATCTACAGTGTGTACAGAAGGCAATGAAGAAAGGAATTCAGCATGTGCTAAATCTTGATGAAAAGAGTATGTCCCTAGGCATACGCAGATATGTCTAAGGGAAGTCGCGTATGCACGTAGAAAAGAATGTTCCAAGTCGCGTATGGGCAAAAGCGGTCATAAAGTGCAAAACCAGGGGTAACCACCATGGTATTGACCCATTGTATTGAGTAATGACTCGTCTATGTGACCCCATCCAGGAATACCATCGGAAGTAATATTGTTTTGGCTCATGGTATTGAAAAAGGGGCCCGTGGTATTGAAGGCTCATGGTATTGTTTTGGCTCATGGTATTGAAAAAGGGGCCCGTGGTATTGAAGGCTCATGGTATTGTTTTGGCTCATGGTATTGAAAAAGGGGCTCGTGGTATTGAAGGCTCATGGTATTGTTTTGGCTCATGGTATTGAAGAAGGGGCCCGTGGTATTAAAAAAAAGATAAACCTATATAAGGAGAAGAAATTCATTGTGCAAATCATGAGAGTGGGAGCAAGATGTCTGAACTTGAATGAATACTTCTCTATGAAGTATATCTGTATGGAAAGGGTAAAGGTTTGATGATAGATCTGAATCTATGATGCACTTATGAAGAAATGATGAAGCGAGATTTCTAGATCTGAAATGTACTTGTATTTGCTAGATCTGTTTATGAAAGGCTTAGATCTGAAATGAGGCGATCATATGTCTGAAGTAAAAGGGGTTGAATCGGAGTAGATAATGCGTCTGAAGAAGTATGCGACTCTGTAATGATTGAAGATACATGCCTTCTTGTATGAGAGGAAGCGCGTATATACGCGGCTTACTAAATAGAAAGCGCGTATGTGCAATGAAATATGCACAGGTATACGGTTGGTGTGGACGGAAGCACGTATATACAGCGACATCGATTGAAAGAAAGCGTATGCAAACTAGGGTTTGCTGAAGTATGGGGTATGAAATGTCTGATATGATCTGTTGTGTTACAGCTATCTGTTGTTAATGTTTGACTGTGCTTAAATGTATGGAGTGGGTCCAGTCTGAAAATATGATGAAACGTGGCCTGCAAGTTGTGTTCTAAAGGAAGTTTGGATCCAGTGTGAAAATTGATGAAACGTGGTCCATATTGGTGCTGAGGGTTGCAGCCTTCAGTCGGGGCTGTCGGGGAGTGGTAGCTCCCCTCCCGGAGTGAGAATTTGGTAAATGAGATCGAGTCATAGCTCCCTTCCGGGTGAGGTTGGTAAACAGTAGGGGGTGTAGCTCCCCTTCCGGGGAGGGCGATAAGCGAGTCGGGGGTTGGAGCTCCCTTCCAGGAGAGGTTGGTAAACAAGCGCGGGTGGGTGCCTGCGTGCTGGTAGGAGTCTGCACCAGCACATATGTTGTAAGATGTTTTCTCTATAATAAAATATTGAAGGCTGAGCAACTGCAGCGGTGGTTTTCTCCCGACTTGGTTTTCCACCTAAAAATCCTGGTGTTCATGTGTGATGCTTTGTGTGATGGTTTATTCTGTTCTTACTGCACATGTTTACTGTTTATAGAACATCTAATGAATGAATGATGGAATGATATAAGTGAAGAACTAATGGCATAATTAGATCTCTGTGTATACGCAAGTTTTATGAAGGATATCCGCGTGTATACGCTAGTTGGCTTCAGCAAAGTAGCGTATGGGTTTTAGAGCATGAAAAAGTAAAAAGTTTCAGTTTGCCCTAAATACTGATTCACCCCCCCCTCTCAGTATTTTTCCCAACAAGAACTTGATTATATTTCCTTCAGGAATAAAAGCTCCAGGTGAGCTACACTTAAATCTAGAGGGTGCTGCAAATTATTTTACTGGAAAATCCCATCAACTTCTTATAGTAAATATCCTCTCAAGGGATAAGCTATCAAAATTCACATTTTTCTTGTTCATAACTTCGATTGTGAACAAGAACATCAATCCTTACATCACACCATCATGTCTATCGAACTGTACAAGATAGAAAAAATACCATAGAGGATGATGAGATGAATAATTGGAGAAGTCATACATAGGATAAGAACTCAGATAGCAGGACTGATGCCATATATGTTGAAGAAACTAGGAATCTTTATAGGGCAGGGTTTTGTACTTAATTTATAGCCTTAGGTTTCTAATTCAGGAATAATTTTCCTCCTTATAACAGATATTTTGTTATGCTACTGAAGTTTCCTAAGGCTGTATATGAGATTTCAATTTTTCTTTCCAAAACTATAAATTAGATGCTTACAGGAGATTTCATTTCTTAACATCTGAATCTATTGAAAAACTGAATATTTCTTCAAGATGGCTAGACTAAAATTGAGCTTGCTTGGTGTAGGTCATAGATCTCAATCATAAAAATTAGACATCATCATGTATCTTGGTAGAATGAACAGATGTATTAAACCTTTTGAGATACTATTAAAATCTCAAAAGCAAGGCGATAGGATTTTACTAACGACCAAGGTTTCCTTTGCACATAGAAGGCTTGACTCCTTTTTCTTTATAGATGCCTAGAATAATATGAGAACTGTGCCTCTTATTTTCTTATACATATTGAAGAGAGGCTAGAAGTTCAACAGAGAGGCAAGTTTCTGATCAGAATTGGATCATGGACCTAACTGATAGCTCAAAATTCAAAGTTTTTGGAAGTCTGCCGAACCTAAGGGACTGGATAGATCTCGTCTTCTTGATTCTGGCACCATGAATTGTTTGAAAAACTGACGCCTTTTGAAGAAGTTATCGTAGTTTGAAAAGTCTAGTAAACTACAATTTTTGGACTTTGACAAAGTTTGACTGGTTATGGGAAAATGAAAAAAGAGGTGATTCTAGGGAATATTCCTAGAATATTCCTTGGGATATTCCTTAAAATATTAAATTTGGACTAGTCAAGTTGTGACAGTGTCACCATGTTATTCGCAGTTGGGTGCATGTGTTTTAATTTGGGCCAATCATGGGCTACCACCTGGCAGGCCCGGAAGTTGCCACGTGGCCCAAGAGTCATGGTGAAAAATTTTATTGGAGTTCTAGGGGTTTGACCTCAAGACCTGCTGCCACACATGCATCCATCTTACCAACTGCCCTATGGTGTTTCTTAACACTATAAGTCTTTGGTTAATATTTATGGTTTAACGACTCTTTGTTTGGGGTTCTGGAGGGGCCAGCCCAGAGGGCTAGTCCCTCCCATACGAACGCGGCCCCATGAACCAAGGCCCCAAGCCGACCCATAAACGTCCACGCCAGTTTTTTTGTAAACTATTCACATGCCAAATGGTTTAAAACTTCCGCGCTAGTTTTGTGCATTTAATTTTGTTTAACCCCCAACATTTAATGTGACCGCGTATTTGACAGTGCATGTGCCCACACTTCAGTTAAGATTATTTTTGTGGTTATCCTGGTGAAATTTTTGGCATGCCACAAAATTTTGGAACTTTCCAAACTTATCTGTAGTTTAAGTCCAGTTACTCCAAAATTAGTGGAGCTTTTTTGGGTGTCACTAGACAATTTGAGTTTAGGCTATATCTTGAGCTAGATTCGACCAATTTTGGAGTGTCAATAGTAAATTTTGACTATCTTAGATATTCCAGACTCATTGGTGAGGGTTGAAGACCCATCAGAGGACTTTTTGGCAGGTTTTTTCTTCAAATAATTTCTAGGGGCCACTAGGGCCACCATGGGCCAACAACAGTTTGAGGCCTAGCCAAAGGAGCTAGAGGCCTTATTTAGAAATCCAAAAGTCAATTTTGTATTTTTTAGATGTTTTGGAACTAATGGTATGGTTTATAGATCCTATAGAGTACTTTTTAAAGTTGAGATGCTTCAGTGAAGTTCTAGGGGCCACCATCGCCAGCAAGTGCCAACAGCAGTTCAGGGCCTAGCCAGGGCAGCTAGAGGCCTTATGCAGGAAACCAATAGTCATTTATAATTTTTTTGATACTTATAAATACATTGGAGGATATTGCAAAATATTTTGAGGAATTCTGAAGATCGATAACCCATAGAGAAGTTTTCTCTGACCCTAGTGCCAAGGGGTGCCACCAGGTGTCGAAGGCAAAACCATAGCAGGAAGAGGCCAATTTTAGTGAAAAAATAGTATATTGTGACTATTTTTGGAGTTATGAATCCAATTAATGGATTTTTAGAGCCATTTGAAAACTTATAGACCTTGAGAACCTACAGGGAAGTTTTGGGCAAACTAGGGCAAACCGTGGAGGGAGGCCTAGATTGGGGATGCAGTGCTCATTTTGAGAAAATTATCAGTTCATTTTGGAGGTTATATATGTGCTAGAGATATTAGGTGAGGTTTCAGGGATAGAAGAAGAATTCTGAGGGAGTTAGTGCCATAGAGAAGCTCAGTGTGGCTCAAAGCACTAACAGAAGGAATCAATTCTAAGGGAGCCTAGATCCATTTGCAGAGTGATGAAAACCATGAAAATGATATAGATGGTATTATAATCCCATTGGTTCAGTTCAGTAACCATCGGAGTTTATTTTATAACTTTTAAGAGAAACTTTTCCATAATCCCAAAGAGCCAAGTCAAGATGACAAGAGCTCAAGGAGACATAGCCCACGATATTCGGGTGAAATCCAAGATTATATTTGATGTTATGTGTGGATTTTTATGTGCTTCATTATATTTATATTACACATGTTTAATTTCAGCCAAAACAAATCGACTTAAAGCACTTAAACAGTTAAAATTCACACCTGTTTCAAGTAAAAATTTCCGCAAAAGTCAAGTACAAGCTAGATCTTTTATTTTTTTAAATGAGTGGGAGGTTATTGAAAAGGATAACAATTTATCCAACCAATTTTCAGATCAGCTTGGTATCAGAGCATTTGGTTGCTTGATTGACATAGAAATATCTTGCTTTTTTGACTTGAAAGGTGTTTAAACAGTGAAAAGGATTTCACTGTTTTCAAACTGACTATTGCTTGAGTTTGCTAAAGGTGAAAGGAAAGATAGTGATAGATAATTATAGGAGAGGACAATAAGGAAGAATGGTTTAAGGCATATTCCTTACCTAAATGACCTCAATGAAACCCTTGAATCACAAAAGGGTTTGTTTGAAAAAGGCTACTTGAAGAAGAGCTTCACTCTACATCCACTTTTTTTAAAAGCTTTGTCAATTGTTTTTGAAAGCTTTGTGAATTTTGATTTAAGTTCTTTTGTTCATTTTCATGATGAAAACATCTTCAAGTGAGGTTTCAAAATCCTCCTCCTTCACAATATTCTTCGAATAAGACATGAAGTGAGAATTCTACATCTTGAAGGACATGGTGCAAATTATGTTTTAATATAGAAGAGAAAGCACTAGACTTCATGACCAATTAATTTCTATGAAGCAAGAGAAATGAGAAATTTTCCAAAGAATGCACTAGATGAAGATGCATCTCCATCAAGCCCAAGAGGCTTTAACCAAGAACATGCGTGAAGAAGAGGTAATTCACTCAAATTTGTCTTCAGTTTCCTCTTCAAAAATATGTGTTGGTTCATTTGAAAAGCACACTAGAGGTATAAGTTCCAAGTTAATGTTTAAAATGGGATATGAAGGCAAGGGTTTAGGCAAACATGCACAAGGCATGATTGATCCTATTTTGGTTGAAGAACGACCTAATAATTTTTGTCTTGGTTATGTTCAATTTAATGGCGAAGACTCCGAAGCCATGAAGGCATGTGAGGCAACTTCAAAAATAAATTTTGTTGCAAGTTCCAAACCAAAAACATGTCAAGTTTGTTTTCAAGTTTATTTCCATTGTTTGAAGCCTATGTTGGAGTAAGATCTGTGTAGACATGCACCTTATGGCAAGCATGCGAGTTTGGACAACTATTAAGACATAAACATTGATATTAGTCTTCAAAGGAAAGCTAGAGTATCTACAAATTAATCTCCTCAAGAAGGTAAAAAGGATGGACATGCAAATAAGAATTTGAGGTATAATTATTCCCATAGTCAATTTGATTATGTTTCTACAAGGCATGACAATTCTACATGCTTGAATGGAAGAAAGAGTTGATGTGCATTTTTTTTTTCTATGTAACCATGATGTTTCAAGATGTTGGAAGAGGAAGAAGGCATACATGAAGCAGTTGAGGCAAAGGAAACTTGCAAAGAAGGTGCATAAGACTTGCACACATTGCCACAAGATGGGACATATTGTTTCCCATTGTTGTACATTGCATCCAAATAATCGTCCCAAGAATTTGAAGTAAGTGGATAGAAAGACCGGCGAAAGTGGAACCAAGGATTCCATCATTGATGTGAGAAAAAATGTTTCACATGAAGATTTGCAACAGCAAAAGTCGTCGTGGAAGTGGTTTGGTCAGAAGTGGTTTGAGTTCTTGACACAGTAAGGCATAATTTCATTTGTACATATGAAAATTTTAGTAAAGTATGCATGTTTTTTGTTGTAATCTCACAGTTGTTTGAGACATCTTAGATCGATGATCAAGGAAACAATGTTCAACTACCTTATGTAATTTTCTCACCAGAAATTTTCTGGGTGATTTCGAGGAAGACAGTTCTTAACAGGAGGACAAGCGCATCTAAGAAGGAAAGTGTTGACTATCTTCAATTTGTGGTTCAAAGGTACTAAGCCATGCAAGTCAAGTGTATGGAGGCTGAAAAGAAGAGGGTGTTGTACTCTCATCTACTGTATAGATCATTATATCAGTATTTTGGGGTCCAAAAGATTCCTAATGGGTAGGTGTGATCAAAATTGGATCAAGGACCCAAGTGATTGCTAAAACTTCAAATTTTTTGGAAGTGTGCTGAACTAGAGCAACCAGATAGATCTCATCTTCTTGATTTTGGCCCCGTGAACAGTTCGAAAAATCGACACCGTATGAAGTTATCACAGTTTGAAAAGTCGAGTAAACTGCAATTTTTGGACTTTGACCAAGTTTGACTGGTTATGGGGAAATTAAAAAAGAGAATATTCCAAAGAATATTCCTATAATATTCCTAAAAATATTCCTATAATATTCCTCAAAATATTCCCTAGAATATTCCGTTTGGACCAGTCAAGTTGTGACAAGTGTCATCATGTTATTCGCAGTTGGGTGCATGTGTTTTAATTCAGGCCAACCATGGGCTGCCATGTGGTAGGCCTGAAGGTGGCCACATGGCCCAGGAGTCGTGGTGCAATTTTTTTTGGAGTTCCATGGGTTTTACCCCGAGACCTACTGCCGCACACACACCCATCTTACCAACTTCCCTATGGTGTTTCTTAACACTATAAGTCTTCAGTTAATATTTATGGTTTAACAATTCTTCATTTGGGGTTTTGGAGGGGCCAGCCCCGAGCACCATTTCCTCCCATAAGACTGCAGCCCCATGAACCAAGGGCCTAAGCCCACCCATAATCGTCCACTCCAACATTTTTTTAAACTGTTCACATGCCAAACGGCTTAAAACTTCCGCACAGGTTTTGTGCATTTAATTTCGTTTAACCCCCAACATTTAATGTGACCGCATATTTGACGGTGCATGTGACCACATGTTAGTTAATTTTATTGTTGTATTTATCCCAGCGGAATTTTTGGCATGCCACCAAATTTTGGAACTTGCCAAACTTATCTGGAGTTTATGTCTAGTTACTCCATAATTAGTGGAGCTTTTTTGGGTGTCACTGGACAATTTGAGTTTAGGCTCTACCTTGAGTTGGATTCGACCAATTTTGGAGTGTTAATAGTCAATTTCGACTATCTCAGATATTATAGACTTGTTGGTGACAGTTTTAGAGCCATCAGAGGACTTTTTAGTAGGTTTTTTCTTCACGTAATTTCTAGGGGCCACTAGGGCCACCATGGGCCAGCAGCAGTTTGAGGCCTAGCCAGGGGAGTTAGAGGCCTTATTCAGAAAGCCAATAGTAAATTTTGGATGTTTCAGATGTTCTATAATGAATGGTGTGGTTTGTAGAGATTTTAGAGGACTTTTGAAAGCCTATATGCTTCAGTGAAGTTCCAGGGGGCACCAAGGCCAGCAAGTGCCAACAGCAATTTGGGGCCTAGCCCGGGCAACTAGAGGCAATATGGAGCAAACCAATAGTTATTTATGACTGTTTTGATACTTTTGAGTCCATTGGTGGATTTTTCAAAAGCGTTTGAGGACTTATGAATGTTGAGAACCAACATAGAAGGTTTCTTTGACCCTAGTTCCAAGGGGTGCCACCAGGTGTCGGAGGCAAAACCAGAGCAGTCGAAGGCCAATTTTAGTGAAAAAATTGTATTTTCTGACTATTTTTGGAATTATGAATCCAATGAAGAGATTTTCAAAGCCATTAGAAGACTTCTAGATCTTGAGAAGTGATAGGGAATTTTTGGAAGCCCAGGGCAAACCGTGGAGGGAGGCCTAGATTGGGGATGCAGTGCTCATTTTGAGAAAATGATCAGTCCATTTTGGAGGTTTGATATGTGCTAGATATAGTAGGTGAGGTTTCAATGATAGAAGAATAATTTTGATGGAGTTAGTGTCATAGAGAAGCTCAGTGTAGCTTAGAGCACCGATAGAAGGAATCAAGTCTAGGGGAGCCTAGATCTGTTTGCAGAGTGATTGCGACCATGAAAGGGATATATATGGTATTATAAGCCCATTGGTTTAGTTTTGTAACCATTGGAGTTGTGTTTATAACTTGTAAAATAAACTTTGTAATAGTCCCAAAGAGCCAAGTCAAGATGACAAGAGCTCAAGGAGGCGTAGCCCACGATATTCGGGTGAACTCCTAGATTATATTTGTTGTTATGTGTGGATTTTTCTTTGCTGCATTATATTGTTGTTACACATGTTTAATTTCCGCAAAAACAAATGGACTTAAAGCACTTAAACAATTAAAAATCATACACCTATTTCAAGTAAAAATTTCTGCAAAAGTCAAGTATGAGATAGATATTTTATTTTTTAGCTGAGTGGGAGGTTCTTGAAAAGCATAACAAGTTATCCAACCCATTTTTAGATCAGTGTCCAAGGTCATGACTAGATCCAACTTAGACCAAAATTTCAATGATTTGTAAGGATGTAGGGCACCTACCAATTACCTTTTTCCAATGTTGACTGTAAGTATGTGTGCATATTGATGATGTCGAAATAGGTTTTTCTGTAAATATGATGCCACTCTTCCTCATGAGGAAGAGATATTTTATGTGATTTGAAATGCAATTTGACACTGTCCAATTGGAGACATCACAAAGTAGAGTTACTGTTAACATCCCAAGTATACTATAGTCACAACACCATGATGAGAAACATGGTCACGATTACTGTAGGTTCTATGATATCCAAATATCATGGAAAACAGAGATAAAAGAGATAGCTATCATGATCAAAATTATCTCTTATTCTGAGCACTAGGTTTCATCAAAATGCATACTATATGTAGATATAATTTCAACGGGAAATGCTACGTGAAGCGGAACCACTATCCTTTACATTGTAATATATATATATATATATATATAGACACACACACAAGCCCTTTTTATCTAGACATATTGTAGCTTGAATAAGGGCTCGGTCCAAATACATATGTATACCCATAGCCTCGGTTCAGGCAGATCCCATAGCTTAAAAAAAGACTAAACTTGTAGTTGTGCTTCATGCTTTTCTGTAGCCATGGTGGTACTTTGAACCGAGATCTTACGAAGCACTGAACTTGATCATCTTTAGCCTTAACATGGTCTGAACTGAAATGTGCATTGACATGATTGAAATAATATTTTGACTGCACCAATGTACAAGGGTATATATATCTGTCACATCTTCCTCATTTCACTGTCATTTAAGATCACTTCCTTGAGTTAGGATCACTGTCACGTTTCTTGCTTACTCAGAATGATAATATTTTCCATAACTCAGATTACATCACATCACATGGGTATATAGAAAAGCTTAGATCTTGTGGAGACAACTGTCACTTTAATCACTGTCATACTTCCAAATGTATCACTATTATATGAGCTAATTGCTACTATGTACCACAATCTCAAGGGTTATTTTTATGTAATAAGGTGACTGCATATATAACAATAATGATTGCCCTATAACAAGGTTGATGCCACTTAGTCAAGGTTATATATCATAAAGATGAAAATCATAGTTATACATCAAGCTTACTGTCATATACATATCACTTTTCATGTCATCAAGGTCACTGCTATTTCTAACATAGATTAAGGTTACATCCATTCATACATCAGGAAAATTGTTGTCATACCTGAGAAGATAACACAAACTACCTTGAACTACTATCAAACTTGGGCAGCAACCTCACATTACTGTCTTGCATTTTTTTCTTCAAAATTGGAATAAATTTTATCTCAGTAATGTAATTCGCATCTTTGAAATGTAACTTTGTGCACTACATTCCTTACCTTCCAGCTCTTTGCTTATCTTCTTGAGATTCAAGAAGGGTGCCCTAAACCCTGGAATTTTCAGTGTAGGGAGATTCGTAGAACTACAATCATAAGAGCTTCATCAAAGGAAATACTCAAATGAGGCCTATATTAGTTGTTCCATCAACTTTAAAGCCTTGTCTATCTATAGTAGCATAATTCCAACAAATCCATATGACCAGAAATTAGAAATATTCATAATTCAATGTTGTCTAATATTGGAGGAGGAAGGGACCATGGATATTTTTCTACATCTCTTTAGTGATTTCTCTCTTTTCCTTTGGCTTGTCCTCAAAATAGCTCAAAAATCATGTTCATTTTAGTAAACATGTTCTTTGCATAGGTTAGGTACTTCATTCAACCAAATGCCCATTATTCCATTAGCAATCACTTAAAACATTATATGAAAGTAACTAACGAAGGAACATAAATGATATATGCTGAAGACAATCCAAGATAGAAAGACACAAGAATATGGCACATGCCAGGGAAAAACCCTTGTTCAAATATTCTTATTATTAATCATCAAATTTTCACCAAAGAGAGAGGAAAGCACATTGCTTGACAATCAATGCTAACTTGTTAATCTGAATATCTGATCATGATATCCCTTAAGAATATACAAAATAGTGATCTACTCAGAATTGTAATCTTTGCATGAACTGTAGAGAGCAGAGAAGGATAAGTATTTTTAGTGCTGAATATAGTCATCCACCTGAGACTGGTTAGGGTTGCATAAGAATCCTTGATAACCATCCAAAAATCATCCTCCTAATAGTGGGCTACCTTAATATATAAGGAGATTTGATTAGAATGAGATTCTAACCATGATAGGAATATCGTCCTCCATTCCTTGAGATATATGAAGCAACCCTAACAGAAATAAGAGGACAGTGATGTGGCCTCATGAGGAGAGGGTTCCTCGATCAAAGAAGAGCCCAAAATTTAACTCGGCCTGCCATAGTATGAGCCAGTAATAGAGAGATAACCCAAACAAGATACTCCTTACCTGCAGCTAACCATTGGTGGAAGACTCAACCTAGAACAGAAGTCAAGCCAGCAATAGACCTTCCTTTTTCCTCCTTGAAGACCACCACTTCCTTAGCCACAGATCAAGCCCTTATCATGTGTCAAAATGAGGGAGAAGGCTTCCCTATTTATATAATACGATGGAAGATTAATAGACATTTCTGTTGGGATAATTGAGCCGACATAAGGTGAGGGGCATAGCTTGAAAAATTACTCGTGAGAGGATAAAATAAAAAGAACCACTTCCGCTTGTCCAAATGAGACAAAATCTATATCGATTATGGTCCTCTCTAAGAGAGGAGTTCAATGCTCCAATTATCTTCCCAATTGGAGCTATCCAAAAATGGAATTTTTCCCTAGTTTCCAATTTTAACACTTTTAAAAGGAAGAGGCAGCTACAAATCCTTGAAGTTGATTGGCTCTACAAAAATTTGAAAGATGTAAGCCTTGAAGATGTGGAGTTCTATTTCTTCTAGATATTTTCTTCCCCCTTGAAGTAATTTTTCATTCCTTAAGAACTTGATGCAGTTGTTTCCAAAATAATTCAATGTGTCAAAGATCGTTGTTTCCCTATTTTTGTTATTTTTTGGGTGTTTTCTCTTGTTGCTCAAAAAAGGAGGTAGCCATAACCATGATTTAATCTACCTGTTAAGATTTTCTTGGGAAGATCTTCATGTAACTTCGCAGGGAAAATGTATGCATTATTTTTACATATATATAAATACATAAATAGGTTATTTACGATTTGGGTCATATCAATTTGTCTTTTGGACTAAAATCACACCTGAGCCAACTTTAGGTTTTCTCTCATTAGTTTGGCTTTGAAACAAATCATCAAATCCCAAAAGATGAAATGGTTTTCTAAACCAGAAACATGAAACACTTATATTTTACATGAGGTTTGTTGTAGATATCATTTCCCATTCTGGGATTCTCATAGATCTGTTTGAAGCTTTAACTTTGGTACATTGCAAGGTTCTCTTTATTCATGAAGTGAATTTAAATGAAAAGTGTAATAGCAACACCTGGGCTTGTTATGGAATTGAACGAGCCTGATGATTACCCCATATGCACATGTACATGACATGCATCTACGCACATATTGCAACTCCTTGTGGAGGAGCTCCACCTGATCTTCTCAAAGATGCTATATAGTATGACATAATCTTTCTTTGTGGGTTTTATGCATATTTTTAGCGATTTTGGCTTAGGATATTTTCCCTAGAAGGTCAAATTCCCTAGAGTTGGCCACTAAGACACCCAAAACTTCTTACCTATCCCCTCTAGTTGTATCTGGAGATACATTGATCCTATTGAGTCCTTAAGAAGGGCCCAATAAGATATGTGTTACCTTGGCCCCACCTTCTAGTCCCAGTTACCTGAACTTTATCTTCGCTCAGGATTTCAAAGTGTTGTCTTTCCATGGGAATGCACAACTTGACCATGATGTATGCTACAAAACGTGGTTACTTGCATGGTCATGTAATCCATGCGAGGTGACTCACTTCTATTTGTGACCTATAAAAATAAAATCCCTTCCCACTTCTCCACTTAAAAGAGAATCATTACAAGGGTCTAAGACATTAAAACTGAATACTTGAAGGTTTATTATGAAATAAAGTTTCTTTTGGGTTTGGTAATAGAGGAAGGATATAAAAAAACCATTTGTACAAGTTTATAGTTCAACACCAATCTCTTGCACATGAATTTGTGGATGTCTATTAAGCTCTATTCTCCCTAATTAAATCAAATAGAGATGCATTTATATTTGGCTAGAATTTGTAACAAAGTTGTAAGAAAAAAATACTTTGTTTAATATTTTGGGTAGGGTGGAGGTTTGTTGGACATGAAAGTTAGACTAAAGAATATGTGTATATATTCATCTGGACAACTGAAACACTGTTCTTTCAAATCCAGCACAAGTCTGAAACAAATAGGCGACCTATTCTATGATTTCCAGCCAAAATACCAAGATGTTGATTTTTCTATGATGCCTAGAACATAGAATAGCAGTGTTACTTTCATACCAAGCAACACAACCATGCTTTCCAAAAAAAGAGACTGAAACAGGAAAAAAAATTGGTTAAACCAGTGTTTAACAGAGTAACCACAAAACATAGTTTTGAACTTAGTTTCCCTTCTTATTAGCTTGCATGTGTTTCACAACAGACCTTGCACTTTCAACAATAAAAAATACTTCATTTTATGGCTAACTTGAACATATTCACTTGGTACTAGATGAATTGGATCAAGCTCATTAACAAGCTAATTTCCCCATAACTAACATACTTCAAAAACATGATTGGTATGTGTGGTGTTCCTAGTTGAATTCTAAGTGGAGGCATTGCTGCTATTTTTAGTTTCTATATTGTATTTTAGTTTGTGAATGTGGGAGTATTTCCTTCTAAGAATTTGTAATTTGGACTAAAAATCATTTAACTAGGTAGTTTTCAAGACATGCCTAGCTGTGAGATTTCTTAAATCATTTCAGCACACAAAAAGAGAGGTGTTATCTTGGCATTTAAAAAATGGCATGGAATCTGAAGTTGTCCATTCACCATGCCCTCGTTGCCTATCAATATTGTGCCTTATTAATTAAAACTGGACTTCCTTTATACTGTAGAACACTACAACAACATTTTTATATAATTTATTGTAGTTGGTGATATTTCGAAGTATTTCCTTCCTGCATAAAAAAGGTGAATTATTGTAATTCCACAAGATCTAGTCTTGGTTAATGAGGTCACTCTATTTACCTTTAAAATTTTATATATTATACGTTTCTTATTATTTGAATGTAAAAAGTTATTAATACCATTTGTGGGAGGTTCCTTTTTCCCCTATTTCTGGGTCTTTACATAGCATTAGGATTTATTGGTGTATTCTTGATTCTTAGTGTGCAGACACATGTCAGAGCTTTGACAAGGGGTAATGTAGAGCATAAAATTTATTTTGACATGGATAAAAAATTTGAACTATCCTCCAAAGAACATAATTCAGGGTTGTAACTATCTCAGAGAGTTTTGATTCTGGAATAAAAATAAGAAAAACGTTTAGCAAGATTTTAGTTTCTGCAAGCTCCTTGGAATGTTTTTTCTTATATTTGAGTGCAATGAACAACTAATTGAAAACGTGGGTTTAAATAGATGGCCAACATAAAAGTTGGGATCAACTTTTCTAGTTTGTTCTATATTTCAATTTCCTCACATCTTAGAAGTTGGATTTAAACTACAAGGGAATTCTAGAAGCATTGATTCAACAAGTTATGTTCTTCAGAGTTCAATCTTGTAGATAATAGTTGCTTCCTATCATATTGACAAAGTGAGTTGACCATCATGGCATATTAAATAAGCCTAGTGTATAACCAAAGGAAATGCATGATGTCAAGAACTCTATTCTGCAATATTAAGGTTGCATTCAATTAATCTTTGTCATGTGTTTCTGAGTGCAAATCCAATATGGAGTAGACACTCCATCTAGCTAGAGAAAGCTTAAGTCTACACTAGTTTCTTAGTATGTGTATCCAATGCCATATAGATAGCTCCTTCCGAACATGAGCGTCACAACCTTTGATAGAGTATGGGCCATTCTTTAGTTGAATTCTCTATGAGTGGATTGTGTTGGTTTTAGACTCTAGGCAGTGTGATAGGCCTTCCCAAAGTTTCCTATACATTTCAGTGGATTTCATTGAGAATATGAATGAACCACGTACGTGAAGGAGATCTTAGTTGATCGATACTACAAATTGGATCCAAAAAAACATTGAGTACTCAATTATGGTCCAACCTGAGAAATCCTAAGTGACACTACAACACAATAAGGCATCCTCCATCATCTTCTCCTTTCATGTCTTAATAAGTCACACAAAGTCCTGACCATCCTACATTGTGCAGATTATCTTTATCTTTTAAACTCTGATTGGATGAATGTCTTCCATCCAGAAACTTGGAATTTGAAGGAGTCTATGGTTTTCTATTTAGACTTTCTTCATTGCTATTTGAAACTTTGAAAATGTTAAAACTAGACAAATGCAGTGTTACTCAATGAATAAATATGTGTGAAATGGTTGTCTAAAAACAACTTAAAGAAGCAAAAATGGGAGTTATTTATTTTTTGAATTGTCAGGAAGGAGGAGAATAGTTGTGTAGATGATAACAAAAACTAAAGATCTAATTGAATTCATGCATATCAATTCCTGAATTCAATAATAGCAGTGCATGCTCTTTGATCAGTTATTTGTTACAAGATTTATTTATAAAATTATTCAAATAGTGGAAGGAATGTAATGATTTGCAAGGGATGTCCAAAGTTTCTTCTAGGATTATTTTATTTCCATGGAGAAAATGTTTATTTTATTTTTTATTTGAAAAGAACCATAAATACAATCTTCAAGTGCACAATGCACATTGAAAATATTGTGTTTCATCACTAACTATCTATTTGATTTTAGTTTACTTTCTCATATGTCCTCGAAAAAAGTATGTCTCTTTTGCTAAAGGGAGATTATTTCCAGCGTCCATGAATTAACTTCAGTTCACTGTTGAAAATTAAATAAAACATATGAATAGTCGAATAATAATGCTGCCATAGTGGTTATACTTTGAGGTATTTTGAGAAGGGAAGGAAAAGGTAATCATTTCTTGGGAGAACTCTTGTAAAGAAAGATGAAAACCTATGTTAATGACTTCATCTCATTTTGTGATAAAAAACCAAGAGTTGGAAGACATTTAAGTATCTTTTGACCCACACCAATGAGATTATGGTGACATTTTTTTCCCCTCACCAATGCCTTTTTTTCTTGTAGTGCAACCATATTATTTGGAGTTTACATAGATAATATTGGAATCTGGAGTCATATAACAATGACCAATCTCCTTTCTGATTTTTTTTTTGTTTTAATCTGTTGATCGTGATATTTATCTCTCTATTGTTGAACTATGGTGGTGTGTTGCAAGGCATGAAAGTGCATTCCATCCATTTCGCTGAGCTATTGCAAGTGTTTTTTTGTGCCTTTATACTATCTAATTTGGATTCCTTAGAATTTATGAGAGTCTTGACTTTAAATTAGATCAGAAAAATAGGTTCCTTACACAAAATGAGATGATAAGGTGAATATCCTGTAGTGATGCACTAAGATGCCTAATAGGCCCATAACGCTTTAGGAATCTTGGAGGCCCAATCTTGTTGTTTTGTAGATAATGTCTTAGTTAAAATCACCTACAAGACTTTGATTGTGCTTTCCACTTTCCCATTTCCTTATGGGTGGTAAGGAGATGTAACATTGTGTTTGATATAGTATTTTTCCTAAGTGGAAGAAATTTTATGAGTAGTGAATTATGATCCCCCATCAGTTACAATATATCAAGGTAACCCATATTGAATGAACAGTTCAAATAGAAAATTGATAAATACTTCTTATATGTCTCTTCAGAGTGCTATCGCTTCCGCCCATTTGGTTATGTAGTATTTGGTGAGCCTTGGTATTCCACAAAGAATGCTGACAATCCCAAAGGCTACTCTACTTTACTTTATCAACCCGGGATTCATACAAACTTGGAGGTGACAGTGCTATATACATATTATATGCATTCTACTCATGTCATCCTCTTCTAATCTCTACAAAAGGGTGTTATTTCTAGGGTTTCTGAATGAACTCTATCAAACTTCTCAATTTAGACCTAGGACTACAAATTATTCAAAGCCATTACTCTATTAGCAAGAAAATAAATATTATACAATAGGAAAGCACATCTAAATAATCTACAATGAAATAAATCTACACATTAAGCTACAATAAGAAATGGAAGAAAACTAGGCATCTTGCATGAAGTAAAGTGCTGAATTGAAATTGCATAAAGGAAAGTAACCTAATCACACATTTTTAGGCCAAATGGCTAAACACAATATATCCACTTCATGTTCTAATTATCATGCTTTTACTCATGCAGCTAATCATGACCTAAATATGCTTGTAAATGCATTGTTTTGTAGCTATCAGGAGAAAGTGTTATGGTGGCTTATGAAGGGCTTGAACTCATGGATGCAAGGTTGATGGTGTCTGGGTGGTTTTGGTAGGTATAGAAGATGTGTATGGTGGTTTTTTGGCTTAAGGAGGGGCCCACTGGTGTTGGTGAAAGTGCTTCTATAGGTTTCCTGTAGTGCTACAGGAAAGTCTTGAACTGCTATAGGAAACAGTTTGAGGGAAATCTGAAGCCAAAAATGGGTGAGAAAATCATAGGGAAGGTGGTGTTAAGGTTTATTTGGATGAGTTGAAGGTGGCAAACCCCTTGGCCAAGCTCAAAACCTCTTGATAAGCAAGTCTTGAACCTCTAGGGTTTCCTTACGGTGTGAAGGTGAAAAGTCAAAAAATAAGGTTGATGGCGATTTGATGAACAAAAGGCTGATCAGAGGTGAGAAATGAAGTTGAAGGTGTTGGTGGAGTCCTAATTTTTTGTGCTAATTGAACCTTCAAGAAAGCTACCTATTCATGCAAAAAATATTGACAAATTCATGATTATGAAAATGGAAAATATGAGTTGAATTTGGAAAGAAAACCTACTTTATCCTACAAACAGAAATGTAACTCAAAATTCTGAACATGTTCATGATACTACATCAGCATAACTATTATTTCCAAGAAATTATAAACTAAAAAACAATTTTGGCTTGTGGAGAAGGTCTAACCTCCTCAAAATCCAATGAAAGAGATGAGACAGGGAGGCTTGACACAAAAATTTCTTAGTTTATAAAATATTCTACCCACATGTAAGCAAGCTTAACATACAACAAAGAAAAATGGAACCAAACAAAACAAAGTGAACTGAAATGTAAGAAAAATAGCTAAAAAATCATAAGAAAACTAGCTAAAATGACATAAAAATAAATAATTAATACACAAGAGAGACTAAGGGCAATGGATTAGGCCCTAACCTACAAGCCTAGCCCTCTGAAACTAGATAAGTGAAGCACAATCTGAATACTTATCTTATTGCATAAAATATTCTCATTACATAAACATGAAAGTCTCAAAAACCTATTACAAGTGATAAGAGTCTATTAGCTTCCTTCAAAGTTTGAATCTTAATGAGCTCTTGCTCAACCCTATTTAACCTAGAGGGTAGCTACCAACAACTCCCTAAAAGGTAGGCGATGTGTCCACTTCAACTGCAAGTGAAGCGTAGCTTTGGTACACTTGATCTTGAGTTTCCTTGTTTTGTTTTGATTTCAAGCCATTGGAGGGAATCTCGAAGATCCCTTAGCTTCCTTTGGGAGTTAAGGCAGTGGAAAATTCCCCTAGAATATCTCCTTCCTATCTACTCTGAGTTTTAATGGAAAAATATTCACCAAAAATACAATATCTTTGTGATTTTCCTACATTTAACTCATGCTAGGCATTCGAAGTATGGCAAGCCTTAATCACCATCTACACTAGCAACATAAGACCATAATATAATTAAATGTGAGAAAAATAGACCTAATAAGGAAAAATGGTGACAATTAGCCCCTCCAAATGTACCTAATGATGGAGCTCATCATCACCCACTACCAAATGGTTATTCATCCTCTAAGAAAATTAGTCCTCCTTCTACATTTATTTTAAAGCTTTAATCGACCCTATGACTTGCTAAGTAGTGTGGGAGTCCCTTCAGGAGGGTATATCCATCATTATTTTCTGCTTCCTCACATTATCTATTCTACTCATCTTGGTCTTTTCCATCCTCAACCCCAGCAACAAGGGTGGACTGAGTTTCAAACCAGGCCACTCAATCTTCCTGGCCTGCATGTCCCTCTTGTATAGTGGTGCTCTTTCTAGAGTACCTCTCAATACTTTTGGTGTGTGGTACTCCACATTTCTAAGGTTGTGAGGGAGGCTATTCCATATCCTTTGACTAGCCATTATGCACTCATCTCCCAATAACCTAGAAACATCATCAATATGAGACATGACTTGAGCTTATGTGTTGATGTATTGTTCTGAAAGTGCAATATCCTTTTATATCTTGAAATGGTTGTTGATTACTCCCTTAGGGTTAAATAATTATTCCCTAATGTGCAAAGGTTCTCTATTTTTTCTCCTCATGTCCCTTCTTACTTCTTTTGCTCTTGTTTCTTCATTAACCATCCAAAATGCCAATGCCATGAAATGTATATCTCCTATTCTAGGATTAGGGTCCCAAATGTTCAGATCTATCAACACATGGATGTGCATGTACAATTCTACCATTTTTTCCTTATCTTCCATACTTGATTGGTTGCAAAATTCAATGAATTGTCTATAGTTCTGAAAAGCTAAGGATCCATGAGAGGCCAGTGTTTTGATTTGAAATAGGAGCCACTACTCCTTGAGGTAAACTGCATAAGAATATGATGGATATCTATGTTTAATGGCCTCCATGCATAAATATTCCATGGTGGCCATTTTTTTGTACTTTTACTGAAGTTTCTCTTGCAATTCTACATTCTGTGCTTGGGCATTTTGAAGCTGCTCTTTCAACATGGATTCTATGAGCCTAGCATCAGAAAAATCCCTTCCCAATTCAGTCACCTTTTCCTCCATGACCCTTATGTCATGCACACATTTGGTTGCGGCAATATTCATCCAATGATGAGTGTGTGCCCTCTCCTCTTCCAACTGATAGAATAAAGGCATTATGAACTTTTTAGGAATCAATCTGCCCCCTTCAATATATGTATAATAGGAGCTGAGATTGGGTTGAGGGCTAGGATTTGGCACTACTGCTACATCTTTTAGGACCGGTTTTAGTGAGGTGGGCTCCTCCTTCTCATCTTTTTCTCCCTCTTTTTCCTCTTCTCCTTCATCTTTTGAATTTTCCTTAACTTCTTTAACCTCTTACCCATCTAAGGTTGTCTTTTATTCCTCAACCAAGGTCTTTTTCTCTAATTCTGTGTCTACTGAAGTTTCTTGTAGCAAATACAAAGTTTCATGTAGCAAACTTTATTTTTCTCTCTGAAGACTCTCTTTTTCATATTTTTCTATTTTTTCATTATTTTGATGGTTTTTTGGGGTTGCATGTGGTGTATGGGATGCCAACATTGCTGAGTGTATTCTAGGTTATAGGGGTCCTCACAGGTGACGTGACCTCTTGCACCCTTCCTTCTTCTAACATTATTTCATCATCTTTCTTGGGTGACTTCTCAATGGAAATAGGGCTTTTGGTTGGAGGCTATGGCTTCCCTTGCCTTACCCATTGACTCTTCCTAGTCCTAAAATACATAGTTGTTTTCCTCTTCCTTTTTTTTTTTCACAAGTGTGCTCAAAGTGGCTAGGTTAGAAGCCACTTACTGATATGTAATGTTTGGTTACATGTTGGTTTCCTAAGGGGAGGTATTATTTCTTATAATAGGGTCCCATCCTTTCTTTTTCTTTGTCTTTCCTTCATTCTTCCCCTCAACCTTTTCTTTTTTTGGTTTCTATGGTCTCTGTGTTCTTTGTCTCAATCTCCATCTTTTTTTTCTTCTTCATCTTCAGCCTCCTCCTCCTCTTCTTCTTCTTCTACCTCCTTCTCTCTAAGACTACAGAAAGAAATTTTCCCTATTTGGGTGGCTATGAAGGCTTCCCTATCCATGTCTATGAATGACGACCAAGATACAGGGATGTTTAATCTTATCAAAGCATCATTCACTATCAGTTTTATGAGGCCATGATGAGCCAAATGCTAATATTTTCTTTCCCTCACCTTTTTTCTCACGTCTTTTATGGATTTCAAGAGGAAATCAGGGATGCTTAATATATTCTCTAGAGGGAGTTCTCCTTGAAACCTAAGGTCATTCAATAACCTGAAATGGTACCCATAGACTACACTAAATCTGTCTTCGGAAGAAATGAATTTCATGATATGGAAAACTTCTTCATCCTAGGGATATGGAAGGCTCTCTCTCCTCACTCCTCTCTATTCTTCAATGTATTATTCTCCTAGAAGAAATAATATTTTCTTGGCTGTAGTGCTTGGCATCCTCTCTTTAACCCATTTAACTCCTAAGGGAAAATTTGTAACTCTACTTATGAGTTCTGGTGAAAGTGTGATAGCTAGGCCCCTAACCACAGTGGTGGATCTCTATTCTAAGTGTGCTTGCAAAGCCACTAAAAATTATCAAGCTATATCTTCAACATAACATTTCAAAAGCTCGAAGAAACCTAGCCATTGGTGATTTCTAAAAATTTCGATGACTTGAGGATGCTGCCTAACTCTCTTAATATTAGTGGGCTCCCTTCTGTTGAGCCCCCCTAACATTTTTTTATGGTTTTGATAGGAAGGTGATAAGGTTTTTGAGAGTTATGTGAAGATGTATTTGAGATGATGGTCTCAAACATTTTTTTTTTTTACCCTTTAATTGCCAAATTATAACTTGTTGTGAGCCAATTTCATGGTCAAATTTCAGTTTTGGAATGTGGAAACCACTTACCTCTTTCGTCTGGTGTTTTTTCTTGGTAGATGGTTGCGTTAGGAAGAAATTTCACCCACATGTGACTCTGTGTTTCCCTTTGTACCCTTGCTGATCTACCTATAGAAAATATCTGTTTCCTGTAGCACAATGGTGCATGCAAGCTCTAAATTTAATATTTATCTCCCTGATGGCTACCGCTACTATTTTTTTTTTCTCTTCGAAATGCTCAACGAAATGGTTAAAATGAGATATAACTCACCTTTATGGGATTTTTAACTAAATTTGGAGTGGGGTGCTAACTCTTACTTAACACGAGTTTTCCTCTTTGAGACCGTTGGTCCCACTCCATTTAATGATTGCTTAGCCTCGTAATCACCTCTTCATACCCATTCACTCCCTCTTGACTTGATTTGACTTGCCGATGTGGCATGTACTTTTAATTTTGCTCCAATTTAACTTTACAAAGGTGGCCAAGTTAATTGTCCACCTTTCTGCCTTTTAAACCTCTAAATCTTGACGTTAAGCTATTTTGGTGATTATGAATGCATAGCGAGAGGTGAAGGGTCATACCTGAGCCTACCTGGTGCTAGTGTGGGGTAGAATGAGATGGTGCAAGGAGCTGGATCTTGTGGTTGTTGTCATGATCTTCCTATTTTTGTTTTTTCATTTTCTTGTTTATTTTTCGATTGAAAAACTTTTTCTAAGTGAGCTTCTTGTTTTTCTGAGTGAGCTTCTTAACCTTTTATTTTGTCTTTTCTTCTTACAAGTGTTGTATGGAGTTCTTTAGGTTCCATGTCTGGTGTGTTTTCTCTCCTAGAGTCTGCTGGTGGTATTTTGAAGTCACATTCATCAACGTTTCTTCAACTTTTGGCCTTGTTGTGCGACACGCAAAGTTTCCACAGGAAACTTTCCAATTCCTGTAGTAGTCTTCTTCTTGCTTCTTCTTTCTTCAAATTTCTTAGAAATTGTTGGAAATGGTTTATGGAGGCTATGAATGGAGTCATTGAATGAATGTAGTGGTGGATTGGTAAGTTAAGAGGTCTCATGCCAAGTTTCATATGATCTAGCTGCTAATGCTGCAACATAGAGTTTAGAGAGTGAATGTTTGTGCATGGACTGAAATAAGGGGTTAGGAGTGGCAGGTACAGGAAAAAAATAAATTATCATGCTCTCCTTGAAGTTCAAAAATCCTTGAGAGAGCTTCATCCTTCATGAATGAGTTTCATGTAGCATTTACAAGAGCTTCCTGTAGTGCTACATGAATCGTGTAGTTGTTGGACTTTCCTGTAGTAATTATAGTTGGGAGAAAAAAATGAAATTTATGCCTATTTTAGGGGTGAAATGAATGAATGGGTGTATGATGGAGTGGTTAATGGAGTGTGTGAGAAAAGGAG
Source organism: Pinus albicaulis (assembly GCA_034641835.2). Taxonomy (NCBI): domain Eukaryota; kingdom Viridiplantae; phylum Streptophyta; class Pinopsida; order Pinales; family Pinaceae; genus Pinus; species Pinus albicaulis. The sequence continues at coordinate 1,808,800,696 of CM076575.1, forward strand.
AGGGATGAGTGAATAAGAACTATTCCTCTGGATCCAAAAGCCACCTTTGATCAATAACTTGCAAAACAGAAAAATAAACAAGTGCATAGGTATTTTTCTTTCTTTTTTTTGTTTTTTTTTTGGGAAGAAAAGTGGAATTCTTCCAAATATTTTTTCAACCCACAAGCTTGCCTTGGGTCCCTCAGAGAGGTTTTCACCGAAGGATATTTTATTTTTATTTTTTTTTCCTTTTCTCTCTTTTTTTTTTCTCCAGGATTGCCTCATGGAGGTTTTCAACCCTGGAGTTAGCCTTGGATGCATCATAGAGGTTTTCACCCATGCCTATTTATTTTTCTTTTTTTTTTTCATTTTTCTAGGAGGGGGAGGCACTGGAAACAATGGACTCTTTAATGACATACACCACATTTTTTATAGAATTTATAAATTTTTCCCTCGATAAGGGCTTTTTGTAAAATTTAAGCTGGTAACCATTGAAAAGTAGGGGAATCGCCTCCTCATCTATGGTTATGATCTAGAATGCTCCATTATCATAACATTTGTCCACTTTGTAGGGTCCCAACCATATTTTCATTAGTTTTCCTTTGAAATCCTTAAACCTTGAGTCATATAGTAGCGCTCAATCTCCTTCTTGAAAGGTATTTTCCTTAATATAATTGTCATGCCAGACCTTTCTTTGTAGCTGAATCACTTTTGTGTGAATAAGTGCTTGGATCCTGAACTCATCCAATCAATTTAATTGCAGGAACCTCTCTTTTTTGGCATTTTATATATCTAGGTATAACTTATTTGCCATCCTTAAGGTGTTTAACTCAGATTCAATTGAAGGAAAAGCCTTATTTCCATAGACCAAGCCATAAGGAGTGAATCCTGTTGTTTTTTCCCAAGCAGTGTTGTAGGCCCAAGTAGCTTCTTCCAATCTGTCTGCCCAATGTCTACTATTGTAGCTCAAAATCTTAATGAGGATATTCTCTAAGGAATTGTTGTTCACTTCCAATTGACCATTTTCTTAAGGGTGGTGGGCAGTGGAAGTCTTATGCTTTATCTTCTACCTCAAAATATTTTCTATGATATGAGATGTGAATTGTTCAGCCTGATCAATGACTACCCGTCAAGGTATCCAAATTTTTAAAACACATTCTCTCTTGGAAATTTTTCTACCTTCTCCTCAGTTTCTACCTTCACATCTTCTATTTCAACCCACTTTGTTAGGTATTCATTGTAGACTATGATATACCTTTTCTGGCTAGATGGTGGATCAATAGGTCTAATGAAGTCCATGCCCCACTTGTAAAATGGCTCAAGAGCCACCTGAAGGTGCAAAGGAATATCATCTCTCTATGTAGGTTTCCCCATCCATTGGCACTAGTCACACCTGCTAGTGTATATTCCGGCCTCTTGGTGAAGGGTGGCCAATCGTAACCTTACTGCAAAGCTTTGAAGGTAGTCCTTTTTGCAGCAAAGTGGCATCCATAAGGGCTATCATAACATGCATAGAGGATATAACAAAAATTCTTCCTCCCTCACACATATTCTAAGAATTTGGTTAGGGCCTAGCTTGAAGAGATTTCCCCCAATCTAGGTGAAAGGGATGTTTTTTTTTATGATCTTGCTCTTCTCCTTGGGTGAGAGGTTAGGAGGAAACTTTTCAGCAACCAGATCATTAGCTATGTCAACAAACTGTGGTGAGTGTGCTAAGATAATGAAGATATGTTCATCCAGTAGTTGGTCATCCACCATCCCTTCTTCATCTGTAGATAAAGCTAACCTGGATTAAAAAATCTGCAACAACATTCTCCTTTCGAGGTTAATAAAAAATGGTTAGGTCCAATTGCTGTAATAGTAACAACCATATAATTATTATAGCATTAAAATCTGTTTGTTCATTAAGTATTTGATGTTTTCATGTTCAGTGTGTACAAAGGTATGATAACTAGTGATATAATGTCTAAATTTGTTTAAATCATGGAAAATGGCTAACATTTCCTTCTCTGTGATAGTATAATTGAGTTCAGCCTTAGACAAGTTCTTACTGATTAAATAGATCACATAAGGTAATTTTTATTCTAACTACCCCAATGATGCCCCCATAAATTTTTTTGATGCATCTGTGTGGATGTGGAAAGGAAGAGTCCAATTTGGACCTTGAAGAATCGGGGCGGTAGTTAACTTTCCCTTAATGAGCTCCAAAGCTTCTTAACAAAGACTATACCAAGTAAAATCAAAATCTTTAGCCAAGAAACAAAATAGTGGCGAATCTAACTTGTTGAAATATTTGATGAACCTTATACAGTAGCTAGCTGAACCTAAGAAACTCTTCACATCTCTCTTCTTTTGAGGAGAAGGTACCCTTTTGATGATGGTGATTTTGTTTGGGTCCACCTGTATTCTTACTTGGGAGATTGAGTGTCCCAATTTAACTCTTGCTATTTTCAATAATTAACACTTTTATGGGCTCAAGAAGAGATTCATCTCAATGCATCTTCTCAACACTTTTCCCAAATTTGAAAGAATTTCTTGGAAGTCATCCCCATAGGGTGTGAAATCATCCATGTGATTTCAACCGAATCATGGACTATCTGAGAGAAAATTCTGAAGAGAGCTCTTTGGAAGGTAGCTGGGGCATTGCACAACCCAAAGGGTAGGATTCTGTAAGTGAAGGTATTCCAAGGACATGTGAAAGTAGTCTTGTCCTGGTCTTCTAGGCTAATTTTGATATGGTTATACCCACTGAACCCATCTAAGAAAGAAAAGAATTTCATTCCTGCAAATCCATCCAGGACTTGATCTATAAAGGGAAAAGGGAAAAGGGAAATGGTACTTCTTTGTGGATTTCTTGAGTTCCTAATAATCAAAAAATATTCTCCATTTTCCATTCTTCTTCAGGACTAGGACAAGAGGATATACCTACTCACTGTCTCATATAGGATAAATGAAACATTCATCCAACAATTTCTGCAGTTCTTCCTTGACTATGTCTTTTAGAGCTTGGTTCATCCACCTTTGGGGTTGGTGCACATGATTGCATCATTCCTTAATGTAAATATGATGTCTGCATACCTAGGGATGCACCCCTTTCATGTCCTTGTAATCCCAAGAAAATGCATCTAGATTTTCTCTCAAAAGTTGGCATAATTGTTATTCTTATCTATCTTAGAGGGTTGAGTTAATTTTCAGAGATCTTGATGGGCCAAAATCCATAACCTTGGTGGTTTCATAGGTTGAATCAAATAAGTGCAGTTACATCCAAGGGTGGATTTCAGATTCTTTGACTAATTTTTCAAGTGGGTTGTCCATGGGGGACTGGTTTTGAATGACATGGTCGATGAGTTCATCTTAATCAAGCTAGCTCCCTCTCAAAAGAACATCTATGGTAAAAATGGGGTAGTGTTTTATACTTTATCTTCTTCTTCATCCTCCAACCATATAGGTAGGTCATGGTCAATGGAATATTGGGATGAAGGATATAATACCATCTTTTTAGACAAGGGCCCATTCTTAATAGTCATGTTTCCGGCCCAACAACTGATATAAGCATCGACATTGGCTAACCAAGGTCTCCAAAAGATGAGAGGATATCCATTAAACTTGGTTTTTGGCTGCAGAACTATGAAATATATAGGATAATCCCAAGATTCAATTGAAACCATAAAAATCCTCAACAATTCCTTCTGGATTTACTATCGACCGATCTACAAGTTGCAGAACTGTTGTTGTTTTCCTCAAAGTCCCTTATAGGTTGAGTTTAAGTATAGTTTCCTTGTTCATAACATTGATGGGGTCTCCGAGATCAATCAGAGTATTGGGGACTATGACACCATATATGTGCACATCTACAACTGAACTGCCATGGTCCAGGTGCTTTGGGAAGATCACCCTTCCCCACATTAAGTCGAACAACTATCCTACTAGATTGATGGTGGGGGCATCTTTATTCTTTCTCCTAGGTTTCTTGAAGAACTTTTCCTTGATCAGCCTATTTTAAATAGGGACATATTTAATGGCATGGAGAAGGGGTATTTTCACTCACGAATTTTTTATTTCTCCCAGAAGTTCGGTCTCCTCTGAGATGTGCAGACTGGAATGGATCAAGCACTCAAGAAATGCAAGTTGTTGGGTCTGAGTGTTTCTTTCTTCCTTTTCCTCCTCAACCTGTACACGTGGAGATGGAGGGTGGTTGTCTGGGAGTACTCTTCCCAACCTAAGATTAATATCCTATATCTCCAAAGCATAATGTAGATCAGTTGTCTCTCCACTATAAACCCGTTGTGCCTGTCTGTTGTTCGGGTACATATTGGGTTGTGCAGGCATCTGAGGCAACTTGGGTGGAGAAGCATGAGTAAGCTGAGGTTGGGGTTAGGGTGGAGGCATTAGAGTAGGTGGTTGATTATGTTGAGGCCCCCACCCTTGGGATGGTTTGTTCCACTGAGGTTGTTGAGGAACATATTGCTGAAATGGGTGGTTCACATGCTGGGGATGATATGGTGGGTTGTAAGGCCAAGTAGGAGGTGTAGGTCGTGATGGAGGAGTGGAGGTGTATCAAGATTGCATAGGTGCATTATAGTTGTTGTGATATTAGGAATAAGGTGTGCCTTTCATACCCTGCTGATATGATTGAGGGCCTTGAGGCCTTCTATGGCTGATGAAATAGAGTTTCTCTGGTCCTACTTCCCCACCTTGATATACAACTTTGAGTCTAGGTAAGGGGGGACACTTGTCTGTGGCATGATTATCCTCTTAGACTAAGAAACCTCTATGAAATTTAATGGACATTCATTTCTAGGGCGATTTCTAGTACAAATAGGGAAAAATATATCCAACACTCTTTCTTCTTCCTCTTGCTTCCTCTTGATCTAAATTGTGTCAATTTTCAAGGAAAAGGTGTGCAACATTTAATTCTTTAATTCCTCCAACATATCTCCAATTTCATGCTTGATGGAGGTGGAAGAGGAAATTTGATTGATTGTAATTTGGCTAGCTCTGCCTTTCTTCCTAGCTGCCCAATAATGGTTCCCAAAGACAATTTTGATTGTCTCATAAGGGAGCTAGTATATATCTCCTCCTGATAGCATATTGAGGGTTTCTATCACCTCCTCCCCGATCGCTCAGAGAAGTACTAGTTTAGGTGATCCAGGATCAAGGGTATAGTTGGCTCTCTTATAGTTTAACTGGAACCACTCTTCATAGTCCTCTAGCGATTCATCAGGCCCTAAAGTCATCCTCAATATTTAATCTTTAGTTTCCTTGGACATACAGTAGTACTTTTTATTGAAGTCCTATTGCACCTATGCCCAGGTAGTGATGTTTTTCCTAGGTCGACCCATGAACCAGTGCAAGGCTATATCCTTAAGGGTAGATGGGAATAGATTTATCTTTTGATCATCTGAGGCATAGCTATAGGTCCTATAGACAACAAAAAATTCAAACATGAATGTCTCAGGGTCCTCAGAGGTAATTCCATGGAAATGTGGAAGGGATGAGAGGCTAATTTTCTTCATTTTAGTATCCCCATATTCATATCTAATGGGAAATTCTCCCCAAGCTTCAGTTTCAACAATGGTTTGAATAGGTCAAGAAAGTTCCTCTGGTGAAACAAGATCTTCTTCTTCTCCATTAGTTTCTTCAAAATTTTCAGAAGGCTCACCTATGGTATTTTCAACCTCACAGCTAGTGAAGAAGAGTGAAGGGTGACTACATGGTGATGTGGGGGTTTCAGGTAAAAAATTTCCTTGAGTATCCCTACTCCTATGAGGAATGAAATTTTTTTTTTTTTATTTTTCAATATTTTTGAAACAACATGTAAAATTAAAGTAGAAAAGAATGCTAAAACAAAATCAAAGCACCTACTAGACACCTCCCCGACAACGGCACCAAAAAGTGGTGAGCCCTGGTATTGAACCAAGAATGTTGTAGCTCTAAGAGGCTACTCTAATTTACTTTATCAACCCTGGCTTCATACAAACTTGGAGGTGATAGTGCTTTATACACAACAAATGAATTCTACTCATGTCATCCTCTTCGCAGCTCTATAAAAGGGTGCTATTTCCAGGGTTTCTAAATGCAGTCTATCACACTTCTGAATTTAGACCTAGGGCTAAAAATGATTTGAAGCCATTACTCTATTAGTAATAAAATAACTATTCTACATCAAGAAATAACATCTAAATACTCTGCAATGAAATAAATATACACATTAAGCTATGATAAGAAATGGAAGCAAACTAGGCATTTTTCACTAAGTAAATTGCTGAATTGAAATTGCATGAAGGAAACTAACATAATCACACATTTTTGGGAAAAATGGCTAAAATAAATATATCTACTTCATGTTCTAATTATAATTCTTTTACTGTTTGAGCTAATCATGACCTAACTATGCTTGTAAATGCATTGTTTTACAGTTAGGAGGAGAAAGGGTTTGAACTCATGGGTGCAAGGATGAAGGTGTGTGGGTGGTTTTTCCAGGTCTGGATGAGGTGGATGGTGGTTATTAGGCTTAAGGAGGGTCACACTAGTGCTAATGAAAGTGCTACTACATGTTTCTTGTAATGCTACAAGAATGTATCGAATTGCTACAAGAAATAGTCTGAGGGAAATCTGAGGCCAAAAATGGGTGAGAAAAGCATAGGGAAGGTGGAGTAAAGGTGTATTTCAATGAGTGGAAGGTTTCCAAGCCCTTGGAAAAGCTCATAAAATCTTGAGAATATTTTCTTGCACCTCTAGGGTTTTCTCATGGTGTGAAGGTAAAAAATCTAATAATAGGGTTGATGGTGATTTGATGAAAAGAAGGCTAATGAAAGGTGAGAAATGAATATGAAGATGTTGGTGAAGTCCTCCTTTGCTATGCTACTCGAACCTGCACGCAAACTACATGTTCATGCAAAAAATATTGAAAAATTCATGATGGATGAAATGGAAAATATGAGTTGAATTTGGAAAGAAAACCTACTTTGTCCTTCAAACATAAATCTAACTCAACATTTTAAACATGTTCATGACACTACCGCAACCTAACTATTCTTTCCAAGAAATAATAAAATACAAATCAATTGGCCTATGGAGAAGGTATACCCGCCTCAAGCTCCAATGAAAGTGATGAGATAGGGAGGCTTGACACAAATCTTTTTGAGTTTATAAACTATTCTACCAACTTGTAAGCAAGCTTAATCTACAACAAATACAAATGGAAGAAAACTAAAAAACATTGAATTGAAATGTAAGCAAACTTGCTAAAACTCATAATAAAGCTATATATAATGACATAAAAGTAAAGAATGAATACACAAGAGAGACTAAGGCCAATGGATTGGGCCCTAACCCACAAGCCTATCCCTATGAAACTATATGAGTGAAGTGCAATCTTAATACTCATCTTATTGTAGAAAATAGTCTCCTTACGTAAACATGAAAGTCTTAAAAAAATATTACAAGAGCTAATAGTCTATTAGCTTTCTTCAAAGTTTGAATCCTAATGAGCTCTTGCTCAATCCTATTTAAACTACAGGGTAGCTACGAACAACTCCCTAAAAAGTAGGTGATGTGTCCACTTTGACTGCAAATGAAGTGTAGCTTTGGTGCACTTGATCTTGAGTTTGTTTGGCTGCCTTTGATTTCAAGTTGCTAGAGGGAATATTAAGATACCTTGGCTGCCATTGGGAGTTAAGGAGGTGGAAAATCCCCCTAGAATCTCTCCTTCCTATCTACTTCAAGATGTAATAGCAAAATATTCATAAAAAATGCAATATCTTCGTGATTTTCCTGCATTTAGCTTATGTTAGGCATTCTAAGTATGAAAAACCTTAATCACCATCTACACTAGACACATAAGACCATAATATAATTAAATGTGAGAAAAATAGGCCTAATAAAGCAAAAAGGTGACAATTAACCCCTCCAAATGTACGTAATGATGGAGCTCATCAGTCTGTACAAACTAGAATATATGTATTCTGATTCGAAGGTGGATTAAAGGTGCCTACAAATTCCATTTCCCATATTTAAAATGGTTCCAATATAATATGTGGTTGAAGGGCCATTTAATCATCCTAAATGGGATGACCTATCCTTTGAAAATTGTCGCAACTCTAGACATATTTCTTTGTGTCTTTAATTATTTTGGGACAAAAATATCTCATCTATAATACTTTAGGTTGAACCCTTCGATTAGAAAAATGTCCTCAATAGCATTCATCATGACAAGCCCTAAGGAGTCCTACGTGGAAGAGGTAACCATATATCCATGAAAATTATGCGTTACGTTGGATAATAAGCTTATTTCCTGAGATGACAAATGTGATGGAAATTTTCCAACCACAAGGTAATTTTCAACATAAATATACCATGGTGTTTTGACGATTACAGAAAAGAGATGTTCGTATGGGAATTGGTCTTCCACTAGTAGAGGTTCAGCCATAGATGAGATTCTTGACAAGAAATATGTGACAAGGTTCTATTTTCTTGGTCAGCCCTTTATATTAATGTTGAACTCCAACAGTAACAGTAACCAACAAGTTACTCTATCATTGGTAACAAGTTTATTACCTAAATATCGAATATCAGAATGATCAATGTATATAAAAAATACATATCTTTTTATACAATGAAAAAATTTATTTATAGTGTAAACAATGGACATAAACTCTTTTTCTATCATAGTATAGTTTAAATCTACAAGTGTTAGTTTTTTTCTAATATAATAAATTGCGTAGGCCTTCATATCCTCTTCTTGTCTAGGAACTGCTCCTATCATTGTATCTGAAGCATCTAATGATATATGGAATGGTAGAATCCAATTTTCTCCCCACAACATAGGAGTTGTTGAAACCAACATTTTGAAATCTGCAAAAGAAATATCACATTTATCAGTCCACTCGAATTCCAAATGTTTAGTTAATGCATAAAATGGTGTCACTATTTTTGGAAAATGTGCTATGAAACAATGATAGTAACTAGCATAATCAAGGAATCTACGTACCTCTATTGGTGTGCGATAAGTAGGGAGTTCAATAATAACCTCGATTTTGGTTGGGTCTACCTGAATACCTACAGTGGAGATAACATGTTCCGAAACTAGACCTTCTGTCATCATCATGTGGATTTTTTCATTACTGAGGCACAACTTGGTAGCTGTACATAGTGGAAAAACATTTTCTAGATTATGTAAATCTTGATCAAAATCGTTATCGTAAGGGGTGAAGTCATCCATATATATTTGAATCCCTTCATGAATTAAACAAGAAAAAATGCTCAAAATTTCCATTTGAAAAGCGTTTGGGTCATTACATGTCCCAAATGGTAAGACTCTATATGCGAACATTCCCCATGGATAAGTGATTGTAGTTTTATCTTGGTCTTCAGGAGAAATCTAGATTTAATTATATCCACTAAATCCATGTAGGAAAGAAAATATTTCTTTCCGGCAAGTGTATCAAGAAATTGGTCTACAAATGAAATATTAAAATGATCCTTCTATGTGGCTTTGTTTAGTTCTCTATAATCTACAAAAAATCTCCATTTTTCATTCTTTTTAGGGACTACAACTAGTGGTGAAACCCAATGACTGTTTGAAGTAGGGTATATAAAATTAACATCAAGAAGTTTCTGAATTTTCTATTTCAATATGTCCATAAGGTGTGGATTTATTCTACTTCAGGTTTGGAAAATGGCTTGAGCATATCTCTCAATATATATATGGTGTGGGCACAATTTTGAATCAATGCCCTTCATATTAGAATATTCCCAAGAAAAGGCTTGTTTATATTTCTTGTTAGGTCACTATAAGAGTAGTGTATCCCCTTATTGTTATTATTGTACCCATTTAGTCTGCATATTTTTATTATTGTGCCCCATAGAATACCACTATTTTTATTGTTGTGCCGTTACATTATTATTGTTATGCCAGGTTTGATTATATTGTTACCCCTTAGACCCCTATATATAGAAAGGAGGTTTTTTCATCTGAATCATCCAAGAATTGTTCAATTATGTAATGTAAAGGAGGTTTCACCATTGAAGAGAATGATTTATAATTAGTTTATATATATTTTCTTCTATTTTGTGAGTTGGTTGCATAAAATTTGGTATCAGAGCATTGGATTCTAGGGTTTCGCTTCTTCAAAAATGTCATCTTGGAATTTTTTCTATAACATTTTTTCTACAAAGCTTCAGAAGCGAAAATTGAAATCACGTAGATTCAAAATAAAATTGAACCTCATGTATGAATTTCAGATGTTTGTTCGACATATTTCAGAGATATGATCCGAGGAAGTTAGGTTTTTTTGTAGGCTCCATAATTTCATCTCAAACAGGTGACCGAGGGAAAATTGTCATAACTTTCGTTTTAGGAATAAAATTTGGATTTTGTAAAAAGTGATAGAAATTGGATGGACTATAGGATTTTTTTTTAATTTCAAGGCAAAAGGTTGAAATAGTGACATGTGGAACTCCATACAATTTCGATCTACTGAATGAGACTATAATCAAGAAATCGTGGGAGATCGGACATAACATTACCTTGAAGAATCCAAATTAGGTTCAACTTATGGCATTGAAAATAAGACTCGTAGGGATACTACATGACCTAAGTTAAAATATTGGGGATCTGAAATCATATAGATAATTCATGTTCATTATCAAGCTCCTCAAAAGCAAGAAAAAGGTGCGTATTTATTTTTTAAAATTGCATAACTTTTGTTTGAAAAATCAGTTTGAAGTGATTTCAAGGGCATATTGAAGCATAAATATAATTATTTGGTTCTAAATTCCTCCAAAAAATAATTCCACACCCATTAATTCCTTACAAATCTCTACTGTGACACATGAAGAGGAAGAATTGCAACATGACATATCAAAATTATGAGACCAAGTGCAACAAATTTTTCTCTCGAAAAAATTAACCAAAAATGAAATGGAAGCTAAGATAGATGGTATGGAAGCTGACATGGATAGCATAGAAGTAAAAATGGAATATTTTAATGATGGATTAAAAGTGGAAATGGATGGTTTAAAATCTAACATGGAAGGTTTGACAAAGTTGTTGCAAAAAAAGCTTCCTGGTGGTGACAAGGAAAGCCATCAAAATCATGATGAGTAAAAAAGAATATGAATTCTGATTTTAGAAACTCCAGTGTTGTGTTTAAGAACCACAACATTCAAAATGTTGATATGAGTATTTTTTATGGAAAGGATCACGTAACATGGATACTACGAATGGAGAAATATTTTCATCTCCATGATGTGAAACACTCACAAAAGGTATGCATTGAAACTTTATATTTAGAACCCAATCAATTTGTAATGGATTTTCTCTTGTAAACCACTTATCACTTGCTCAATTTTTATGAAGAATATGATACAGCATTATGAGGATATTGTTTTGAATCTAGCTCCAAAAATAGAAGAAAAGAGAGAACAACGCCTTAGAAATCAACCATTTTGAGGAGGAAACCTCCTTTACATTACATAAATGAAAAATTAATGGATGATTCAAATGAAAAAACCTCCTTTCTATATATAGGAGTCCATGTGGTCACAATATAATCCTAGCCGACCTAACAATAATAATGTAAGGGTGCAACAATAATAATAGTGGGGTTTATGGGGCATAATAATAACAATATGGGGACCAATTTGGTACAACAATAATAATAAGGGAGTTAGAATAACAACAATAAGCGACAAAACTAGTAATATAGGGACCTAACATGCCCATTTCCTTCAAAAAAGTGTTGTCCTCAAAGCTTGAGTAGCTCTGGATGCTTCTATATAAATTTCTCATCCTCCCATGTGGAATCTTCAGTGGGTAAGTTCTTCCACTTGATGAGATACTCTGAAATTGATTGATTTCGTAGTTGTTGAGTTCTTGTTTCCGTGACTGCTTCAGGTTCCAATATGATTTTTCCTTCCTCATCAAGTTCTAACAATATTGTTTCAACTTGAATTTTTTCACCTATAACCTTCTTTAAGCATGAAACATGGAAAATTGGGTGCACTCAAGAAGAAGTAGGAAGCTCCAATTTGTATGCCATCGTACCAATATTTTGCAACACCTTGTAAGGACCATAGTAATTTTGTGATAATTTATTATCCTTATTAGCTTGGTTGAGGGATATTTGTTTGTATGGTTGTAGCTGTAAAAATAACCAGTCTCCTACATCAAAAATTCTCTCGCTGAGATGTTGATCTGCCTATTGTTTCATTTGATTTTGTGCCAAATTTAGGTTATCCTTTAAGATTTCGAAAACTTGTTGTTGATGCTCGATGTGATCTTCCACTACTTTAACCTTATAATTTTCTCTTAAAGATGATGTGATGAATAGCAGATGACATCCATAAAGTGCGATAAATGGGGTCATTTTTGCTACAATATGGAAGGAAGTGTTATACCTCCATTAAGCCAAAGGTAACCATTTGACCCATTGTTTTTGTTTATCAGATACAAAACAAAAAAGATATCCTTCCAAAAATTTGTTCACTATCTGAGTTTTCCCATTGGATTGAGGCTGATAAGATGAGTTATGGGCTAGTTGAGTACCGAAACAAGAAAATAATTTTGTCTAAAAATTTCTAGTGAAAATGGGATCACTATCGCTTACAATAATATTTGGGTTTCCATGTAGGTTTTGAATTGTTTCCAAAAATGTAGTAGCAACTGTACTTTCTTTAAATGGATGAGATAATGCACAAAAGTGTGCATACTTGGTAAGTATATCAACTACCACCGTGATGATACTCTTTCCTTTGGACTTAGGTAAACCTGTGATAAAATCCATTGAAACCTCCTCCCAATGTTGACTTTGAATGGGTAAAGGTTGTAGTAGACTCAGGGTCTTAATTATCTCAACTTTATTTTTCTAGTAAACTAAACATTCTGCCAGAAAATTTGGAATATCACATTTAAGGCCATCCCAAAAAAATTCTTTCTTCACCCTCTGGTAAGTTTTTAAAAATCTTGAGTGTCCTCCTACGGGAGAGGTGTGAAATTCAAAAATAATATTTTGTTTTAGTTGGGAATTCTTATAAATATATAAGCAACCTTTGTACCACAAGGAATCATTTTTCCAACTAAATGTATCAAATGTATTGGGACCTTGCTGTAACTTTTGAATGAGTGTTCACACCTCTTCAGCATTATTCCATTCCTCCCTTGCTTCATTTATCCAATCTAGTTGGATAATATAAATGGCACAAAGCAATGCTTCCACCTCCTCATCCTTTCTTGAGAGAATCTGCAACAACATTTAGCTTCCCTTTCTTGTAGGTGATTTCAAAGTCATAACCCAACATCTTTGTGACCCATTTTTGCTACTATTCTAAAGATAATCTTTCTTAGAAAAATTATTGAAGACAATCATGATCAATTTTTACCATGAAGTGTCTTCCCATTAGCTAAGGTCTCCATTTCTTTAGTGCATGTAGTATTGCCAACATTTCCTTCTCATAAATAGCTTTATGTAAATACTTTACATTGATTGCATGACTTTCAAAAGTAATGGGTATTCCTTATTTCATTAAAACAACACCAATTCCATTTATTGAGGCATCAGATTCCACAATAAAGGTTTTTGTGAAGTTTTCCATAGCTAAGACCGATGCTAGGCACATAGCCTCTTTAAGATGTTCAAAGGCTTTAGTTGCTTTAGGAGTACATGAAAACATATTTCTTCAATAATTTTGTTAGAAGTGCTGCTATTCTCCCATAATTATTAACAAACTTGCGATAGTACCCTGTTAACTTGAGAAATCCTTCCAACTTCTTTATGGTTGTGGGGACTTTCCATTCCTTAATGGCTTTAATTTTTTTTAAATCTACCTAAACACCCTCCTAAGATACAATATGACCTAGATTTTCCACCTCTTGTACTCCAAAGAAACATTTGGAGGTTTCTGCATATAATTGTTTCTCCTCCAATAGTTTGAGAACCCTATCAACATGTTGAACATGATCCTTCCAAGACCTATTGTAGATTAGTATATCATCAAAAAATAATAACTCAAATATTCTAAGGAAGGATTTAAAAATGGAATTCATCAACCCTTGAAATGTAGAAGGTGCATTGATAAGGCCAAAATGCATGACCAAAAATTCATAATGACCCGCATGAGTTCGAAATGATCTTTTTCAAATATCTTCTGTCTTCATTCTAATTTGATGATATCCTGAGCGGAGATCCAACTTGGTAAAATAAATTTATCCAATAATTCGTCAATCACAGGAATGGGAAATGTATCTTTGATAGTGATCTTATTGAGCTCCATCTAATCCAAACACATGTGCCATGCTCCATCTTTCTTCTGCACCAATACTACTGGAGTAGAAAAATAAATTTGACTAGGTTGAATCATACCAGGCTCTAACATTTCTGCAATCATACATTAAATTTCGCTCTTTCATAAATAAGGATATATTTAAATACTAATGTTTGGAGGAAAAATTCCTTGGATCAAATGAATAGCGTGATCATGATCATGAATAGGTGGGAGTCCTTTGGGAGTTTTAAACACCTAGGAATGATTTTCCAAGAATTTTTGGAGATCTAGAGAAATAGATGATTTTGATGTTGGAACTTCTAGTGAGCATAATTTTACAATTATGCCTTGTTGTTATTTCTTCATAATATTTTTCATGAAATGAGAGATTATTATGTTTCCCGGCATCCTTGTGATACCATGTAATTCAACCTCCTTTCCTTCTGAAAACAAATTCAAGAAAATTTCTTGAAAATTAAAAGCTATCGTCCCCAAATATTGTAACCATTATACTCCTAGTACAACATCAACACCTCCCATTGGAATGGAAATCATTGGAATATTCAATACATACTCCCCCATGGTTAGCTTGATATTATGGAATTTTCCAGATAAATTTATAGTCCCTCAATTTGAAACCATCACTTGACACTTTGGTGCTGGGTATAGGAAGAAATTCAATTCCTTGTCTACCTCACAATGAATAAAATTATGGGTACTACCTGAATCAATCAACACTATTACATTTTTCTTCTTGATATGTCTTTCTATCTTGAGAGTTTGAGTAGTGGTAATTCCTGCCAATGCATTATAGGATATGGTCAGAGTCATTTCTTCTTTCTCTAGGGTTGGTTCCTAGTGTATATGCTCTTCTTTTGAAGTTTCTTCTTCATTTTATTCCTCCTCTTCACAATCTATGTAAAATAATTTATTCTCAACACACTTATGACCTTTAGTGTTTTTTCTATCACAAATGTAGAAAAGCCCTTTTTCTCTTTTTTCTTCCAATTGTTGTGGTGTCAACCTTGTAGGTTGTGGAAGTATAGGAGTAGAAACACTTCCATCTTTATAGATACGAGTGGTAGGATTCCTTGTCGCCATAAATTTACTTTCAATTTTTCTTGCCAACTTGAATGAATTCTCCAATGAATGAGGTTCCCAAAGGTGAACCTCATGTTGGATGCTATCCTTTAAAGTCCTTATGAAGGCATCAATCCTGTGTTCCTCTAGAGTATCAGTTACCCTTATATTCAATTTTTGGAAGTCCTCAATGTGCTCCAGCATTGAACCTTTTTGTTTGAGATTTATCAATTGGCTAAAGAAATTCTTGCTCTTTGTATCCTCATAATGTGTTATCATTTCCTCCATAAAATTGACCAAGTGACAATTTTTTTATGAGAGAAAAGCCATTGATACCATAAAAATTTATTTTCTTCTAAATGTAAAGTTTCAATGCGTACCTTTTGTGTGTTTTTCACATTGTGGAGATAAAAATATTGCTCCATCTGTAGTATCCATGTTACGGGATCCTTGCCATCAAACTTCCTCATATCGATCTTTAGAGTATGTTGGGTCTTCAATCCACCATTAGAGTTTATGAATTCACAATTAACATTTATTTTTTTCTCATCATGAGTTTCCTTTACTACCTTTTAGCCATTAGGAATCATTTCTTGTATCAAATTTTTCAAACCTTCCTTTAAACCTTCCATGTCTGCTTTTATATCATTCTTCATGTCTTCCATGTTGTCTTTCATTTTTTCATCTATGTCATCCATCTTAGCTTCCACTATTTTGAAACCATCCATATTAGCTTCCACGCCTTTCTTCAAACCATCGATATTAGCTTCCATGGCTCTCTTCAAAACTTCCATTTCATTTATTTTTTCTCTTTGCGAGAGCAAAATTTGGTTCACTTGGTCTTGTAATTTTGATATATCATGTTTCACTTATTCCTCTTCATGAGTCATAGTAGAGCCTTCTGAGGGATTAATGGGTGTTGAATTCTTTTTAGGCACCATTTTAGAGCCCAATATTGACATCTATGCTCCAATATTCCCTTTCAGTCACTTCAAACTGATTTTTCAAATAAGACATATGCAATTTGAAAAAAAACATACACACCTTTTTCTTTCTTTTAGGGAGGTCGATATTTAAACTGATGTATCTCTAGAATTTCAGATTCTAGATATTTTACCTTCAGTATTTTAGTAGCCCTCTGAATCTTCTTTCCAATGCCATAGGTATGCCTTGATTTGGATTCTTCAAGTTAAAGCTATGCCTAATATCATGCAATGACTTAAGTATGGCCTAGTTCAGTAGAGAGAACTTGTACTACGTGCCATGCATCAACGTTTCCTCCTTTTGCTCTACAATTGATGATATACTAATCTACAACAAGTCTTGAAATCATCATGTTTAACATGTTGACAGTGTGATCAAACTATTGGAGGAGAAACAATTATATGCAAAAACCTTCAAATGTTTCTTTGGAGTACAGGAGGTGGAATATTTAGGTCATATTGTATCTCATGAGGGTGTTAAGGTCTACCCAAAAAAAGTTAAAGCTATTAAGGAATGGAAAATCCCCACAAGCATAAAGCATCTACGAGGATTTATTAAGTTGATAGGGTATTATCACATTTTTTTTAATAATAATGGGAGAATAACAACACCTCTAACAACATGACTGAAGAAAGATGCATTTTCTTGGACTCTAGAAGCAATTAATGCCTTTGAACATCTAAAATAGGAAATGTTCCAAGAACCATTCTTATCTAAACTAGACTTCAAAAAAAAAATTATTGTGGAATGTGATACCTCACGAAATGGAATCAATGTTGGTTTAATGCAAGAAGGAAGAGCCATTGCTTTTGAAAGTCGTCCAATCAAAGGAAAGTATCTACAAAAACCTATTTATCAAAAGGAAATGTTGGAAATAGTAAATGAAATTAAGCAATGGATACCTTACCTAATGGGAAGACACTTCAAGGTAAAAACAGATCATCATAGTCTTAAATAATTTTTAGAACAAATACTATCTTCAAAAGAGCGGAAAAAATGGGTCAGAAAGATGTTGGGTTATGACTTTGAAATGCTCTACAAGAAAAGGGAAGAAAAATTTTGTTGCAAATGCACTCTCAAGAAAGGATGAGGATGTGGAAGAATTTCTTTATTCCACTTCAATTATCAAACCTAACTGAATAACTGAAGAAAGGGATGAATGGAAGAATGACGAAGAAGTATGGGAACTCATTCAAAATTTGTAGCGAGATCCCAGTACATTTGATACATTTAGCTAAAAAAATGATTCATTATGGTACAAATATTTCTTATATCTTTGTAAGAATTCCCAAATCAAACAAAATATTATTTTGGAATTGAATACCTCTCTCTTGGGAGGGAACTTAGGATTTTTAAAAACTTATAAAATGGTTAAGAAGGAATTTTTTTGGGATTGCCTTAAATATGATATTCAAAATTTTGCAGTGGAATGTTTGGTTTGCCTACAAAATAAAGTTTAGACAATTAAGACACTGGGTCTATTACAACCTTTATGCATTCCAAGTCAATGTTGGGAGGAGGTTTCAATGGATTTTATCACAGGTTTACCCAAGTTCAAAGGAAAGATTGTCATCAAGGTGGTAGTTGATTGAGTTACCAATTTTGCACACTTTTATGCATTATCACATCCATTTAAAGCCAGTACAGTTGCTACTTCATTTATGGAAAAAAATTAAAACATACATGGAAACCCAAAGAATATTGTAAGTGACAGAGATGCCATTTTCACTAGAAATTTTTGGACAAAATTATTTTATTTTCTATGTATTCAGTTAGCTCATAGCTCATCTTATCATCCTCAATCTGATGGGAAAACTGAGATAGTGAAAAAATGTTTGGAAGGATATCTTTGTTTCTTTGTATGTGATAAAAAAACAGAAAGGGTTGAGTGGTTACCTATCACTTAATGGTGGTATAACACTTCCTTCCATAATATAGCAAAATGACCCCATTTATGGCACTTTATGGATATCATAAATTGTCCATCACATCATCTTTAAGAGAAAATTATAAGGCTCAAGCAATGGAAGATCACGTCAAGCATCAACAACAAGTTCTCCAACTATTTTATTGAGGGATCCTGACCTAGGTTTGGAGTTATCGCGCATCCAAAAAAACACTCCAACTATTGTCCTTTTCAGTAGTGATCTGCCTGCGCAGATCATAGTCTCATCTGAAGCAGTATGGGGGGTACTAGAACCAGGTTTCTGCACCCTAAGGACGCTTTTGATGTAGTGGCCCTAATTAGACTTAATTTAGATACTATAATAGATTCAACAGATCAAACCCTTCCATAGATTAACAAAGAATACTTCAATATATCTTGCGCATAGTAATTAAATATACTTCAATCGGATCTATTCATCTAAGATAAATTAATATTTGCACACATAAGCAATTAAATATTAACAAAAGTAAATGCACAACACATAACAAATTTAGCACATAGCAGATAATCAAGGTAGTAATTCACATAAAAGTCCAAGCTCGCCAAAAATTGTCTTGCTTATTAATATATCTATCAATTCAATACATTTGATCCTTCTGCGCACACAACCAATAGAGTCCGCACACATCCAGGACTTTGGTCTCCATGCACACACCTAACAGAAGCCTTTCTACCCAAAAAACCAAACTTAGATAAAAACATTAACACACATTCATATCTAATCATTTCATATCCTTACTGGAGTTGATTGGTATATATTTATTCTATCTATAAGCGTACATGCCATGGTATCAAGCCATGGTTTGAGACTCATGTTTTTCCCTTAAAACCCATTAAAATGAGTAAGGGACATTGACCTACCATAAAGCCCCTTTGACTCTTTGTGCGTAGCGCATAAACCAAAAATTAGACAAAATTATCCAAAAATGTACCCTAGGGGACCTCGCTCAAACTGGCACCCAACACAATCTTGTAACTTGTCCCAAGTCACTTTGGGGTGGTCACTTTAATATTCACTTTCAGAGATTCAACAAAGCTCCAGAGTGGTAAGATAACTTCAATGCTCTACACAGCAACACTCTGCGCTTCATTAACTAATTTTATTGTTTTTGTCCCCTAAGCTGCTAAGTTGATGCTTCGTTGGGTTTGTATAGGTTTTTGAGGGCACCAACAAGATTCTGCAAGAGTTACGGGGATTACTTAGCCCAAGGCTGCATCCTCATTTCCAATAGCTGCTCCTGGTAGTGTAGGTCTTCAATTTCAGTCTATATTGCCTTGCCTTCATGCAATTTGGAAATTCTTTGCATTTTTATCAAAGTGGGCACCGTAATCCTAATTTCTGTAAACTATTTTTCCTTAATGCACAACTCATTTCTTAGTTATTGTACCATTAGGTCATTGTAAACAACTTTCCAAATGACCATTTCTTCATCCTATAATATGCCACATTCTGTCACTGTGGCTGCTACACTGTTTGTGACAATCTTAACCTTTGTTGCGCACTGCACTTTGACCTCTGATGGTGTCTTAGGCTAGAGTTTCATCTATAGCTTGGCGATATGTTCCTCAAAATCGACCTAGACAAACTGTATGGTGCACGATGGCTTTAGCGCAATGACCAATATTTTTATATTTGTTGCAGGTGCATATGATGCAGTGACAGTGACCTCTAGTAGGTCATTGCACACTTGATCAATCATTTCCTCTAAGGCAGTGTGACGATCCTAAACTGTGCGACATGCCTCTTCTGTTTTTTACTTCTTCTGCTGGAGCAACGCTACTTGTTGTTGAGACTCATTTGCAGCGTGGAAGGCACGGGCCTCTCGGTACTATAATTCATCCACTATTCACCTAACATCACCTAACAACACCACTAGGTAGACATTGATCTCTCCACAAGCTCTCAGGGAAGCATGCAAAGTGGGTGGCTCCATTATGATGGCTAGCGCGAGGATCTGAAACAGGCGGTCATCCCTGGGATATTGTAGCACCATGTTAATGGGTTGCACACTCATTTACCCCAGGTTGGAAGTTGTCACACTTGTTAGAAAATTATATACTATAGAGTAATGCAGCACATAAAATATGCAGAAACATAAACACAAGAAACACATAGAACTAGAGAGACACAGATATACGTGGTTCACCTAGTTTGGGCTATGTCCACCCTGAACAGCCAGTCCTTCCTTTCTATTATCCAACAAAATGAAGAGACACAACCTACAGTAGATCCACTGTAATACCCTCTATTTACTCTCATAATCTACCTATCACTTTCACACTCAGAGAATACACATAAACTAGACAACCGCAATACAATACCCTCATACAAAACAAGGGGTTTCCTTCCAGGGAAAAAAAACCTAAATTAAACATAATTCCTACCTTCAGATCATCCGCCTAATGAATGGCCTAGATTTACTAGAAATTACAACAATTTCGCAAGGAAATTTTACATCTGTTTTTAGCTTTGGGGGCATTGCCCCCAAACCCCCTGCCAGGGCGAGGCTCCATAAAGTCACAGCCCCCCCCTAGGTAGCATTTAATTACAGGTGGCATTTCTGCCCCATTAAGGTACAGGGGTCCAATGTTGTGATATAAAATAAACAAGATAATAAGGCTTCACACCCAACAACGCCTGCTTGTAGCTGGCTCGCTTGCTACACGCTCGCCTGTATCACACTTGCTTGCATTATGAGCTCTTGGATACCCAACTGTACTCCCTCGAGCATAGATTTATATTATGCTTCCATGTTGGTCCAAATATCTTTCGTTTCTGACTTGACTGTATTCCCTATATTAGTGAAATCATCTTTCGTGAGCATGAGGTCCTTTGTGCCTGCCAATTTGGACCCCTTCCTTTTCATGCGTAGGCTTCCCATGGCCTGAGAACCACGGTTAGTGCCCTTATTGGTATGCATATCAGGACCCACAGTGCCTTCACCATATTTTTCAGCTTCCTTCTCCAAGTCTATGGTTTCTCTTTTTTTGGTAGGCTCCAGCTCGGCTTCAGCGTCCTTTCCTTTTGGTTGCGTATCTTTGGTGGTGCATGGCTTGGTTGGAGTCTTTAAAATTGATGATGAGGCACCCCTAGTGGTGTGTGGCTCTAACCAAGCAGGCATAAATTTTTTCGTGATGCGCACCTGGTCATCCTCTATGACCAAGTACGGTAAGTCATACCAAACACCTTCCACAACACCCTTCACATGGATATGAAAATTATGGAATATTGCTTTGATGTTGGCTGTTGAAGTGTGTTTGGTGCACATAGGTACGAAATAACACCAAATTAAGGGGCTACCCACTTAATTTATTGGTAATAGGAAGAAAATGAAGTGGAGTCAAGAAAGTTAGTGGAACAAGATAAAGTCATATGCATACTAGAGAGTGAAATAGCATGCATATATAAAATAAAACTAAAAAAAATAAACACGAGCTATGAAAAGAGTCAAAATAAAACAATAATACAAATGGTGGCTCTTGGCCCCTCTTTTGAGTGTTGGTAGGAATAGGAGTGAAACTTTACCCTCTTGCCAAAGGGCCCCTAGAACATGATTTCTAAGTCCCGATGCCCCTAGTTACCTTGGTGCAGAGTCTCCCTCTCTCTCTATTGTGGTGGACTAAATGTGTTGGATGGCCAAAAATTGAGTCCCCTCTATCTTCAGATCTGGATCCCACACTGCTAGTATTTATTGGGCAATTCTAGCCAGCATAGGAATGTTTTCACACATTATAAATCTCATGGTGGCCTTATATAGGAGAATTCAAATCCTCCTTCCCTCTCTTGGTACATTGTGGATGGTGACCCAAGAGAGGGGTATGATTCCTTTATGTGATCCAAATATTCCATTGTCTACTCACTTGATGCCTAAGGAGGTGTTGGTGGCTATCCTTAGGCGGCTTCAAGTGAGAAATCACTTGTCCTATGCTTTGTGTGATCCCGAAAAGTGACATTTCACCACTCCCAGGATTGTGCACATTTCGGGTCATAAGGTGGGCAAAGGCGCTCTTCACGAAGGATAATGTGCACAAAAGCATTTATGACTTGTTCAAATTTTATTTTTCCTCAGACCTTAGAGATTTTTAAATACTTTCCAGATTATGTAATGTCTTCCAACCCTGTAAATCCTTCTGCTTCACATTAAATAATTTCATCTTCTGCTTGTACGATTTTCTAATGTTAACAGTTTCCCCCTAATGTGTGAAGTCTAGGAAGAATTGTATATCCTAAATACATTATAGTTTCTTTTCTATATATTGTGCATAGAGAGAGAGAGAGAGAGAGAGAGAGAGAGAGAGAGTCGTGTGAAGCTTGGAATTGAAAACACCCTGCACCAGTTCCACGAATGACCGTGTCCTAAGGGACCCTTGTAAGAAAATATAGTACAATACATATACAAATTTTTCTACGGGGCGGGCATGTCCCATGCTCATGATGCTATGGTTAGTTAAACAAGTCTATTTGATAGATATATGTTCTATCTGTATCACTAATATGGTAGTGATCTGGTGGTTGCTGACGATGACTACTGATGTCCTCCGGGGCGTTTGTTCTTTGACAATAGGTGGAATATGGTACCCGTAAGTGTAAAATTGGTATGGCATATAGTTGTGCATTGTACGCGTAGGTGTTGATTGGGACCTTCCCGTGTAAGCATTGCTGAAAGAGGTGATTATGGAGGCACGGGTTTTTTACGAATTTGATCAAAGTGCAAAGGTTGTAAGGTACGATACCATCTTGGCATGAAAGATTTTGTTGTGGTTGAATATCAGGAGGATCGATGAAATCTATGGGAAATGATGTCTCCCATAGTTCCACCTGAGGATGCCCATTCTATGGAGAGGGGTAATCCAAGGTACCACTTCCTTTTTGGAAAATAGGTGTCGAAGTCGACAAAAAGGAAACCTCAACCGAACGAGGGGTTGCCGATGTGAGGGGTCGGGGACCTGGATGTGATGGGTTTAACATAGACATGTTGGTGAGGGGTGACTGAAAACTGATGATGAGGAAATACCTCGAGTCGGTAGGACTTCCAGGGTGGGTATAAAATGGCTGTGAATGTCATGGTGGCTTGTGCATGGGGCTGTAATACTCTGACCAAGGGTGTTTAGGGATTGCTGCAATGGGAAAAAAGATGGATGAGAGGGTGGGAGGATGTAGTGCACCATTTGTGGTCTTTGTACACTTACCAAAAGAATAAAATAATGGGGTTTGGTCTGTACAAAACATAGAGATGGGTACCCTAAAACATGAAAGTGTTCGCTCACTGATGTTGTGAGGAAGGTGTTTTGCTGAGGGTGGGGGTCCCATTGGTTGGTCTCATGTGTGGGGTTGATGAAGCAAATGAATAAGTATCACAGATGGGATTATGATGGTGGAGGTGTGGTGGGCTAAATGTGAGGTGTGGTAGTGCAATTTTGATCTACTTGTACAACCTAATCATCTGGGAAGGGGTTTTTACTTGTATGGTAAACTTGAACTTATGCATGGTGAATGGATGGGCATGAGGTGCTTCCAGGACTAAAGTGGTATGGCCATGGCGTCACTTTTTCTATGATATGTGGTCTACTATGGGTGATGAGTGCCATGGAGGGGAGGCTTTATCGACCAATGAGGATTTTTACCATGTGAAGGGTGAGGTGATGATAAACACAGTCAGATATGATGACCCTATGGTTGATTTCGGATGGAGAAATCATGTCAAGATATACAAAGTTTACTGGGACTCTATCATGCTAGGGGTAGAATGATACCTGCTCTAGAACTTTCAGTAGATGCCGTTGTGGATGGTTTGCGAGATTTTCCTGCAAAAACAACTACAGCAAGTGAAAGCATCTTCTTTATCAAACATTATTGCAGGTAATGAGCTTTAAACGAGAAGATGAGAGAGGGCATACTTGTCGGCGCTGAAAATTTAATTTTTCAGGAGTGTGAATGTGTGGCATTGCCTCTGTTCATCATGGAGTGTTGATTATGGTGCAACTTACAGTTCGGAAAATGGACCTTCTGATCTCTCATTATGGTCCTCCCAAGTTTTTGAAAAGGGCGATATATAGGTGAATATGGACCTAATTCAATTCATTTGTACTTGTTGAGTTTTTGAGAGGTTAGAGACTTTTGCATAGAAGTTCTTTCTGTTGTAGTCAACTTGAGCACTAAGGATTAGTGATATAATGCTGAGGTAATCTCTATGACATCCTGCACTTAAATGTTTTTAGTTTGATGGTGTTGGGGTTTGTACAAACTAGGCTTGTACGGATTCTGAGTGTCTTTTTCCCTAGATTGCACGGGCGATCAAGGCAAAGGCACACCCTCGGTGCAAATTTTTCGGGGATAAGTGCGCTAAACGTGCTCTATTCCCCTTATTTGGCATGCCTTGAGCACATCTGTGGAAAATATAGGCACGCCCTAAGTGCGCCTGTCTGAGGGACATGCACGCAAAGATGAGGTGATTTTTGTTTTTTAGATTTTTCTTAATTTTTATGTTTTTTCTGTTACGGATGGGTACTAGTTTTGATGACAGGTTATTGTGGAGGGATTGAGATTGTCCCAAGCTCCGAACTACGTTGGCTGCTAATGTTGGGGCGCACCTTTCGCTAGCGCAATGGTGGCTCCTAAAGTTCGCAGGGAACAAGATTCTTCGATCGCAGGACCGATTGCTACGCTACTTGATCTGACACTGGCATAGGAGGTGTAACATGTTCATGTTGCGTGGGATGAACCTTGTTATCCATCCTGAGAAGGATGTGTATTTTTTGACCAGGTTACTGCCTCATGGTGAGGCGTTGAGATATCCACTCCGTTCTGGGAGAATGGATCTGGAGAGAATTCAGAGACGTCATTATGGCGGGGTGCCTCTTACAGAGGGATGCATAAGCATTGCATCCGTGATAGATTTATCAAAGTGATGTGCTTTGGAAATGATTTTGCGACATGCAGGATCATCAGCTCTACATCGAGCATTAGGCATGCAGTTTGGAGTATTGCTCCAGTTGAGGTCCAGGCATTTTATGATTTTTCATGTTTTTGCTATGATGGGATGGTAACGCAACTCAAAAAGGTCCATAGTGGCTCTAAGTTATTTGTGTATACCAATATTTTGTGTAGCATTATGTACAAGAGGTTAATTCTGTTGAGGTCAGTGGTGGTAGTACCTCCTGGGGCGCCACGAGAGCCTCGTATGAGGAGGTGGGCTCCAGTGATGCCGCGAGGCGGTGGTGGCATGGTGGGGCATTATTGGAATGCCACGACAGAGCCCTGGTTTGGGGTGAACCATAGATGTTCTTGCCATTCCCATATGCAAGGATGGACTTTCGAGGGGATCCAAATATGGGTCTCCCTCCTGGTTATTCTTAGGGGCTAGCAAGTACATTTTCTATGTTTTATGCATTTATTTTCCATATATATGTGCTTATATGTTTTACTAGTGACATTGAAATAGTCTTGGTTACTCTTGCAGATGTTGGCGAGGTGGGTTTCCCTATGGCTTGATTGGCTGGCCACGTTCCTCTATGGAAACCTAGGGGTGGGCAGGGAAGAGATGCTGCCAGAGGGCCTGGTGGTGGTGCTGGCCCTTCAGGAGAGGGCAATAGCTTGGCCGCTACAGAGACTGTGGCCGAGCTGGCTCGTGCCGATGCAACGGTGGCATGTGCAGATACGGCAGATGCTCCTATCGCAGGACTGACTACTCGGGTGTCAATTCTCGAGGATGCTTGGGGTCGAGTGGACCGTTTGACCTAGGGGATGCCTACTAGGGGTTTTATGGATGATCTTGAGGAGGTTTGGCTAGAGACTATGATGGCCCATGAGAGGGACTATCGGCTTGTTTTACATTGGGTGGTAGTCTCGGTGGCGAGGATAGCTCTAGTGGTGGCACCAGGAACGGTTGTGGGTCCAGGTGGCCCTCCTAAGGGGTCACCGCCCTAGAGTATGCTTGTACACGGGGAAAGCACCCTGTGGAGGCTTCCCATATTTTTGATGAATTTTTTGTATCTTTGGGATGGCCGTTGGGTCAATGACACTACTTTTGTACTCAGGCATATACACTGTGATATATATATATATATATATATATATATATGAGAGATATTATTTTCAACTCTACATGTTGTGTCACCTAGTTTTGGTTTATGGATGATGTTATGCTGATGGATATCTATATTTCTAGTTTTTATGTATGATGTTCTATTCTAGATGCATTCTAGTTTAGAATATTGTTGGCTATGTGATCAACTATTTGGTTTTGACTCATTGGTACATGTGTGAATGTAATATATTCAAATTATGTGCTTAATCTTTTTGCACACAAATATTTTCTAAACAAATGTGTATCTCTTGTCTCAAATGTTTGGTTTAACTGTGATAATACTAACCATGAATTGAGGTAGACATTCATATGGCATATGCATCACACGTAAGTCCAATGATGGTGTCATATTCTGCTTGATTTTTTTTTGCTGAACCAATTCACACACCATTTGAGAAAAGTGGTGATCGGTCAGGGTGGTAGATGACCCAGGCAGCTGCGGCTAAACTTTGAGACCATCTTGATGCTCCATCAAAAAATCTTAAATAGGGTTTAGGTTAGTGATCCATGATGGTACTTTCAATATGTTTAATAAGTCTTTTGGTAAAAAAATTTCATTGGTTGGGTTCATGTACGCTCACTCTAGGGAAGCACCATCTTGGTTCTTATGGGTAAAATTTCTTGAGGTAAAGGCTGGGTACTATGCGTTTTTCTAGAGATTGGGTATCATTAGGGAGTTCGATGGCGGTGTGAAAATTTTAGATCTTGCGGAAATCAATGCAAAAGAGCAAGGTACCTTGATCTTTTGCAACATGAACAGGGTGGAAATCGTGGGATGTGGGGGTAGCTGCAATCGTATTTGCAATATGTGATGATAAAAATCATATATGGTGGATTGTGTCATCGACGTTTGGTGGGAGAAGAATCCCTATAATGGGATTCTGCATGAACACAAGATTAGGTTCCTCGCTAGGATGGTCAATTTCCTATCTGTGGAAATTGTTCCTGCTGCAGAGGTGCCCGAATGTTTCCATTAGCAGGCATACCTCTAGTGTGTGATTTTGTCTAGTGCAAATAATGCATGGTATCACTATGCCAATAGAGTAGACTGTATGGGAGTCAATTCTACTTGACATCCTAGATGTGGATGCTTAGAAGGGATCTACTGTAGAAGAGGTGGTATTCTGCTTCCATTTCCATGTTGTTGGCTTAGGTGCGTCTAACCCTTTAGGGGAGTGTAGAATCAACGCTACTCTTACCACTCTTAGCTTAGGGAGGTGCACACATTTAATCATATGGTGAAAGTGTGAAAAAATCCGGAAATAGGTGTGCATGATCTTCTCTTGATTAGAGAGAAGTTTCTAAGGGAGAGAAAAGACTATGCGAAGAATGTTTTCAAGGGGCTTTAGTTCTCTACACTGGTTGACTCGGTAGTCATTCAGGTTGCATAGTCCACATGTTATCCTCATCTTAGCCTGGGTTATGTTTGGTTGGTGTGTCATCCTAGTTTTCCGACGAAGCCCATGTGGGGGTGGGGTTGTTGACCCAGGGGTGTACCTTTTATACCACTTATGAAGGTTGTCCTCTCTCTTCTGTATGAAGTGAATCATATCAATGGTAGGACAAAGTTGTGAGGCATAAGTGCAATGTCACTCATAATTATTGCCTTGACATATTAGGTAGAATACCCTTGATATGGGGGTTCCATTGTGCTCAGTTTGAGGTCTAGGAAGGAATCAGCGTCACAACAATGCTAAATCAGGACAAGTGGCGACTGCATGATTGGGCATTTCGCATAACATTCATGTTGGTCTTCTCTGTTGAGAGTAGTTGGGGGTAACTAGGGGTTCCCTAATTGATTGCTTTTCGATTGACAAGAACATGATGCATCTACTTGTTACATCTTCATGGGTTGTGGAGTTGTCCATGGACTATGCATCCATGTCATCTTCTTGGGAGACGTAGACTATGGCTGAGCATAAAATAGCGAGGTCTAGCCAAAATTAGGGGATATAGTGACAATCTCCAGCAGGTGATTGTCAGTGCATAACATACATGTGAATTGCGTTGCCCGCAATCCAACGTAGTAAACCCGTTCTATAGGATACCGTCTGTGGATGAGTTCCAGGGCTGTGCACTCTTCAAGGAAGTGACCACATTCATTTCATAGCATAGAAAATATAACAGGAGGGGGCAGGACTGGGGGTCTTACTGGTGCTTTTCATTCTTACTGTAGGTACAAGATGGTACGAGGTTCATTTCTGGATGCTCGGGTGGAGGGATCCTCTTGATAGATCGCTTGATGGTGTGTAAGGCATCCCTATACAATAGGATCTCTAGGAAATTATGGGTACAGGGCTTGTAGTTTCCATAGAGAGCACATGTGTGGTTGGTACACAATGCTTTTCCTTTACCTTTGGTGGTAGGTTCCTTTTTACAGGAACACGGTGTTGTGATATCTGTCTCAGAGCGAAGGAGTGGTTTTAATTCATCCAGCTCTAAACATATATGGGTAGGGTGACCTATTATTTCGCATATGGCATAGACTAGTGAAACCCATTGTATGGCAGGGGTCACCATCTTATTTCCTCTCTTCTCAGTTTTCTTAGCCGTGATCACCGATTTTACAATGGGAATTTCCTTTGCAAGGTTGGTTTCGACCGTTTCTTGGATGGGTGGGGCCTCCTAGGGACTAAGGGGCTTCAATCCTGTGGCAGTGACATGGGTAGCTCCTATTCTCATAGGGGGAATGGGGTACCAAATTGGTATTTCCAATGATATGTTTGATAATAACAGTGTTGGAAAAAATTATTGGGAGACGAAACCAGTTGGGGGATAGAGGAAAGGGGTTTGGGAGGCAGCGTAGGCTAGAGAGGTTGTCATGGCTAATGACTCAGTTCCATTACTACTTGTGTCCATGTGCTGACTAGGTTTAGTGCTTGATGTGGACATCATACACACCGGAGCCCCTATGACATCGGGCGATGACTCAAGAATTATGGGAGGATATCCTAGGAATGACCCTAGAGCGGACACTGGTTTGAACTAGCCAGGGCCATATTCTTGGTACCGTGAGAGAGCATACAAGGATGTATCTACATAGGGTAGAATTACATCAATTTTTGTTAGGGGTTGCTTATCGCTATGCGTCAATTGGTCTATAGTAATGATGTTGTCCTCGTGGGGGAACATCATGATGCGGAATATGGAGGAGGTTATGGTAGACATGGCATACATATAACTCCACCCAAGGAGTATATTGTAATCTAGGTGAGTGTCCAAGACTTCAATGTCTATTTGGACCATCTTTCTGGCTAAGTAGACTAGGACGTTTTGGTAGAGGCCGATGGGGGTTAATGGACGATTGTCGTATGCTCTAAGCGTAATGAATGAGGGTTTTAGTTTGGGAGACCCTAACTTCTACCAAAAATTTTTGGACATGATTCACATGGATGCACCCTCGTCTATGACACATCGGTGAATTGTGATATTCTAAACCAACACTGGTATCTGGAAGGTGGAAATGGAAGGAAGCATGGGGGTGGCTTTGTCTAAGTCAAAAGCAATTAGGCATGTATCGGCAGGGTCAATAGCACCTAACGTAGAAAGTACGATTATCCATTATTTTGGGCATGAATGCAATACTTACAAAGATGAAATAGCAGCAGGAGATTGTACTAAATCGTTCACGATACTATAATTATGGGCCACTTTGGAGTATTTTCCTACTCGCCTATTGGGTCCCTTCGCCATTTTTTGCAATGGTTCGATAGAGATCTTTGAAATGGCCAAAGGTGAAATCAGTGTACTGGTACTTGCCCCTGACGTATTGGTGTCTGGTGGGGTGTCGTAATTTTGATTTCATGATTTGAAAAATATCTCTTCCCCAGTCATGTAGATTTCATGGCTACTTTTCCTGGAGTCATCTACATTTTGTTGCTAAGTGCTGGCAGTCCCTTGATGGGGTAAAGGTTCTTGCATCATAGTTGGTTGTTGGGAAGATCCTCCTTGTCCTCGGTTACTCTATAGCTTCTTCATCTCAGGGAGATTGGGACAGCGATGAGTATAGTGGTCGTACTCACCACATATCGAAAAAGAATGGTTTGTTTGAAGAGGTGGCCTTTTTCTTTGCCATTGGGCATTTCTTGGCTCCTGGCTCTGATTTCGTTTAGAGTTGCATCCAGCCTAGGATTGCGGTGGGTGTTATTGGTTGTTGCCTCCCTGCCCAGAGTTCTCTTTTGGCTTGTTTTTCCTTTTTTTCTTCACCACGTTAGGAGGGTAGTTCTCCTAGTTTTATTGGTGTGGTTGGTTTTGGGACTGCTGCACAAAGTTCACCTCTGCATTGGTCTACATAGGCAGGTCTTGTTTTGGGGACTGAGCATAGAGTGGTCCCTAGTTTTCACTTTCCTATTGGAGGGGATTTCTTTCGTCAATGTTTCTTTCTATGTATTGGGTCCCCTGAGCCGAAGGATAAGGTCCTCCTTGGTGATACGCTAGCACCCTATTGGTCAAATTTTTTAGAAGCATATGATGACCATTAAAACTAGGTTGAGATACGTTCTGGGTAGAACTATATGTGTAATGGAGGTTTTGACTACTATTGCCTAGGTAACCTTGGGCCAATGACCCAATTAGTCCGTCTGCGGAGTTCGACGCGCATGGCAATTCTTGATCATTTTGTAAGTGCAGGGCGTTAGGGAGGATGTTGTAGATGTATCTTGACTGCGTATAAATTAGCTCATGCTACTAAGCTTTGTTGATGGTGTCCTCTTCGGATGTTGGCCTCTACTGTGCCACATTCTTTGAAATCTCTGTCGTAAGAGTTTTCAGGAAAAAATCTAAAAGAACCCGATCGTCGAGTTTAGCTTTACATAAACTATGACACTGCCTCCATTCCTAGATATGGTTCAAGATATGGACAGTGGGGGTTTGTCCTAAATGTGTCAGTAATTCCACTCCGGAATCATGGTGAATGGGTAACTTAAAATATGTTAGGAATGCAGTGGTGAGGGCGCCAAATGTTCCATGTGAAGCTAAGGGTTTCTCCACATACCACTTTGCGACTACTCTTGTAAGAGTGTGTTGAAATCGTCTCAATCGAATAGTGTCGTCAATGATATTGTTCTATGAGCACCAAAGGTGGAACGTCATGAAATGATTACTTGGGTCTTCCACTTGCTTTCCTTTGAACTTTGGTATATCTAAAGGGAGCTTCTTGGTCATGGGAGGCCATTTAGGGTTGTGTGCGATGGGGTAATTCGTCAGCTTGGTTAAATCAGAAATATTCAACGAACCTAAGAAAGGTGACAAGGAGGTTGATGCCATTGCAGTGTGAGAAAAAACAAAGTTTCAGTTAGGATGAGGGTTGGTCTGCGACATACCCTGTTGTGTATGTGGTTGGCTTCCCGAATGGGATGCACTCCTCTGCTCCCTAGGGGTTGTCAGAGGAGTGGTGTGTGGTGTGGTGTTGGGATACCGACTAGGGTTCCTAACTAAGGATGCCCCAATAAGGGACGAACCAATAATGGTGGTAGTGTTCCATCTTTGACGCCTAAATGGCGAAAGACATGGAATCCCTCCTAGTAATGGGGGGAGGTCCAAAATATTCCTAGATCGACGAGGTCCCATTGGGTCCATTCTAGTGTCGACTAGGTTTGGTTTTTGAAAAATTTGAGAGGATAAGAGTATATAATCAAAGAAAAATTCTAGTCACATACATAAAACAAAGCAAAAATAAAATAAATTGTACCTTTAAATTAATCTATGTGACCAAGCAATAAAAAAATTGGTTTTTGTTTGTTTGCGTATGATACTCAAAATCCTATAAGACCTAATCATCCTCACACAATCAAATGTAACTGGGCCTTGAGAAGATATCTTGTGAGTGCTAGCACAACTTCTAGTAAGAGCTAGCGACACCCCTAGTTAGCCAAAGAAAATCCACCAAGGTAAGGGTAGAGGGTCTGGCGCTTTCCTACACCGTCACCTATAAGGAAAGGATGCCCTAGTTTTGGTCACTAAGTACCACTGTCCCATGTGAGCGTTCGAGTCTTGGGCTTCTTGGTAAGTCAGCTAACAGTATCGAGTATCTACCAAGTTAGGTAACCCTAAATGATACTTTCCTGCACTGTGCTTAGCCTAACCCCCTCTGAAATGAGTCTCTATCGTGCTCAGTTTTTCTTTTCCATGGGTTGATAGGTGGATTTGAATCTCCCTAAATAGTCAACTTCTATGTTTCAAGATGAAGAATGATCAAGGTGGCTTATTGGATGCCTACCCCCTTGATCCTAACTTAAGCTATAAATTCTTTTGTGGCCCCTGTGGGGAGAATTTAGTGAGCTTGGTTAAGTTATTTTTAGGTGTCTTTGCTTCGCTTAGTGAGAGAATGTGTGTGAGAAAAAAGTGGACAAGCATATAGTTTTAACGTGTGGATATTCGATGATCCTTTTCAAAATACCATATTTAAATTATATTGTACTGTTCCTTGCTCAAATGAAAAACATGTGCAGATATGGGTCGCTTTCTATTTTTCCTAGTTAATCTATGTGATCAACTATAGGGAGATGGCGAGTTGTGAATAGGGAGCATTCATATGCTTACCTAGGATCACTAGAGGGTGAAAAGGTAGTAGATATTACTTTCTCTTCTATAAAAAATTCAATCCTATTCCCGAAAATCCTAGTGCAAAAATTGAGCTAAACTAATAACTTTTACACTAGAAAAAAAAAATTAGCTATGCATGCATGGTCTTGGGCCACTTACTTTGGCTAGTTATCTAGGTGTGTTGGTACCAAAATTTGAAAAACATAAAAAAATTTCGCAATGAAAGTTATTTTTCCCCCATACTTAAACTATGTATGAACTTTGCAAAAATCAACTTGAAATAAAACTAACACTAAGCCTACAAAAAGTATCTAAGAGTGAGCTTTAGCAAGCTGCGGGGTACCACAACCAATGCTGGCAAGTGTATTAGGGGCTGTCAAGCACTGTACAAGCAAGAAAAGATAGAAATAAGGGATAATTTTCTTTTTCTCTCTTGGCCCCTCTTATTGAGCGCTGGTAGGAATAATAGTGAAAATTTACCCTCTTGCCAAAGGAACCCTAGAACATGGGTTCTAAGTCCCAATGAAAGGATGTTTCTATCCCAAGCTCGCCTCAATGCAGAGTCTCCCTCTCTCTCTACTTTGGTGGACTAAACTTGTTGGATGGAAAAAAATTGAGTCCCCTATATCTTCAGCTCTGGATCACACACTACTGGTATTGCTTGGGCAGTTCTGGCCAGCATAACAATGTGTTCACACATTCTTCATCTCATGGTGGCCTTATATAGGAGAATTCAAATCCCCCTTCCCTCTCTTGGTAAATTGTGGATGGTGACCCAAGAGAGTGGTATGATTCCTTTGTGTGCTCCAAATATTCCATTGTGTGCTCACTTGATGTCTAAGGAGGCATTGGTGGCTGTCCTTAGGTGGCTTCAAGTGAGAAATCACTTGTCCTATGCTTTTTGTGGTCCTGGAAAGTGACATTTTTCCACTCCTAGGATTGCGTGCATTTCGGGTCATAAGGCGCACAAAGGCGCTCTTCACGAAGGATAATGCATGCAAAAAAATTGATGACTTGTTCAAATTTTATTTTTCCTCATACCATAGATATTTTAAAATATTTTCTAGATTCTGTAATGTCTTCCAGCCCTATAAATCCTTCTGCTTGATATTAAATAATGTCATATTTTGCTTGTAAGATTTTCCAGTGTTAACATCTACAATCAACTTATATTGCTCGTACAAGGTTTGTGATAACCTTGGATTGGACTGGATGGTTTGGAAAATCGTAGAGTCAAAAAACACTTACAGAATGTTATTTTCTGTGACTCTACCTTGGATATTTGAACTCCAAAGGGTTACGCAGCGCGCGACTTCACACATGTCTCATTCAATATCCAAGAATTGTGTATCTTGAGGTGTCTTCCATCCAATGAGAGCAATAAGGAGTAATAAGAAGGCATAGTAAAAAAAATTTACACTCCTCCTATGCCTCACACACATTCTCTAGCAACTCTGTGCACAGGTATGAAGCCTAGTTGTACTGTATGCCCTTCTTGCATTGCCCAGCTAAATAAATTACATGGGCTAGGATTTCTTTTGGCCGGAACTTCCAATCATTATCTTTCAGGTTAGGATGATCATTCCAAATTGTATTTTGGGGTCACTGATTTCACTGAAAAGGAATCCTCGAGTGTTGTGTGATACATTAAAGTATTTCTTGACTTTGTCTCCAACTTGCTTCTCTTGGCCTTTTCCGCCAAAGGACGCCACAGGGTCTGCCCCCTAGCTGGGCAGGTTGGTGATATGATGTATCGAATCAACATCAATTGGAATGTAGTCATCGAGCCACAAACAATCATCTTGCACCAGAGCGAGCATCTGGTGCACACAAATGTCATTAATTGGGTTGCGCCAAAAGTGTAGAATATGTAATAGGTTCAAAAACCCTGATTTTTGCAGACCCAACACTGAGGGCTTTGGCTCAATGCACACTTCTCCACTGTCATAAGGAATCTTTTCCAAGTACATAACGAGTGTGAGCTATGGAAATTTCTCCTAGTCTACGAGGCCCCTGTCCTCCATCTTTAACAATGATATTTTGCTGAAAATATTGCCTTCAACATGTATATTCTCGGAGAGAAGAAACATATTTATATATGACCACTTATGCAACCATGAGATGGGATCTACATCCTTGAAGAAATCCTCATCCATTATAGTTTTAGGAAATTTTTCCATAGGTTTCTTCTGGCACTCTGCAGTAGTGGATCATAGCTTTCGGGTATTCTGACAGTGTGATGTTCGTGACCTTGAGGACTATCCCTTCTTAGTTTGCACCAGCACGGTGATCTCAGTAGCCTGCACAATGGTTTCTTTACCCGGCATTGCAGAAGGGCAATCTTAGTGGAATCAAACCTTGGTGGTGCAACTCCTCCTCAAAGAGTGGATCAAGGCCAGACATAAGCTTCGTACAATATCGAGAAATCAGATAGCAGAACTTGCAAAAATAGAATAGAAAGAAAAGGGAAATAATGTGACCCCTTCTATCATATTTATAGCATAGGCGTACCTTAAACGGTCTTTTGTTCATTAATGTAGCAACATAAATGTTAAAATGGCTCCAAATCTGGCATAATCTCTTCATTAAATTCAATTTAGACGCTCCTCCAAATGGTAAGAAGGATTTATTATCTATATTTATTGTTATAATGGATATATTATGGCACCTCTACAACCCATTCAACATCCATGTGCAGCTACTGCGCGCTCATCACCTATTTATGTGCATCCTCCATCCTTGCTGCGCAGATCCATATTTCTTGCCATATAGTCATTTGGTGGACACAAGGAGAGGGAAATCCCTATATGGTTTCAATTGACTTCCATTGACATACCCATGAAGGTTTTTTTTGCTTAATGTGGCCAGGTGTACCGCACCTCCATTTGTGATTTCCTTGAAAAAATATGGTTCGAGCCAATGCATTTTGAACATCCATAGGTGGCGTGCAAAATTTTTGTTATACAACAAAACATAATCCTCTTCCTTAAATACGTTTTTTCTAATATTCCTCTCATGCCAAGCCTTTTTGCATGCCATGTTCACCTACTGATGGAAACCTGCAATGAATTGATCTTGTTCCACTGCAACCAACTATGACAATCATTCTTCCATAATATACTACTCTGCCATATTAGTGAACGCTAAAATGCGCAAATTTGGAACAAAGTACTCCATTGGGATAAAAAAATTCCTTCCCATACACCATCCTGAATGGTGCCTTCCCTATCAACTTCTTTCACATGGTTCTTTATGCCCAAAGAACCGCAAGTATATGGACATCCCAAGCATTGCGATTAGCATTGTAGATATTAGTTAGCATAGTCTCCAATATCTTATTAAAAGCTTCCACCGCACAATTTTTTAGGTCCCTATATTGCTATTTTAGTCCCTTATTTTTATTAGTGTAGCCCACTTATTGTTATTTGTGTACCCCTGTAACCCCAATATTGTTATTATTGTGCCCTTACATTGTTATTGTTAGGTCAGCTAGGATTATATTGTGGGCCCATGGACTCCTATATATAGAAAGAGGTTTTGGTAATTTGTATCATCCAAGAATTGTTCATCTATGTAATGTATTAGAGGTTTCCCCCTTTAAGTGGCTAATTTCTAAGGCATTGATCTCTCTTTTCTTCTATTTTTGGAGCTGGTTTCATAACATTTGGTATTAGAGCTTTGGATTCTAGGGTTTCGCTGCTCCAAACAGGTCATCATGGAATTTTCACAATATTTTTTTTTCTATGAAGGTTCAGAAGCTGAATTTGTAAATTGAAAAATAGAAATCCCTAGGAACCTCCTGTAAAAATTTCATACCTTGGTTCACAATACTTTTGGATATATGATCTGTGGAAGTTATGTTTTTTTTCAGGCTCCCGAATTTCAACTAAAACAGATCATCGTGTAATTTTCGCTATAACTTTTTGTATACGAAGTTTAATAAGCTGAAATTTTTACATTATGAAGCCGAAATCCTGAGGAACCTCCTATAAAATTTTTAGATCTTGGTGTCCAATATTTTTTGAGATATTATTTGTGTAAGTTAGGATTGTTTCAGGCTCCCGAATTTCATATCAAAGAGGTGACAGTGGGAAAAAAATCATAACTCTCTCTCTGAGTGTCGGATTGGGATTTTATAAAAAGTGGCCACAAGTACACAGACTCTATTTTTTTCTATATAAATGTTAGAACTGAAGGATGAAACAGAGACACATGGAAATACGTACAAGTTTGCTCTACTGAACCAGTCCATAATTAGGTCACCGTGGAAGATTAGGCATAACTTTGCCTTGAAGAATACAAATCAGCTCAGACATGTGGCATTCGAAAGAAGATTAGGAGGGCTACTTCAAGGCATAATTTGAGATATTTAAGATCCTAAATCACAGAGATAATTCATTTTCAATATAGAGCTCCTCAAAAGAAATAAAAAGGTGTGTATTTTTTTCAAATTAGATAAGTCTTGTTTGAAAAAAATTAGTTTGAAATTATTCCAAGGGTATATTGAAGAATAGATATTAGTATTGGGTTCTAAAATGCCCCCTAAAAAGAATTAAACAGCCATTAAGCCTTCAGAAGGATCTATTATTACTCATGAAGATGAAGAAAAACAACATGAGATATCAAAATTACAAGAGAAATTGCACCAAATTTGGCTATCGCAAAGAGCCACAAAAAATGAAATGGAATTTTTGAAGAAAGGCATGGAAACTAAGATGGATGGTTTGAAGAAAGGTGTGGAAGCTAAGATGAATGGTTTGGAAGCTAAGATGGATGGCATGGAAGTGGGCATGGAAGCTAATATGGATGAAATGGAAGCTAAGATCGATGAAAAAATATAAGACAACATGGAAAACACGAAGAATGATCTAAAAGTAGACATCGAAGGTTTGGAAAAGTTGATACAAGAAATGTTTCCTAATGGAAAAAATATATTAGAGGAAACTCATGATGATAAAAAAATAAATGTTAATCATGATTTCATAAACTCTAATGTTGGATGGAAGAACCACCATATTCAAAAGATGGATATGAGGAAGTTTGATGACAAGGATCCCGTAACATGGATACTATAGATGGAGCAATATTTTGATCTCAATAATGTGAAAACACACAAAAGGTATGCATTGCAATTTTACATTTAGAAAAAAATACATTTGTATGGTATCGATGGCTATTCTCTTGTAAACAAATTGTCACTTGGTCAATTTTTATGGAGGAAATGATAGCACATTATGAGGATACAAAAAGCAACACCTTCTTTAGCCATTTGATAAATCTCAAACAAAAGGGTTCAGTGGTGGAGAACATCGAGGACGTCCAAAAATTGAATATAAGGGTGACTGATATTCTAGAGGAACAAAGTATTGATGTCTTCATAGGAAATTTAAAGGATGACATCCAACATGAAGTTCGCGTTTGGGAACCTGATTCATTGGAAAAGGCATTCATGTTGGCAAGAAAAATTGAATGTAAAATTATGGCAACAAGGAAGCCTACCACTCACATATATAAATATGGAAGTGTTGCTACTCCTAGACTTCCACAACCTACAAGGTTGACAACACAACAATTGGAAGAAAAAAGAGAAAAAGGGCTTTGCTATAGTTGTGATAGAAAATACATTAAAGGCCATAAGTGTGTTGAGAAGAAATTATTTTAAATATATTATGAAGAGGAAGAAGAAAATGAAGAAGAATCTTCAAAGGAAGAGGATATACACCAGGAACCAACCCTAGAAGAGTGTAATGTTCCCAATTTTTAGCCTCAAGTTAAAAGAAACATTATAGTTAGCAGTATTTTATTTAATTAAATAAAATGGGTAAGAAGGCCCCATAATCCTTGAGAAGGGAGAATAAACACTCCTCATGTGAAAGGAGGGAGAATAAAGTAGCTAAATTGAGCACCACATGGTGTGAACAGGACTGGATCATGCTTGATCTAGACATTTTTACCAAGTCCACATGCACTGTCTAGATACAAGGTATCTCCTTGATGGATTGCGCAGTTTTATAGGAGGATCACATGCATGAGTTGGAAGGCACATGTGGATGGGACCTGTGGTGGAGAGGAGCACTTTCTATATAAGAAGAGGAGGAGAGCCATTTTTCTTCATGCTTGATTATTATTTTGCTTAGTTTGTTGAGACTTCACTCCTCTTGCTGTTTAGCAAGAGTGCAGTGTTGCATAGCACTAGGGTTTTCCCGGTCGGGAATCCCTGCCTCATCCTTAGGGAAGGAGAGGTTCTAGAGCTGCATTTCCTCATTCTAGAAATTGGCCAAAGCTAGCTCCTTCAGTCACAGCGTTATTCTTGGAGCAGGATAATTATGTGCTGCAAGGTCTAGCAATAGAGGATTTCTTGAGTTTTTCCTTGGCTTTTTTTTCAGTGGAGGGCTCAGCTATTCATTGGAGGATCAATGAGGAGGACTCCCGAGCTTATTTCCATATCATTGGCATCAGAAAACCCATCCAGCTTCCCTCACAGCACAATTTCTAGCTTGATCTGCGTTATTTTGTCTAGTAGTTACTGTTGAGCGCCAAAGACGTTCTTCTCTTTCACCACATTCCACTTAATTTTCTTTGTACCTCATAAATTACAAGCTTAACTGATCAATAGGATTAATTAAAATTTCTTTAAGAATTTATATAATGACTAACTTGCTATTTTTTTATGATTTTTT
Source organism: Pinus albicaulis (assembly GCA_034641835.2). Taxonomy (NCBI): domain Eukaryota; kingdom Viridiplantae; phylum Streptophyta; class Pinopsida; order Pinales; family Pinaceae; genus Pinus; species Pinus albicaulis. The sequence continues at coordinate 1,808,840,262 of CM076575.1, forward strand.
TGGTGTAGTAATTTTGACTAAGACTCGGCTATAGAATACAGGCATTATGTAGCCAGTCGTCTGTTCTGCAGCCATCCTCATGTTTATGTAGGTTCCAGGTGTCACTGCAAAGAAAAAGGCATATGGGTGAAATCCACAACACTTCCCCATCATCTCTTTCTCCCACGAAGTCTGAGTTAAATTTTCCAAGCGGTTATGCACGTAGAAGAGAAGCAGTTTCCTATCAAAACACGGACTCTACAAATGTCTGCAGTAAAGCACAAGACTGTTAATAAGAGTTTTAATTTGATTAGAAGTGGGAAAGACACTTATCCCAATTTTTATCAAAGAGTATTTATGTAACTTCATTATAAGTATGACTCGGGAGACCGAGAAACTGTTGGTTAGATTTTGTTTTTGTTGCTAGATCTCATAGAACCGTGATACTTTGTTTTGAAACATTTCTCCTTTAATGAAAGAAGCATCATTTTATTGCACGAGCTGAGTCAATCTTGAGTATATTTGCGTGTAAATCTGGTGGTAGAGGGCCCCTACTACCTGAGGAGATTTTTTCATATAATTTAGATAAGTAATTTAGCCTCGTTTCATTCCTAGTTTAATTGACTTTCTAAACTTTGCATTTTATATTCATTTGCATTAGATGATACAGTTTAGTCTCGTTCCTACATATTATTCCAAAATATCACTAATGTTGAATGAGGTGTAACTATAGTATTTTAGGAGTGAGTTTTACGTTCTTGTGCTCAATTACATCAGTTTTTACAGCTATTCATGATCTTATAAACTCTTCCAAAATATCACTAACTTTAGATGAGACATAGCTATGGTGTTTTAGAGCTTTGTTGTGTTTTGTTGAATTGTATGCTTTCATGCTCATTTACATAACATGTTGCAGCCAGTCCTGTTCTACAAACTATTCCAAAATACCACTAATTCCGAATGAGACAGAGCTGAAACATTTTAGTGATTAGTTGCATCTTTATTCTAGTTGTAGTACTCCGGAGGTAGATGTCATTCTCGTTTAATTATGTCATTGTATTTCAAGTTTGATAATGGCACTCTAGTTCAGTTTTAGTTCATTGCATTTCAAGTTAGATTAGTGGAATTCTAGTTCAACTTTGTTTACTGTATTTCAAGTTAGGTTAATGGCATTTTAGTTTAGTTGTGGTCACTGTGTTTCAAGTTGGATCAATTGCATTCTAGTTTAGTGTTATCCATTGTTCTTTAGGTTGTATTCATTTTCAACATTAAATTTCATGACCTTCATTATTTACAAACTAATCTTGTTCTGAATTTCTATTAATGAATCATCATATGGACAGGAATGAATTAGTGATATCAGTTTAAGGTCTTGATTATTCTGCAACCTTTTGCAATTTCACAAATAAGCCTTTTCCCAAAACTATTATAGAAGATCTTTAACTTTCAGATGAGGCTTAGTAGTGAAAAGTTAAGCTGCAGAATGAATTAATCTTAGCATTATAAGTTAATGTAGAGTGAAAATATTATTTTGCTACAAATAATCTCTTTCAACTGTGTTCCAATAAGCTTCTAGCCATGGATGAGATTCTTTGTAATATTGTAAGATGATTGTTTACTTAGGAGAACCTCATTTGCACTAAACTTCTCCGTTTCTTAAGCTATTCCAACATATTTCTAATGAATGAATTGGATGGGTTTATGTTATGAGTTATTGAGTTCATGTTGTGATTTAGTTCCTTGCTATGATTCCTTATAAAACTTTGCATTTTCTACTCTTTAGTTCCTTACACAGTTTAGAATAGGTTTTGCTCTGTTTTTAGTGTGTCCAACAACTGTCCTTCATCAACATTTAGTGCTTTCCTTTTTAACATAAAACCAAAACATCAGAAAAACACTAAACAAAATGTAGTGAGAAACAAATACCTAGGCACATATGGTGCACCTCACTTTAGCAGTTTACTAGCCCTGGTCGACAATTAATGACCTCAATTTAGGAACACTAAGTTGAGCACAACATTTTGGCGTCATTACCGGGGAGTGTAACTAGGTAGCCTTGTTTCTTACCACCCAAAAACAATGATATGTGTAGAGAAAAATACTCAAGGGGTAGATTCATAAGAAGCAGAAGCTTGATTCCTAGAACACCACTTGTTTCACCAAGACCTAGAGCCAACACACCTCCAACTCAAACCCACATTCCATCTTTTACTGATCCTAGACTTCCAGAGAACTTAAGATCAGATATTCCATTAGAATGACCTTCTACTTCACCCACTGAGCCTGTCTTAGAAGAATATTCAAGAACCCCTGCTAGGGACATAAACTTTTCAACTTCTACAAAAGATTCAACTATGGCAGAAGAAGGGGGAGGAGGATTTTTTAATGGAGAACACACATTATTTTTAGGGGGTAGAGGTAGAGGTAGAGGAGAAGGAGGCAGAGGAAGAGGTAGAAGAGAAATGGGAAGCTCTTTTGGGTTTCCTATAGTAGATGAAGAAACCAATACAACTATGAAAAAAATTTCACCCTCTGTCCTTCCAAACTTTTATGGAATTAAAACTGAAGATCCTGAAACCTTCCTATCTGAATTTGAAGTCCTGTGTAGAACCTATGACTACTTATAAGATGCTCAAAAACTTAAATTATTTCCTTCAACATTGAAAGGAGCAGCATTGAAGTGGTTTATGAGTTTGATCAACAGTTCTATTAGGACATGGGAGGACATGAAACAAGTATTTCTAGAGAGGTATTTGGACTACTGTATGCCAGCCAACCATAAGGAGAAAGAGTTTAAAATGCTACAAAAAGAATATGAAAATATGGAAGATTTGTTGGAGAGATTTAACTACAACATCAAAAGAGCAAAAATGGAAAACTTAGACCAAGACACCTTGAAAGCTCTCTTGTTGAAGACAATTAGGGATGAATGGTTAGATATCCTTAACATGATGGGAAAAGGGGATATTTCTCAGCTCACATTACCGAAATAGCTGAATTATGTATCAACCTTTCAAGAGGGAAATCTAAAACTGTAAAAGGACCAAGAGACCCTGCTCTTGCAAGGGCAAGTAAGTCTGCTTCTGGGACAATAAGTAGGGCAGAAATAGGAAATATGCTTGATGAGTTCAAATCTGACATCTTGTGGAGTCTTAGTGAACAAATAGACACCCTTAAGTTACAAAACAAGTAAAAAGATGAATCTGATGCCTTAGCAATCTTTTGTCCCAAATGTAGAAAGAAACATGCCTTGAGAGAGTGCCCTTTGGATGCCAAAGTTGTGGAGACTTGTGTAATTTGTTCAGAAAAACATGAGACCGAGAGTTGTCCTTCACTTCCTGGTCTTAAAGATGTCTTTCAAGAAGATACTCCTACAAGTTCCACAGAATCTCTCAATTTTGTCTCCAAGACGCCTTGGCAAGGACCTCAAAAACAGGGATTTCATGATCAGATGTACAATCAACCTCCACCAAATTGGAATTCTTGGCAGCAAACTTAGCCCCAATTTCAAAATCAATCACAAGCTTGGGCACAAGGAGCACAAAATCCCTATGGAAGATACTCTCAGTATTATCAATATCCACCATCCTATCCACCATATCCACATTTCCCTCCTCAACAAAATTTTCAACAAAATCCTCAAAATCCACAACATCAAAATCAACCACTTCCATTACCATTTCCTCAGAAAAAAAATTAGTTGCCTACCCAACCCATACCAAACCCCAACAATAAAAATCCTCAGAACACATACATGATAGAAGGCCAACAATTTCCAACTTATTTGATCACTCCTTTAGACCTTAGTGATGTTCAACTTAGGTCTGGAAGAATACTTGAAAAAAGGAAACCTTCTGTAATCATACAAGAGCAAGACAATTATGAGCAATATTCTCTACGGGAAAATAAAAGTCTTGAAGAGAACACAACTTTCCAAGACCTAAACATTGAAAAATCAAAACAAAAAGAACCAATAATTTCAACTCCTATATTAGAGCATCCATCAACATCCACTTCTACACCTCCCTTCCCAGAAAGATTACAAATTGATAGGGGTGTAGAAAAACAAATTATGGTTCCTAATTATGACTTCCTGGATGAGCTGAGGAATGTTTGTATCAAGATCCCATTATTGCAAGCCGTCAAGGAAATTCCAATCTTAGCAAAAACAATAAAGGAGTTGAGCATGAAGAAAACAAGAAAAAGAATAAAAGAGACAAAGAAAATTCAACTGGCAGGAAAAATAGCAGATATCATGATGGGTAAGATTGCTATTCCAAAGTATCTAGACCCAGAAAATCCAGTTGTCAAAATTCACATCAATGGAATTGAAATACAAAACACACTCATTGATTTAGGAGCAACAATAAATATTATGAATAGAAAAATCATGGATAAACTGAAACTTCCTAATCTTCTTTTTACACCCACATTATTACAATTAGCAAACAGATCTGTGATCAAACCTGATGGGGTAATAGAAGATATTCCAATGTCCCTAGACTCTTGGGAGTATCCTGTGGATTTTATGATCCTAACTCCTAAGAATAATCTAGGAGGACACCCTATTATATTAGGAAGACCTTGGTTAGCTACAGTTGATGCTTTCATTAGTTGTAGATCCGGTGATATGTACATCTCTAATGGTAGTTCAACTATGAAATTTACCTTGTATCCTCCAGCAAGAACAATTACAGAATTAGATGATACTCAATGGATAGAGGATGAAGAAGACTTACAACCTCTCTTCACAATTTCAGAAATTAGTGAAGATAGCCAGATTCTGAATACCTTGGAAAAAATTGAATCCTCTTCGGAATATAAACATGAAAAATTTCAATAAGAATCCAACATTGAGTTTTTGTCATCAAACCAGATGTCTCTCTATTCTATGGATAAATTTGGCGGCTCTACAATTGATATATTTCCAGGAAAAACTTTAAACATAAACAAGAACCTAGAGAAATCTCAACAAGAAGAGCTAGTCAAGATATTACAGAGACATTCTTCTGCATATGCATGGGAGTACACTGATATGAAAGGGATAAGCCCCAAGACTTTCACTTATCACATCTACATAGAGGAAAATTGTAAACCAATCAGACAACCTCAAAGAAGGATGAATCCAAATCTTAGGGAGATTGTTAAAGAAGAATTGCAAAAATTATTAAATGTCAACTTTATCTATCCCATTTCAGATAGTCAGTGGGTTTGTCCTTTGGTAATTGTGCTAAAGAAAAATGGTAAATGGAGGGTATGTATTGACTACCGAGAATTAAACAAAGCTACTCTTAAAAATCATTTTCCCTTACCTTTCATAGATCAGGTGTTAGATACATTAGTTGGCCAAAAGTACTTCTCATTTTTAGATGGGTTTAGTGGTTATAATCAAATCCAAGTAGCACTGGAAGATCAAGACAAAACCACATTTACCTGTCCTTGGGGTACCTATGCTTACCGAGTATTTCCATTTGGACTATGCAATGCACCTGCAACATTTCAAAGGGTAGTACTAGGAATATTTTCAGATCTAATACATGATTGTGTAGAGGTATATATGGATGATTTCACAGTTTATGGAAATACATTTGAAGAAGCCTTAGCAAACTTGGAAAAGGTCTTAGAGATATGTAAAGAAGCAAATATTTCACTAAGTCACGAGAAGTGTTTTATGATGTTTACTGAAGGAATTGTTTTAGGACATCACATTTCAGGGGATGGGATTAGAGTTGATGAGTCAAAAGTTGAAGTCATCTCTAACTTATCTATTTCAAGTTGTCAAAAATGTGTTAGGAGTTTTCTAGGATTTACAGGATATTATTGAAGATTTATAGAAAACTTTACCAAGATAGCATCTCCACTTTTCAAATTACTTACCAAAGACTGTGAATTCAAATGGAATCCTGATTGCCAGTTAGCCTTTGAGACCCTGAAAACAAAAATCTCTGAAGCACCTATTTTAAAGGGACCTAACTGGAAGTTACCTTTTCATATTTCAACAGATGCCTCAGATATAGCTCTAGGAGCAGTATTGGGACAAAAAGACCTGATTCCTTATGCCATCTACTATACCAGTAAAAATTTGACTCCTTCAGAGTTAAACTATATTGTAACTGAAAAAGAGTTTTTAGCTGTTGTTCATGCCATAAACAAATTCAGACACTATATAACAGGCTATGAAACTTTTGTTCACACTGATCATTCTGTAATTAGATACTTAATGAACAAATCAATTACTAATGGCAGAGTCATAAGATGGTTATTGCTTTTACAAGAATTCAACATTACCATTCTAGATAGGCCTGGAAAACAAAAAAAAGTAGCTGATTTCCTATCTAGACTCCAAAACATCCAAGACAATACCCCAGTTGAAGATCAATTTCCTGATGAATATCTTTTTGCAATTTCTACTCAAACTCCTTGGTTTGCTGACATTGCTAATTATTTAGTTTCAGGGAAATTTCCTTCAATAATGAATGCAAGAGACAAAAGAAAGATCATTTATGACAATGAAAAATATTCATGGGTTGCTAATGAGTTATACAAAACAGGTCCAGATTTTATCATTAGGAGATGTGTTCGGGAAGATGAGATGCCTGAGATCCTCAAGGCATGTCATGATGAACCTTGTGGCGGAAACTTTGCTGATAAAAGAACAGCTTATAAGATCCTTCATTTAGGATATTATTGGCCATCCCTTTTTAAAGATGCTAAAGAGTATGTCAAAAGGTGTGACAGTTGCCAAAGGGTAGGGAAACCTTCTCCTTCAGGTGAGATGCCATTGCAGCCTCAGGTACATATTGAACCTTTTGAAAAATAGGCTTTAGATTTTGTAGGACCTATTAGTCCTCCATCAAGACAAAAGAAATATATATTAGTTTGCACTGATTATGTTACCAAATGGGTAGAGGCCAAGCCATTACTTTCTGCTACTGAAGCATCTATAGTTAATTTTCTTTTTGAGGATATTTTTACTCGTTTTGGTGTCCCAAGGGAAATTGTTACAAATCAAGGAGCTCAATTTACATCAAAGCTAATGGAACAAATGATGGAGAGGTACAAAATCAGACACAGAAAATCTACTCCCTATCATCCATAAGCAAATGGTCAAGTGGAATCTACTAATAAGGTCATTGAAGGGATCCTAACGAAGACTATTCATTTGCATAGAAGAGATTGGCCAGATAGGCTTCCTGAAGCCTTGTGGGCCTATAGAACTGCATGGAGAAGCACAACAGGCCATACTCCTTATGAACTTGTTTATGGAAAGCAAGTTTTGTTTCCCATAGAGTTCCAAATTCAAACTTTCAAAATAGCAGTTTAGCTAGGACTTGATCTAACAGAGGAAAAAAAGCACAGATTGGAGCAGATTAATGAATTGGATGAGACCAGACAAGATGCAGTTCAGAAAAAAAATATAGTCCAACAGCGAAGGACTAGATGGCATGAAAAATACATCAAGGAAAAGAAATTCAAATAAGGTGACTGGCCTCTCTTGTTTGATTCAAAGTTCAAGGATTTTCAAGGTAAATTCCAAACACATTGGCTTGGGCCATATGAAATTTTAAGAATTTTTAATAATGGATCAATAAAAATCAGGACAATAGACGAAGAGAAGGTCACTTTTCTTGTGAATGGTCATAGATTGAAGCTGGTTCATAAGCCACTCTCAAGAGAAGAATTTGTCAAGAAATTCTAGGAAAACAGTGATGTGAAGTTAATGAAGAAGAATTTTTCTTCTTCATCAACTTAATTGAATTTTCTAAAGTCAGATATTTGAAAAAATAAATAAATAAATAAAAAATAAAAAATAAATAAATAAAAACAAAGTATAAACATGAAAACTAATCTTTGATTAGCATGTTTATACAGAAAAGATAGAGTGAAAATCACAATCTTTCTGACACTTTAGCTTTTCAAGTTTGTTTTTTTTTCTCTACAAGCAGCTATCATAAAATCATAAGTGATTCACATCCCACTTATGATCCATTTCACTGTATTCATCCATACTCCATTTCATTTCATACTCCATTTCATTTCATTCATGCATACTTCATTCATTTCATTCCATGTTCTACCTCATTTCCATCTCAGAGTTTTAAGATTAATTTATTTCTGCAATTGAATAATACAGATCAGAAGTTGCAGGCCACTTTTTCACTCCACTTCATAATTTTGATTCATTTCATTCCATTATTCACTTCACCCATACTTCATTGCACCATATTTCATTATCCATTTTTAATTCATTTCATACAATATTCCATCATTCCATTCATGCTTCAAACCATTCCATTTCATGTTTCAAGACTTCTACAGGTACATTCTTCAATCAATCAGACATTCTGCAGCCAGAGACCCTGAAGGCACTATCTAGTAAATATTTGATTTAGCAGCAAATTGATCTTGCATATTCAAAACAACAAGCAAAATCAAAGAGTTATGAGGAACTGAAGATCAATGATTGAGGACAAGTCATATTGAAACCACAAAGAAAATCAAAGGAAAGGAAAAGGTATGAAATTATTATGGTGACAAATCATGAAAATTTTAGCATAGTTAAGTCATATATGATTCAAAAAGGTTATTTTAATTAGTCGTGTTGATCATGCCTATCAACCATATCATAAAAACTTTGAAAAAAAAAAAACCCTTCCATCTTGCCATATCCAATTATCATTTAAAACTTAACGGTTAAAGTACTGAAGCGATTTGATTAGTCACGTCATTAGGCCGAAGTATTTAATGATGATTTTGAATTTTTTAACGAAATATCTCCGCGGTATTTTCTTCCGTGATAGCTTTCAACTCATTAATCCATGTGAACTATCCTCACCGCATTACACTCATTTCATCACCACTCCATATCATTCCTTTCCGCAAGCAATACTTAGCCATTCCGGTCTGTAAAAGCATAGGAAGCATCTGTGGGGAAAAAACAACTCTTTAACAGCCATTCTCACCGTGAGAAGAAGATCAGTAAACTGAAGGTTGGAAGAAAAGCTATGGGTCTCATAGTGAGGAATGAACCGGTTCGAACCAAGTACTTGGAGGGCTATCCACAAATCAGAGAAATGTTACAACAAGCAGGGTGGTTGCAATTTTTGGAGAAATTTAGTGGTTTTCACAAAGAGGTGACTAAAACATTTGCAAGGTCCTTCAATGGAGCCAAGGTCGAAATAGGAGACATTGAATTCATTGTTACAGAGGCTTTCATTGCAGAGGCAACAAAACTACCTCAAAAAGGAGAAAGTTGGTTCAAAAATATGGAATTCCATAACGAAGCATGGAGGCAAATGCTTAAGACTCAAGGTATGGATGTTTCCATTTTTAAAAAGGGTATTCCTAGCTCGGCATTAAAGAATAAGTGGAGGAACATGTTTCTCATTTTGCAAAAATTTATCACTTGCGAAGGTAGATTTGGTACCCTCTATGTCTATCATATTCGGTTAATGATGCATTTCTTAGATGAGGAAATTAATTTTCCCTTTTTCCTACTTCATAGTTTGAAAAGAATGGCCTCAAACGTTCAAAAAAGGGTTCAATTTCTAGAAACAACTTTGTATCACCATGGTTTAGTCAAAATTTTAATTGAACATCATTTGAGAAAAATGGGAGATAATTGGGAAGAGTTTCTAGTGAGGAACCATTTTGAGGAACCCAAAGAAACTCCACCTGAAAGAAAACCTACAAGAAGAAGCAGGAGAAGGGAAATTTCTAAAGCTATTGAAGTTGAAATTGGTAAATCAATTCAAGAGGACAGTGAAGAGATGATTTCTGAGAAATTGGCTCAAATAAAGAAGTAGCTTAAGAAGGAAAGAATAATAAGAAAATATGCCAAAGATAGAGGACAAGGGCCATCTCAACCAAGACAGAGCCACAAACTTAGAGGTATACTAAAGAAAACAAAGGTTAGACAAACAGGGATCATAAACATTGAGGATGAAGAAACTCCAAAAATTGACCCAGCACAACAACAAGTTTACAATTATATTGAGTCATTAGAGAGGAGAGCTTCTGAAAGTAGAGACAGAACTCCTAGCCCACCAAAATATGAAATTGATGTGCTAAGAAGAGATAAGTATGAGTTAGAAGTACTCAATAGGCACATCAAGAATGAGAATGATATTTTGAGGGAGCAAGTGAAAATAAAAAGTGATATGAATTCAACTGTGTCTTTACAAATGGAGAAATTGTACAAGGTCAGTGAAAATTTGAAGAAGAAAAACAAAAATCTAATCAGGGCACTTACAAATTTAAGATTCAAGTTAGTCATAAGGAAGCCTAGAAGACCATTGACTATCAGGCAAAGCAGAAGAAGAGGGTTGGATGTCCTAGCAGAGGTCTCAGAGTACATGGATTAGTTGCATGAGGACATGCAAAAACCTTGCAGTGGGGGTATGTTGAGCCCCAAATATGTTCTTCTCTTTCACCACATTCCACTTCATTTTCTTTGTCCCTCATCAATTATAGGCTTAACTGATCAATAGGATTAATCAAAATTGATTTAAGAATTTATATAATGACTAACATGCTATGTTTTTATGATTTTTTTGGTGTAGTAATTTTGACTAAGACTCGGCTACAGAATACAGGCATTATGTAGCCAGTTGTCTGTTTTGCGGCCATCCTCATGTTTATGTAGGTTTGAGGTTTCACTGCAAAGAAAAAGGCATATGGGTGAAATCCAAAACACTTCCCCATCATCTCCTTCTCCCCACGAAGTCTGAGTTAAAGTTTCCAAGCAGTTATGCACGTAGAAGAGAAGCAGTTTCCTATCAAAACATGGACCCTACAAATGTCCGCAGTAAAGCACAAGACTGTTAATAAGAGTTTTAATTTGATTAGAAGTGGGAAAGACACTTATCCCCATTTTTCTCAAAGAGTAGTTATGTAACTTCATTATAAGTATGACTCCGGAGACCGAGAAACTGTTGGTTAGATTTTGTTTTTGTTGCTAGATCTCAGAGAACCGTGATACTCTGTTTTGAAACATTTCTCCTTTAATGAAAGAAGCATCATTTTATTGCACGAGCTGAATCAATCTTGATTAGATTTGCGTGCAAATCTGGTGGTAGAGGGCCCCTGCTACCTGAGGAGCTTTTCATATAATTTAGATAAGTAATTTAGCCTAGTTTCATTCCTAGTTTAATTGACTTTCTAAACTTTGCATTTTATATTCATTTGCATTAGATGCTACAGTTTAGTCTCGTTCCTACGTATTATTCCAAAATATCACTAATGTCGAATGAGGTGTAACTGTAGTATTTTAGGAGTAAGTTTTATATTCTTGTGCTCAATTACATCAGTTGTTACAGCTAGTCATGATCTTATAAACTCTTCCAAAATATCACTAACTTTGGATGAGACATAGTTGTGGTGTTTTAGAGCTTTGTTGTGTTTTGTTGAATTGTATGCTTTAATGCTCATTTACATAACATGTTGTAGCCAGTCCTATTCTACAAACTATTCCAAAATACCACTAATTCCGAATGAGACAGAGCTGAAACATTTTAGTGATTAGTTGCATCTTTAGTCTAGTTGTAGTACTCCGGAGGTAGATGTCATTCTAGTTTAATTCTGTCACTGTATTTCAAGTTTGATAATGGAAATCTAATTCAATTTTAGTTCACTGAATTTCAAGTTAGATTAGTGGCATTCTAGTTCAACTTTGTTTACTGTATTTCAAGTTAGGTTAATGGCATTTTAGTTTAGTTGTGGTCACTGTGTTTCAAGTTAGATCAATTGCATTCTAGTTTAGTGTTATCCATTGTTCTTTAGGTTGTATTCATTGTCAACATTAAATTTCACGACCTTCATTATTTAAAAACTAATCTTGTTCTGAATTTCTATTAATGCATCATCATATGGACATGAATGAATTAGTGATATCAGTTTAAGGTCTTGATTATTCTACAACCTTTTGCAATTTCACAAATAAGCCTTTTCCCAAAACTATTATAGAAGATCTCTAACTTTCGGATGAGGCTTAGTAGTGACAAGTTAAGCTGCAGAATGAATTAATCTTAGCATTATAAGTTAATGTAGAGTGAAAATCTTATTGTGCTACAAATAATCCCTTTCAACTGTGTTCCAATAAACTTATAGCCATGGATGAGATTCTTTGTAATATTGTAAGATGATTGTTTACTTAGGAGAACCTCATTTGCACTAAACTTCTCCTTTTCTTCAGCTATTCCACCATATTTATAATTAATGAATTGGATGGGTTTATGTTATGAGTTATTGAGTTCATGTTGTGATTTAGTTCCTTGCTATGAGTCCTTATCAAACTTTTCATTTTCTGCTCTTTAGTTCCTTACACAGTTTAGAATAGGTTTTGCTATGTTTTTAGTGTGTCCAATAACTGTCCTTCATCAACATTTAGTTCTTTCCTTTTTAACATAAAACCAAAACATCAGAAAAACACTAAACACAATGTAGTGAGAAACAAATACCTAGGCACATATTGTGCACCTCACTTCAGTAGTTTACTAGCCCTGGTTGACAATTAATGACCTCAATTTAGGAACACTAAGTTGAGCACAACAGTTGTTGGGAGGGTTATTTGAGCTCATCAGGAGGAGTTGTTTCTGAGTAAAAGGATCATAATTTTTCTTATATACACTATCAGAGGAGAGAATAAATATTTCTGATCTGCTTCACCCTCATTTTATATTTTTATTTAGTTGCAGTGACAAGTCAAATTGTCACAATGTACATTTTCTAGCATTTCCAGCAATCTCTCCTAGATTGGCTAGAAATCTTGTATTGGAGCCCATTATCCTATTGTTGGGAATTTATTTATATATTTCAGCCATATTTCATGTATGTGTATCTATTTTAGTAGCTACCATAATATAGACAGCACTGTCACTGCCCTCCAGCATTTTGTGCAGTTGCAACAACTCATGTATTTCATAGTTTGATCATTGGAGATTCATTCCTGTAGCTTGAGTGGCTTGTCGCTCAACATATTTCTATATATTGTAGCTGATTTAATAATAGACATGATGGATGTATTATATTATATATATTGATATGTACAGTTTTGCAGAGTTTCATGATTATGCTCATATGTTGTTGTAAGCTCACTCTTTGAGCACTTTTTCAAGATACCGAGGAGAGGGAGATCTGAATAACCCTCCTAGGGTTATTTATTTGAGATCTAATTCTAGAATTATAATGTATGGTGTGTTAAATGAGGGATCTAATTCCCCTTTCAGCTTATTTTTACATTGCCTTCCTTATACAACGTCCTCATGGACCATAATGTAGAAATTTCCAAAAAATGAATATTACAGTGGTATCAAAGCATGATCTTTGACTCAGCCTGTGGCTTCAAGAAAAAGTGTTGAATCCCTGAAGGGGAATATTTAAATATCTATAGAAATATTCTGAAAATGGATAGGTAGCCTCTAGATCTCATCCTTTTTTCAAAGGTGACATATCCGGAAAATGCCCCTGCAGTCAATCTCTGGAATAGAATTTTGATATTCTTGAGAAGGGAAATTTACAGTTGTGCAGCCCAAGATAAAATGCCATTAGAAGGAGAAGCTCCTCATTTATAAGAGGATATGTACAGATAAAACAAAAAAAAAAAATGATGGAAGAGGAGGTTTCCCTTCTTCTTTTCCAGACCTTGGAGGGTGTCATTGAAGATCTTGAGGAGAAAGAAAGGGAAAACTGGAGAAATTTCCTGAGAGGGTTTGTGGATAAAGCAAGCCCTAGCTGTGACCACGTTGGGTGTGAGAATTCATCCACACATTCAGATCCACAATGCAGTACATTTCTCACATATACTGCAAGGAGAATGGAGGAAGATGAGTCACCAAGGGAGGAGACCTTGAGTGATTTTGTTTGGGAGTATGAATCTCAATAATGGAGATTCAAAGTGCACTTGGAATTCCAAGATTTTTGAAGACTCAGGGGAGCAAGATCTAGTAGCTAAAAAGGAAGAAAGAAATATATATTCTTTCTATCCACTTTTGATGGATCGGCAAGGTGCAAAGCCACAGCTTGGGTGGAGGAGCTTGATGCATATTTTCAGCTACACCAAGTTGTAGCCAAGGAGGCCATCACTATAGTAGCGCTACATATCAAAGGTATGGCCCATGATTGGTGGTTTAAAAATTTTGTTTCATGTTATCATGCAAATGTGAAAACCTATGATGAATTCACTAAGTGTTTGGTGAAGAAATTTGATGGGAGTCAATGTGAATCATCATGCATCATATCTTCAAACACTTTGTGTACATTGGAAGGAGACATGAAACAAACTCCACTCCACATTTCTAGAGGGGAAGAGAACTAGAATGATGAATTGCTAAAGGCAAAACCCCCATTGTATGAAGGGAACTCTTCCATTTGTGATAACATGAATATCCCTCTTTCAGAAGAAGATCAAAATCCATGGTCTCTCCTTGAAGAGGAGGCATACTCACATATTGATGAATAGAAGATGCATAGAAGAACCCACAACGCTGTATCATTGGAGGGAAATCCATCACCACATGGATATGAGATGGGATCCATTAATTCCATGAGAGGAGTCATTTTTCCTATGCAATGGATTGCAAGGGGTACTACATGTGGGGACCTAGTCACAATTCTTGAGCAGCATGCAATAGTATTGGAGGATTGTGAGATGAAGGATGGAGGAGGAGAAAGGGATTAGCATTCCAGGGGAATGAGCATTCACCCTTATCTTTTGAGGAGAGTTTCTTCACATGGGAGAGAGACTGCACTATGTAATGGAGAGAGGAACCATCCATTCCTCTCATATACACAGACTAATTCCCATTTTGATGTCTCACTATAGGGAGGCATTCCACCTGGGAGGCCACCGGACCCGGCAGTGAAGAGAGGCATCTTACTTTAGGATTCACCACTCTTAGATTTTGGAGAGGTGAAAATTTTGGAGAAATAATTTGGCATGGGGGATGTTAAAGTAGCAGGCAACAGCATGAGGAGAGCTTCACATGCCAGATCACCAGCGCTATCTTTTAGGGGGATTGATCCTTATTGGAGGTCTCAACTTTTGGTAGAGTACTCCAAGGATATTGGTGCATGCATGATTCTTGATGACCCAGATGGAGATGAAATATACATGATGGGTCACATGGTCATCTATTCCTATGGCAAGATCTTCTTGACTAGATCTTCTAGTCTCAAGGAGAAGCTGCTTCATGCAACACATGAGGACTTCTCTTCTATGCACTTTGATGCATGTTTCTAGTTGATGGAGGAGTTCACTTGGGAGGGCATTTGACATGGCATATATTAGCATATGAAGATATTCATATCCTGAATTATTTTTGAGAAGTTGGCACAACCATTTCCCTACTCATTGGAGGTGAAGGAGAGAATTTAGATGATCCATTTCAGCTCAAGGTCTCAAGTACATGGTAGAGAAGGTATAATTTCACATTATGTTTTGTAATTATTTACTTTATATGAGCAGCATATCGTATCAAGGAGGATCATTCCTTCTTTCATTTTGTATGATGTACTTGCAGCTATTTGTAGCATTGATTTTGGATACCTTAATAGTGGGTTGTGGGGGAAGCCACATACTTCTTGGTGTGCACCATTGGCACCAAATTGTACTTACATGTTTTCAACTTATGAGATGTTTGTGGCAGCAAACAAGTGGCTAGTAAAGCACTTGTTATCTTATTTTTTGAGGCAGGCATGGAATGCACTGCGCTGGTTCCTCATATGGAACTTTGGTTCCCTCTCTGGTTGCCATGTGGCAACTTGTTTTCATTGTATTTTGCTTCGATATGTTACCAATGTTTGTATACTCATGGGAGGCTTTGTTTGGAGAGTGGGCTTGGAGTTGAAGATGCCCATTAGGACTATGTTTCTCCCCTTTTCACATGTTGTATGTTTCAAGAGAAACAATGGGCACACCATGATTGTAATGTCACTACTTCTCTCTTTATGTAGGAGGAGCTATTGGGAGAGAGTGCGTTGTTGGAGGAGGCACTTCATGGTTGATTCATTTTGTGGGGAGGCTTGGGCCAATTGTAGAGTCCATGACATTTCAGCCAAATATCAGCAACCCCCTCACACTTATCATAAATGGAGGAAGAAACTACATGGGTGGGAAAATCTAAACTCTCCATTCAACCCCAATATGTTGCATAGATCTGGGGATGAGGACTGCTTTGATGAGCTACCTAAGACAGCTCATTTAATTTGGATGATTGCATGGGTGAAGGATTCAATCATTGGGAATAAGAATTCCCATGCTTTCCATCACTCCTACCTTGAGGAGGCCATTGAACAACAAGGAGATTTCCACTTGCATCTCCTATTATCTCATGATGTATACTTTGGTTTTACACGCTTGGAGGGATACATGGAGGACAGATTCATTGCACATTTTGATGATCTATGGTGGGGTATATTGATGAGGAGGCCACAAGAAGATGAGGAGTAAATTTTTCTCTACCTTGCAGTTGCTTGAGGGCAAGCAACATTTTGAAGGGGGAGGACTGTAATGTTCCCAATTTTTAGCCTCAAGCTAAAAGGAACATTATAGTTAGCAGTATTTTATTTAATTACATAAAATGGGTAAGAAGGCCCCATAATCCTTGAGAAGGATGAATAAACAATCCTCATGTGAAAGGAGGGAGAATAAAGTAGCTAAATTGAGCACCACATGGTGTGAACGGGAGTGGATCATGCTTGATCTAGACATTTTGACCAAGTCCACATGCACTGTCTAGATACAATGTATCTCCTTGATGGACTGCACAGTTTTAGAGGAGGATCACATGCATGAGTTAGAAGGCACATGTGGATGGAACCCGTGGTGGAGAGGAGCACTTGATATATAAGAAGAGGAGGACAACCATTGTTCTTCATGCTTGATTATTATTTTTCTTAGTCTGTTGAGACTTCGCTCCTCTTGCTGTTTAGCAAGAGTGCAGTGCTGCATAGCACTAGGGTGTTCCCAGTCGGGAATCCCTACGTCATTCTTAGGGAAGGAGAGGTTCTAGAGCTTCATTTCAGAAATTTCGGAAATTTTCCAAAGCTAGCTTCTTCAGTCACAGCGTTATTCCTGGAGCAGGATAATTTTGTGTTGCAGGGTATAGAAACAGTGGATATCTTGAGTTGTTCCTTGGCTTGTTTTTCAGTGGAGGGCTCAACTATTCATTGTTGGATCAGTGAGGAGGACTCCTAGGCTTATTTTCATATCATTGGCATTAGGCCAACCATCCAAATTCCCTCATAGTGCAATTTCCATCTTGATCTGAGCTATTTTGGTTAGCAGTTGCTGGGAGGGTTATTTGAGCTCATCAGGAGGAGTTGTTTCTGAGTAAAAGGATCAGCCTTTTTCTTAGATACACTATTAGAGGAGGGAATCACTATTTATGATCTTCTTCAGCCTCATTTTATATTTTGATTTAGTTGCAGTGACAAGTCATATTGTCACATTGTACATTTTCCAGCATTTCTAGCAATCTCTCCTAGATTGGCTAGAAGTCTTGTATTGGATCCCATTCTCATATTGTTGGGAATTTATGTATATATTTTAGCCATATTTCATGTATGTTTATCTATTTCAGCAGCTACCATAATATAGATAGCACTGTCACTGCCCTCCAACATTTTGTGCAGTTATAGAAACTCATGTATTTCATAGTTTGATCATTGGAGATTCATTCTTGTAGCTTGAGTGGCTTGTCCCTCAACATATTTCTTTATATTGTAGCTGATTTACTAATATAAATGATGGATGTATTATATTCCATATATTGATATGTACATTTTTGCAGAGTTTCATGATTATGCTCATATGTTGCTGTAAGCTCACTCTTTGAGCACTTTTTCAAGATAACGAGGAGAGGGAGATCTGAATAACCCTCCTAGGGTTAGTTATTTGAGCTGTACTTCTGGAAGTATCATGTATGGTGTGTTAAATAAGGGATCTAAGTCCCATTTTAGCTTATTTTTACATTGCCTTCCTTATACAGCGTCCTCATGGACCATAATGCAAAAATTACCGAAAAAGGAATATTACAAAGAGGAAGAAATGTGTCTGACCATATCATGTAATGCATTGGCAGGAATTACCACTCTTCAAAATCTAAATATAGAAGGAAATATCAAGAAGAAAAAGGTAATAGTTTTGATTCATTCAGGTAGTACCCATAATTTTATTCATTGTAAGGTAGCCAAGGAATTGAATTGTTTCCTATACCTAGCACCAAAATGTCAAGTGATGGTTGCAAATGCAGGAACTATAAATTGCTCTGGAAAATGCCATAATATCAAGCTAACCATGGGGGAATATGTATTGAATAGTACAATTCTTTCCATTCCTATGGGAGGTGTTGATGTTGTATTAGGATTACAATGGTTACAATATTTGGGGACGATAGCTTTTAATTTTTAAGAACTTTTCTTGAAATTTTTTTCAGAAGGAAAGGAAGTTGAATTATGGGGTATCGTAGGGAAGCTAGGAAAGATAAAAAGCTCTAATGTCATGAAAAATATTATGAATAAAGGACAAAGAGGCGTAATTTCACAATTATGCTCACTGGAAGTTCCAACATCAAAATCATATTTTTCTGCAGATCTCCAAAAAGTCTTGGACAATCATTCCAAGGTGTTTGAAACTCCTAAAGGACTCCCACCTATTCGTGATCATGAACATGCTATTCATTTGATTCCAGGAAGTGTTCCTCCAAACATAAGGCCTTATAGATATCCTTATGTCCAAAAGAGTGAAATTGAACGTATGATTGCAGAAATGTTAGAGCTTGGTATAATTCAACCTAGTCAAAGTTCTTTCTCTGGTCCAGTAGTATTGGTGCAGAAGAAGGATGGATCATGGCATGTGTGTCTGGATTATAGGGAGCTCAATAAGCTCACCATTAAAGTTAAATTTCTCATTCTTGTGATTAATTAATTATTGGATGAATTACATGGAGCAATTTATTTTACCAAGTTGGATCTTCGTTCAGGGTATCATCAAAATACAATGAAGACTGAAGATATTTTGAAAACAGCATTTGGAACTCATGAGGGTCATTATGAATTTTTGGTCATGCCTTTTGGCCTTACCAATGCACCTTCTACATTTAAAGGGCTGATGAATTCCATTTTCAAAACCTTCCATAGAAAATTTGTGCTATTATTTTTTGATGATATACTAATGTTATACCATTTTTTGGTCATCTAACCTATTACTATTAGATGGACCTAAGTACACCATGTAAGACCAATTTTACCCTTACTAAAATTTCTTTCACTATGAAAAATAAATTAGTAAAACACCTTTATTAAGTTGTTTATGGTCTAAATAGGAAACCCCATAAGGAAATATTAAATAAATCCACATTTTTTTTTTCCTCAAGGAATAATTAGTTAAACAATAATTTAATTACTATTCCTAGTCATATTTAACCCAAAATGGGAAAATTAATTAGATAAATTATTATTTATCTTATCATTTTCTAGGAATAATTATTTAAAACTTATTTAAATAATATTCCTTGTTAAATTTGACTAAATCATCCATAAATCATTAAATAAATCATTATTTATTTGTTTATTAGTCAACCACATCCTTAAAATAATAAATAAATAAATTATTTATTTATTATTTACAAACAAAGAGTTTTGACCCAAGTCAAATTCTTTTTCCCTCCAACAAAAATAATAAAATATTCCATAAAAGTTGGATCTAGATTTTAATAATATTTTAATTATGCACCAATATCTAGACTAACTCAATATTTTGTTATAAATAGAAGGGATTTTCCATTCATTCACTACCTTTTTTTGCCTAAATATCACTCTAGATCTATACTTTTGATTTGACTTTGATCCACCATCGTTGTCATATTTTTCTATCTTTTGCTTGTGAGCTCCCTTTGAGTTCCATTTTTGTCTAGGTTTTCTACACCATCAAGAGAGAAGAATTTTAGATCTGAAGTGCTGAGGACTTACAAGAACCCATCCCATTAAGGAGAACTGGTAACATCCTTCTACATTTTCCTCCCCAGTGCCCTTAATATAAAGTTAATTCAACATATTCTTGTCTTGTCTATTGGATGCATGGAGTAAATCTCATTTTTATTTATTGCTTGATGTCTTTTAATCCATAGATCTAGATTTTTGCAGCATTTATCTTGATCACCTAATTGCATACCTAAATATATTGACAGCCATATTTGCTGTTAGGGTTGTTTGTTATGCACAACGAAAGTGGTCTTTTTTCATACACTTGCGATTAAGATTCATACTAACAACTGGCGACTCCACACAGGTTTACAATTACGAACATTGTCATTTTTTAGATCCCTGCATATCCAACTACTTAAAACCCTAGGATTTCTCTTAATCTTCTTATTTTTCTTTTCTTGATGTTTTTTTTAACCTATAAAACCCTAAGATATTAAAAATTCTAACTTCCATGTGTTTTCGGACCTTTTGCGTAGGTGACAAACATCAGCCATAGTTGAGACAACACATTCTGCTGAAACCTACTCCCAAGAGCGTTGGAAGTGAAGGTCACATGTTTTAGCCCTAAACTTGCGACTTAGAGCTTCAAGATGTGGAAATATGCCCAAAATCTGTGACCTCAGCAAGAAATAGGTCAGAAACTATGACCTCATGTTTTTGTGGGAAATTTTCAGAAAGTTTTCTGGGTTTGTCTAGGCCTCTATTCAGGGTTGTCTGACCTCCGTTTTCACCCATTTTGGATCTATACTTGTTTTTTTTTACTCGTCTAAGTCGGAACCTAGCCCTCTTGGGCTTTAATACCCTCCACACTTTTTGGAAGAGTTTTAGCTGCTGCAAGTTGTCTGAAATTTTCAGAGTGTTCAGCCATTTTTCAGATCTGATACCTCACCTTTAGATCCACTTCAGATTGGCTATTTATCCATCCAAATCACCTCCTTTAGTTTTTTTTGGGTTTTTCTCTAGGGTCCACTGCATTTCCCTCCAGGAGATAGCCTTTCGCCACCTCATTTACAACAATGTTCCTTATGATTTTTTTTATTTGTCTGCACCCCTTTCAAGTAGGTTTTACCTTTAGATCCTTGTCCCTCCCAAACTTAGATCTATTGGCTATTTTGGTGTGTTTTGACTAGTTTTTTGCCTACCTACAAACTACTTGTTGAGAGGCCTGCCTCCTCAGGTTTATATTATTGCATTATTAGTTGTTTATTTGTTGTTATTTCAGTTTCATATACTATTATCTACAGGTTTATTTACAGTTATACAACACACTTTTTCTTTTTTTTTTCTACAAATGTCTGGGTTTAAAAATTAAAATTTACACACTTTACACACACCCCCTAAGTGAAGAAGAGCTTGGTTAACACCGCCAAGAAAATACTTTAACATTGTAATAAGTTGATCCTGCACATCTCCACCCTTGTTGGTCTCTCTTCCCCTTGTGCCATGTTTGTGTCGTCATTATTGCGCCACCAAGGCATTTATCCCAGAGATTTCTTGGCCTTCATTCTCAGTTTTCAGTTGGAAGAATTACTCGTTCATGTAGGATTCGAGTTAGTCCTCCACCGAGTTCGCACTCCAACTCCTCTTCTGGTTCATTGGGTTCCCCTTATTGTTCTGCCCCCAGTTATCATCCTATCACCTTCACCATGTCTGGTTCAGGACCTAACGCTGGTGGTAGCCCCAGCCCTAATGCTGGGAATACTACTAGTGGGACCGCAACATGAACTACTCCGACTGCTCCCTTGCTCCCCTATATGGCAGGCCTCAGTCTTCTCGATTTTAACCATTTGATTAATGACCCTATACACCATGACGCTAGTTGGCCTCCTATGCTGACCAAGCTCCCTTCCAACATCCCCATGTTTGAAGGCCATGATGGAGAATATCCTACAAATCATGTTCAATCTTTCCACATGTGGTGTTCATCTAACTCCATTACCAATGACTCTAGCCATCTTTATTTGTTCCAATGTACTCTTATAGGTGAAGCTTCTAATTGGTATGTTGATTAGGCCTCAACCTCTCATACCACCTTTGTGACCCTTTCTCAGGCTTTTCTGTCTTATTTCCAGCTTCCCCTCCGTTACGACACTTGTACTAAAATTTTGAGTTCCTTCCATCAATCGTCTGTGACCCACTTATCTGATCATGTCTAGGAATGGCGCAAAAGAAAGAGCCTATGTCAAGCCCATACCTTCGAAGACCATGTCTATATGGACTAGTTCCTTAGATCTCTCTTACCTACTATCGGCAAAGATTTCGCATCGTATTTCCCTCAAACTGAAGAAGCCACTCTCCAAATTGCATTAAAATATGACCTTATCTATGCTAAGTCAGGTTATGTTTATATTGTTCTACCTAATCATCCTAGACCTAGTGGTGCCAACGCACCGGGGAAATCTCATGCCACCGACGGTATTGTTGGAGCTCTCTCTCATCCATACCTTTAGCCTCCCATGGGATATGGTTTTCCTTGGAGGGGGGCCAGCACCTCCTGCACTTTTCCCCCTCCAGGTAGCATTTATCTAGGATATGGCATGCCTCCTCCTTTTTCCCAACCTTGTGTTTACCATAATGTTACCCAACCTCCTTATTAACCATATCAGTAACCTAGTGCTCCAGCTCCTCTAGCATTAGCACCTCTACCTCCCTTGCCTTCTCAACCCCCGCAACAGCATCCACCGCCCCCCCAGGGGTAGGAGTATGCACAGTAAGGCACGACTAATCCTCCTCCCTCCGAAAAGAAGAGGAAAGGCACTCAAAATAAATTTTAGCCTGGTAATCCTAGACCTAATCCTCAAAATAATGCTCCTAACACTACTAACTAGCAATAGGGCACTCAGCCCAAGCAGGATAGGCATGCTTGCAAAAAAAAGCCTTGTTCTTGTTGTGGATTTTATTTTCATTACACACATGTTTGTCCTTTTTTACCATAGATGAAGAAGATGTGGGAGTCTCAAGCAAGATTATGAGGATAGCAAGCCTCCCCTTCCATCCCTCCCAGTGCTGAACCTAGTCGGTCGGCTGTGTTTACTAATCCTTTCCCTTAGCAAGGATTTGTGGATACCCAACCACCTGAAGGTAAGGTGGCCACTCAAACCATTCCATCTGGTACCTCCGATTACCATACTCTCATGAGGAATTCTGACCAACCTATAACCGTAGACATCAATCTTCAGACTCGATCCCATCAGTAAAACAAGCCTCCCGCTATGTCTATCCCCAAGCCACCTCCTTAGGTCCCTATGGAGCCTCTTTTGACACCTAATGGTCCCTTGCAGATCCCTTAGCCTAAGGCAAAGGTTCATACCAAGATCCCTAAGGGACCACTACACCAAAATGCTACTTTGGCACAATCCCCTGTTGCCATTTCAACCCTAGAACTCCTCTAGTCATGCACTTCACAATGAAAACCTCTACTATTTTCCATGGGCATTGTAGATCCTTCCAATAATCACTGGATCGTCTTTGATGTTAACCAGTCAAAACATCCTCCTCTCCTTGCTTCCGTCGCCTTCCAAATCCCAGTCAAGATCTGGAACACCAACATTTCCCAGTGCATCATTGATGAGGGGGCATCCACCTGTGTGACATATGCTTTGGTTTGGAAGCAACTCAGATCACTTGAGTTGGCTCCTTCAACAATCATTATTCGAGCGTGGGATGACCATGCCTCCCAGCCCATTGGCTTATTCCACAATTGTCCTATTACTCTTCCAGGCAAGACTGTTTGCATTGACGTAGAAGTCATAGATGCCCCCTTAGATTACAAAATTCTATTGGGTCATAGCTACACCTATGCAATTTATGTTGCCCCGTCTGTAGTTCACCGCAAGATGTCCTTCCCTCATAATGGAAAGATAGTCACCATTGACTAGTTGACATATTACGAACCGAAGTCTCAGACCTCCCATGAGTCCATCATCTCTTTAGTGGCCAATAAGAAAACCGTCAATCCTTTGACCACTGTCTCGCCCGGAGTCTACAAAGACTCCTCTTTTCTTGGTACATTTCCTGTTCTTCTTCCTCCTGTCTCCAAACCCATCTCATCAAATTTTTGCATGATGCAATCATCTCGGGCTACCCTCAAGTAGCCCGCTTCGGCTAGTCAGCAGCCTCCTCGCCCTCCGCAGCCGACTCCTATCCATTCAGTTCAGCCTTCTGGACCCCCTTCTCCTGGCCCTTCACCTATAGCTGGTATCCATGAGCATCTTTACCCTCCTAGAAGGGTTCCTCCGAGCCTTAACCATCTTGGATCTGTCCCTCCTAGCCATTATCCCTCCGATCAGATTATGTTCCTAGCTCCCCCTCCAAGAGTGTACACGGTACTTATCATGGGTACCCTCTCTCTCGCCAACCTGACCCTCGGGATTCCCATCTGGTAACTTGATCCTCCAGCCACTACCCCACCTGGTCAACCCAAACCTTATCTTGCTTTGAACCTAGTTCAATCGGTCCCTATGACTTCTCCCAGTGTTACAGTTCCTTAGCCACCTGAACAGGAACCATCTCATTTTGCGACCACTTTAGGTAAGAAGGGAAAAGCTTGCAAGAGGGCCTCAAAGGACAAGGCTGCCCCGACTATCCCTGCACCTCCCTCGCCCCCAAAGCCCTATGCTTTATGTGATGTCGTCGGTCATGCCTCCCATAGCTGTCCTGAGTTGCCCCGTATCAAGCCCATGGTTAATGTTGTGTTCCCTTAGTCTACAATCCCTGAAGCCTCTGTTTCTTCATTGAATGTAGCCAAGAACCTGAAGACTATTCACACCGATCAACCTTGTGCTTTGTGTGATCTCCATGGCCATTATTCCCACCATTTTCCCTGACTTATGCATTACTGCGCCTCTTTGGAGGGAGTTTGGGAGTACGAGGTTGAATAGAACTAATCCGCATCTCTCATACTTGTGCAGTATGTTGCGGGCCAGCCTAACGATTTCCCCACTCCCATTTACATTCCCCCTCTTGATGTCGAGATGACGGAGCCTGTGACCACCATCCTCTACCTATCATCATCCATGAGACCCTCGGTGGAAGCTCCCTCTGCATCTTCCCTTGTTTTTTTCTTGACCTCCCTTCAGCAATCACCTTGGGCTCAACATCGGTAGATCCCTTATCTTCTTGTTCTCCCGTCATTCCTTGTGATGATGCACATGTGAATCTTTATTCTCATGATGATGAGTCAGGTAGCTTCGCCGCGTCATGTGGTCTCTCTTCCTCCAGTCACTCCATCTTCTATTGTGATGATGAAATCATGGAAGCCTTGTCCACCCCTGACTTCATCTTTCCCGCCCATAAGTGGGATGGCACCATTTGTGTCTATGGTGACTTTCGTGGCCTCAATACAAGCTACACCTCCAGTAGCTCCCACACTCCACCTAACCGTCGGCGTGTGAGTAGTAGACATCCTACCCAGATCACTCCCTCACGCAGTGTGTGTTCAATTTCTACTTTGCGCCTAGGTTGCCAGCATTGTTCATCATCCTCCCATTTATTTTCTTATTGAATATTTCATATGCATCTCCCATCCATGCCTTATATCGGTTATACTGATGGTGCAAGTCGCTACTCCTAGAATTTAGCCTTGGCAGGTTGGACCATCTTTACCCCCTTGCATTCGCTTGTTCTCTCGAATGGTGTATTCATTAGTACTGCTACCAATAATCAAGCCGAATATGATGCAGTGCGAGGTTTATTAGCTGATGCCCTCTCCCATCGCATCCTCCACCTTCATGTTCGTTTAGATTCCCTGCTTATTATCATGCAATTTAATGGTGTCTATCATGTTCACAATCCTATCCTTTTTAGAAGATATTTATGAGTGAAGCTTTTGATGCATGAATTTGAAATAATTACATTCAGTCATGTAGTTAGAGCACAAAATCACTATGTAGATAACATTGCAAAGAATATTATAGATTGGTATTTAACACACACATTTAACACAAGACAATAACTTAAAACCATTAAAACGATGCATATCCATAATATGTGTTATCTAAAATGCTTTAGAGTCCATCAACTCTGATACATATGACATGCCCATAGCATGTTACAAAAACTCAAAAACTGGGGGCACCACCTTCCCCTACACACCTAATCACTATCTAGAGGATCCCAAGCCAATGGCTCTACTCCCGTAGCTTGTAGATCATGCATCCCCTGTTGGCCATCGCCACGTGCCGCATGACCCCTCACCACTCCGAGGGTAGATCAATACATGGCTCTATGTACTGGTCCTCTAAGTCTTGCCAGCCATGCTCTGAAACATCGGTCAGAAGCCTCTCACATCTATGATGGATGTCCTCCAGGAGGGAGGGTGCATCCTCATTTTGTGGCACCCTCGATCCACTAGGTCCTGTGGCTCCTGATACTATAGGTCGTCCCATATACCCTGTCAGTTATATCAGTGTTGTATCTGCATACCAAAAGTGGAAGAATCAGTACCATATACAATAATCTGAAAATTTATAATGCACATAAAATATTAGCAATTTGTCACTTACCATCAGGACCCAATACTTGACCAGGCGGCAGTGGCGAATCTAGGTCCCCACGATAACTCATCCCACTATAGGGATAGTCATCTATGTATAATGGCATCTGATCCCAATGAGCAAAGAAATTGGGTAGGAACCCCCTTCCGACTGCCCCACCTCCTCCTCTACATAGTAGTCACCCCCAATGGCGTATCTTGGGCTCCCTTGGGCCCCCATCCTGGAGCTGTATACGAGGTCGAAGTGTTGGGATCTTCTCAAAGAAGAGTGAGCACAACACTGTACCATATGCACATTCATGGTTCACTTGTCGCTTTCATAGCGACAACTATCATTTCAATGATGACAACATCATTTGGGCCAACCCATAGTA
This sequence comes from Pinus albicaulis, assembly GCA_034641835.2. NCBI lineage: Eukaryota > Viridiplantae > Streptophyta > Pinopsida > Pinales > Pinaceae > Pinus > Pinus albicaulis. Next base: position 1,808,867,091 of record CM076575.1, read on the forward strand.
GGTCCCACACAGCACACACTCCACAAGCATCATCTGCCCTCCAGTGATGTGGTGGAGTGCCTCGTTGCCTAGGATCCGCAGCACCACTATAGCCACAGCACAGGTCTCTAACCTCTCTAGATCCCCGATGGGTATCCGTGTCCCTTTGAAATGGAGACTTGGTCGACAATGGTGCTATACAAACTCCATGATGTTTCTCCCTCACAGTAACACTGGCTGCGTATTCCTGACCATCCAAAATGGTGGGAGTCTAGCCAAGAAATATATATCTTGGACTGTCAACTTGATCCGGTGCCCTTGCAGTATAAAGACCTCATGGTCCGGGTCCCAATAGATGAAAATCCAGGCCAATAAGGTCTCTCCATATCTCATCAAAGGGTTCTCCACAAACTTCAAAACCCCAAACCTGGCCAATGCATTGCAAACACCCTGATCCTCCTAGATCTCTGATGGTAATGTACCCAAGTCTCTCTCTCTCTCTAGTTGATCCATAATTCTTCCATATCTACACAAAACCATCATATTTTTTAGTGTACAAATAGGAAATATTGTATCCAAACACAAAAAACCAGTTCTCAACCAAAAAATAGCATATAAAAACCCCTCCCTGTTAGGTCGCACTTTTTAGGCCCAATCCTAGGAAAGGTCGCAATTTTCTGCCCAAAACTTGCTACCCAGGTTGCAGTTTTTGCCCCAAAAAGTGAGACCCAGTTGTGAAGAGGAGCAGGGGTCTGTTACTGAGCTCTGGGGACCTAAACTGAACATTCAATCCACTGAAATGAAAGAGTAGGTTTAGGCCTCTTACCTACAACTGAAAAATCTCGATTCCAATAGTCGGTTTGTCTGCTACGATTGCCACAATATTTAGGGCCTTCTCTCCTCTCTACATTCACCACAACGCCACATGAAAATGAGTGAATTTGGGGGGAAAATGGCTTATTAAAAGAGAAACTCGTAATTTTTCTTTCGCTTTCTTCAGCCAAACCGTAGCTTAGTTTAAAAAACTTTCTATACCATTGGAAAGCTCTCACTGAGCCCTTAAATGGGTATCTTTTAGTTTTTTGTGATTTGATACTTCACTAGGAGTCTATCCCGAGTCCCTTTGTATCCCGCTATAGTCCTCCATCCTTCATTAATTGGCTCCTCTCTTGTGTCGCACATTATGGCCTTCAGTCCTACTGCCCCCTATCCCTTATGATATTGTGTCAGTCGTTGCCAGGTCATCCATGCCCTTTATGCTCTAACAAGGGAAGTCATCCATCTGCTACTCAGTACCCCCCATTTCATCATCATCCTTGGTGTCAGTCTCTCAGTCACTCTACTATTTTCTCTCATGCCTTAGTTGAGGATTCCTCATTACCTCACCTATGGTGGACCTCCTTCTATTGACATCAGATCATTCATTCCAGAAGACAGGTCTAGAGGGCGATGTACCTTGGTTCCAGCTTCCACTCTTGTTCAGTGCCTTGAATCAAGAAAAGGGAATCCTTACAACCGTTTGAATTGATTTTTTCTCAGTTCCAGTTCCTTTCAACATGATCGAGATCTGTATACTTGATGTTTCAGTGATGTAGCAGATGATACCGGGGATTCCCGGGTGTGTGTGAGATGTTTCAGCCCTCATGAGGGGGTTTCCCTATAGGTAGCCCCCCACACGCTCGGATGACCTCTTGATTACAACCTTTGATGCAACTCCATATATTGAAGATGTCGGCCTCAGCCACTTGCGACACATTTTTATTTGTAGTTATAAGTCAAATTTTCCAAGCCTTTCTTGTTTACAGGGGCATTTGGGTTGTATTTGTATCTCATGTACTCAGATATTATTGTACAAGTCCTGGCTTTTATCCGAGGAACAATATGTATATGGGATTCATTATCATGTTTTTACCTGGATCATGTTTATGCTAGCATGTACTATATTGTTCAGTCCCTTGTTTACTGGACACATTATTATTTGTACCTTGTCTCGGCGGGCATAGGTATACCTTCCTTTCCGCCTATAGCACAGGTACTCACTCATAAAAGAGATTTGTTGCACCTGTAAGTCTCACCTCCTCAAGGTCTAGTCCTTTCGTGCTTAAGTCTACCTTATATTTCTCTCTCTTTGACTCCCCCTTCACTGTCTAGTGATTGAGTTCTTACAACGTACTTTGGTCATATGATTAGCTCTTAATGATTGCATGCTAGGGGGCAGTCTGTTACACCATTTTTTGGTCATCTAACCTGTTACTATTAGATGGACCTAAGTACACCATGTAAGACCAATTTTACCCTAAGTAAAATTTCTTTCACTATGGAAAATAACTTATTAAAACACCTTTATTAAGTTGTTTATGGTGTAAACAGGAAAAAACATGAGGAAATATTAAATAAATCCACATTTTTTTTATTTTCCTCAAGGAATAATTAGTTAAACAACAATTTAATTGATATTCCTAGTCATATTTAACCCAAAATAGGAAAATTAATTAGATAAATTATTATTTATCCTACTATTTTCTAGGAATAATTATTTAAACCTTATTTAAATAATATTCCTTGTTAAATTTGACTAAATCATCCATAAATAATTAAATAAATCATTATTTATTTGATTATTACTCAACCACATCCTTAAAATAATAAATAAATCAGTTATTTATTTATTATTTACAAATAAAGGGATTTGACCCAAGTCAAATTCTTTTTCCCTCCAACAAAACTAATAAAATATTCCATGAAATTTGGATCGAGATTTGGTTAACAATATTTTAATTATGCACCAATATCTAGACTAACTCAATATTTTGTTATAAATAGAAGGGCTTTTCCATTCGTTCACTACCTTTTGTTGCCTAAAGTTCAATCTAGATCTATACTTTTGGTTTGACTTTGACCCACCATCATTGTCATATTTTTCTATCTTTTGCTTGTGAGCTCCCTTTGAGTTTCATTTTTGTCTGGGTTTTCTACATCATCTAGAGAGAGGAATTTTAGATTTGAAGTGTTGAGGACTTACAAGAACCCATCCCATTAAGGAGAACTGGTAACATCCTTCTATGTTTTCCTCCTAGGTGTCGTTAATATAAAATTCATTCAACATATTCTTGTCTTTTCTATTGGATGCATGGAGTAAATCTCATTTTTATTTACTGCTTAATGTCTTTTAATGCATAGATCTAGATTTTTGTAGAATTTATCTTAATCACCTAATTGCAAACCTAAGGATATTGGAAGCCATATTTGCAGTTAGGGTTGTTTTTTATGCATAACTAAAGTGCTTTTTTTTTCGTACACTTTTGATTAAGATTCATACTAACAACTAATCTACAAGAAGTCTTGGAAGGATCATGTTCAACATGTTGATAGGGTGCTCAAACTCTTGCAGGAGAAACAATTATATGAAAAAAAATCCAAATGTTTCTTTTGAGTACAAGAGGTGGAAAATTTGGGTCATATTGTATCTCATGAGGGTGTTAAGGTAGACCCTAACAAAATTAAAGCCATTAAGTAATGGAAATTCCGCAGAAGCATAAAGCCATTGCGAGGATTTATCAGATTAACAGGGTATTTTCAAAATTTTTTTAAGAATTATGGGAGAATAGCAGCACCTCTAACAACATTATTGAAGAAATATGCATTTTCATGGACTCCTGAAGCAGCTAAGGCCTTTGAACATCTTAAAGAGGTGATGTTCTTAGCACTGGTCTTAGCTACGCTAGACTTCACAAAAACTTTTATTGTGTAATATGATGCCTCAGGAAATGGAATTGGTGTTATTTTAATGCAATAAGGAAGACCCATTGCTTTTGAAATCCATCCAATCAAACGAAAGTATTTCCAGAAAGCTATTTATGAGAAGGAAATGTTAGCAATACTACATGCACTAAAGAAATGTTGACCTTACCTAATGGGAAGACACTTCAAGGTAAAAAATGATCATGATAGTCTTAAGCACTTTTTGGAACAAAGACTATCTTCAGAAGAGTAGTAAAAGTGGGTCACAAATATGTTGGGTTATGATTTTGAAATAATCTACAAAAAAGGGAAGCTAAATGTTTTTGTAGATGCACTCTCAAGAAAGAATGAAGAGGTGGAAGAATTGCTTTGTGCCATTTCTGTTATCCAACCTAATTGGATAACCAAAGCAAGGGATGAATGGAAGAAGGACGAAGAAGTGTGGAAACTCATTCAAAATTTTCAGCAAGATACTAGTACATCTAATACATTTAGTTGGAAGAATGATTCCTCATGGTGCAAATATTGCTTATATATTTGTAAGAATTCCCAACTGAAACAAAAGATTCTTTTGGAATTGCACACTTCTCCTTTAGAAGGACACTCAATATTTTTAAAAACTTACCACAGGGTGAAGAAAGAAATTTTTTGGGATGGCCTTAAATTTGATATTCAAAAGTTTGTGGCAGAATGTTTGGTTTTCCAGCAAAATAAAGTTGAGACAATTAAGATCCCGGGTCTTCTACAACCTTTATCCATTCCAAGTCAATGTTGGGAGGAAATTTCAATGGATTTTATCACATGTTTACCTAAGTCCGAAGGAAAGAGTGTCATCATGGTGGTAGTTGATAGACTTACCAAGTATGCACACTTTTGTGCATTATCTCATCCATTTAAACAGTTGCTACTACATTGATGGACACAATTCAAAAGCTACATGGAAACCAAAGGTTATTGTGAGCAATAGAGATCCCATTTTTATTGGAAATTTTTGGATGGAGTTATTTTCTTGTTTGGGTACTCAATTAGCTCATAGCTCATCTTATCATCCTTAATCTGATGGTCAAACTGAGATAGTGAATAAATTTTTGGAAGGATATATTCGTTTTTTTGTATCTAATTAAAAAAAACAATGGGTGAAGTGGTTACCTCTCATTGAATGGCGGTATAACACTTCCTTCCATACTGCAGCAAAAATGACCCATTTATGGCACTTTATGGATAACATTCAGCATCCATCACATCATAATTAAGAGAAAATTCTAAGGATCAAGAAGTGGAATATCACATAGAGCATCAACAAGAAGTTCTCCAACTCTTGAAGGATAACTTAAATTTGACACAAAATCAAATGAAACAATAGGCATATCAACATCAGAGCGAGAGAAGTTTTAATGTAGGAGACTAGGTATTTTATGACTAAAACCATACAAACAAATGTCCCTCAAGCAAGCTAAGAAGGATAATAAATTATCACCAAAGTACTATGGTCCTTACAAGGTGTTGCAAAATATTGGTACTATGGCATACAAATTGGAGCTTCCTGCTTCTTCACGAGTGCATCCAGTTTTCCATGTTTCATGCTTAAATAAAGTTATAGGTGAAAATCTTCCAGTTCAAACAATATTTCCAGAACTTGATGAGGAAGAAAAAATAATTTTGGAACCTGAAGTGGTCACAGAAACAAGAACTTGACAACTACGAAATCGATCAATTTCAGAGTATCTCATCAAGTGGAAGAAATTACCCACTGAAGATTCTACATGGGAGGATGAGAATTTTATACAGAAGCACCCAAAGCTAATCAAGCATTGCGGACAACACCTTTTTGAAGGAGAGGGGCATGTTAGGTCCCTATATTACTAGTTTAGTCCATTATTGTTATTAGTGTATCCCACTTATTGTTATTATTGTACCCCTGTAACCCCAACATTCTTATTATTGTGCCCTTACATTGCTATTGTTAGGTCGGCTAGGATTATATTGTGGGCCCATGGACTCCTATATATAGAAGGAGGTTTTTTTCATTTGTATCATCCAAGAATTTTTCATTTATGTAATGTATTGGAGGTTTCCCCCTCGAAGTGGTTGATTTCTAAGGCATTGATCTCTCTTTTCCTCTATTTTTGGACCTGGTTTCATAACACCATTTGGCTGTGGGTGATATGGAGTAATATTCTGATGATGAATCTAGAATTATTCTGCCAGAGCTTAAATAGTTTCATTGACAAAGTGTGTACCTCGATCACTCATCAAAATCTTAAAGCACCCAAACCGAGTCAAGATGTTCTCAAAAAATTAAGTGTGCATCTATTTCTACATTAAAATCCTTCACAAGCTTAGCTTCAAACCATTTGGTTACACAGTCCGTCACAATGATTATGTAACGCGCACATGTCTTCTTTCCTTGAGGGTGAATACATCCGATAGGGTCAATGGCCGATTTGTGAAAATATTGCAATGCTATTTGTGGGTTGTTGGCTTGAGGGGTACTGACCCAGGTTCAAATTTAAGGTTTGCCAACGAAACCCTATACTACTGGCCCTTTTGGAAATGACCTGCTGGCGCAGACCAAGGTCTCACCCGAAGTAGTATGGGAAGGTGTTGGAACTAGGTTTCTGCACCCTGAGAGAAAGATAGTGAATTGAGGCATCCATGTTAAGATCTATCAAATTTGCGCAGAAGAAGTCATATTGCAAAACCTCTAACAATATACTTGCAGAATGTGATGCACATAAACCCACAGATAGCATGTAAACATAAATAAAGAAACTATTACTAATCAGATCTCAGTAATAGCTCCGCATCCATGTGTGCATCAATATTCATCAACAAATAGAACCACCACAATACCATAAAAACAACCATTTCTCATATGTAATATTCCAAACTTAGCATGCAGCTAATTGGAATATTAATTTTTTCTCATGTCACTTAGGAGAGAAATAAATAGGTAAGGAGGCCCATAAATTTCAGAAAAATTAATAAAATCGATCATAGTGTGGAAAGGGATCATAAGAGGAGCTGGATTTCACACCCTCATGTGTGAACAGGGTCATTTGCATGTGGACAAGGTCAAGTTTGACCAAGTCAACAATGCTGGGATAGGAGGTGGAGAACACTTAGAGAAATAACGCAGTATGAATGGCAGGAGGTTTCTTCGGTGAAGGGAACCGTAATGAGTGGGACCCATGGTGAGAGGGATTTCACTTGCTCAAAAGGAGGGAAAGGCAGCCATTGTTATTGATGTTGATGATTATTGATTTCTTGGTTTGTTTAGACTTTGGGCATTCTCCTGCTGTTTATCAAAGTTGCAGTGCTACTTATCACAAGGCATTCCTTTTTAGGAATTCCTTCTCCTTTCAAGAGAGGCCTATTGGAGGGATCTTGTTCTTCATTTCTCCTAATTCAAGCTTGAGGCCAAGCATCCTCCTTCAGCTACAACACAGTTTCTGTGTAGAGCTGGGTTGTGTTGTAGGGTGTTGCAGTGGAGGTTACTAAACGCCACTTCCTGTGCTTATTTTTCAGAGGAGGAAGCCTTATTTTATTTGGAGGATCAACTAGGAAGATCTCTGAGCATATTTCACCATATTTGACATCAGGCCAACCATTTCCATGGTCTACAGCATAGTCCCTCTCATTGACCGCATTATTTTCATTAAGCATCTATAGTGAGGGTTGCATTACATTTTTGGAGGGTCACACCTTCAGTGTTAGGATAAACCTTTCACTTGGAAGATCCATTGGAGGAGGTCTATTCAGCTTGTGCATCATCTACAACCATATCCATCTAGTTCTTGAGTTGTAGCTGCTACTCAGCCCTGCTACTCCAACATTTTTTCCATTTTTTATATTTCAGGAAATCCTTCTAGGATTGTCTTGAGATTGTTTCTAGCGGTTTAGAGCTTTGCTCCCCCACTTATTTGAGCTATACATTTCCATATCTATGTATTGAAATTATTTCTGTAGCAGTGCCTCCTATAAACTGCACAGTCATAGCCTTGGGCTTTCTATATGTAGCAGTGTTCATTTTCTTGTACATGTTCTATTAGGGCTTGCATTGCCTAGCTTGAGTGATCATTACCTCAAGGATTTGTATACATTTGCTGCTATAAGATCAATTTTATGGCTATTTGGATCTTCTCATGATTTATGTATTGATATAATGTTGCTACTCCAATATGTGTATTTACATTGCTACATCTCCAACTTTGGAACATCTTAAGGTGCTCTTATTGTTGTAGAAATTCCCTATTTTGGGATATTACAGTGGTACCAAAGCATCATCTTGGCTCAGCCTGTGAGTTTCAGCCAAAGAATATAGAAGAATATCAGAATGTTGGAGAGGATGAGTTTTGTCTCATCATTCTTCAGATCTATGAAGAACCTCCCCAAGGAGGATAAGCAAAAAGAAGTGGAAGGGCCATGCACTTCCTATTCTCACCGGGAAGAAGACAATAAGCATGAGCGATACTTGGATCATTTGATTCTAAGTAAGTACCTTGTTGAGTACAAATCTCAACCTAGACTCCTAGAGCCTTCAAAGAGACTCTAGCTCTTCCACAGTTCATTCAGTTGAAGGAAGAGAGGAGGTCTTGCAAAAAAATAGGAATCAAAGGTAATAGGTTTCTATTGCCTACATATGATGGATCATCTATGGCAAGAGCTTGGGAAAGGAAGCTTGAGGCATTCTTCCTACTACATCCAGTGGTAGAGAGGGAGGCAATAGAAGTTGCAATGCTACACTTGGAGGGTGAAGCCAATGTTTGGTGGTTCAGCCACTTGAACCATGCAAGGGTGAATAATTTTGCAGAGTTCACTCAAAGGTTGATTATAACCTTTGATAGAGAAATATCAGAGGAGAAAAATCCCACACCACCATGGGAGGAGACTTGTACCAGCACTATCACAACCTTGGAAGAGAAACCTTCTACATCTACAAATGGGGTAGCCATTTCATGGGAGGAAAGAACTATTGCAACCATACAAGGAGATCCCAAGTTTCATCAAGGTATGAATGAAGTTCCACTTTCTACTATTACAATAAATCTTTTAGAGTATTGTGGAAATTCATATTTAAATGACCAAGAATCAACATACATTGCTAACCTACGGTAGCAAGATTTCACTGCGGTGTGCAACATGGAAACATTCAAGGAAGAAATAAGCCATCATCCTCATGAGCCATTTTTGGATTGCATAGGACACTGGAGGTTGGGGTTTGAAGAATTGAAGGGAAGGATGATAGATAGTAGACATCTTGAGATGAGAAAAACTTTCTCCTTTCCAGATGACACTTTCTCAATGAGCACCTCTCAGCTCAAAGAGAGACTTCTACTTTCAGAAAATCCAATACCTCATTGGTTTTTGAGGAATATTGATGAGTGGGAGATCTCATGGAGATATTTCATTGGAGGTGCACTTCAACACATCATGGAGTACAAATTTCTTCAATAGTTTGAGGAGGTTCTTCCCTCCTCACACTTGGATCTTTATGGATTCAAGTGGGAGTAGATAGATGATGGAGGACATCTTAGGATGGATAACATCTCTCATGTTTGTGTTGGAAACTTCTTGAGCCCTACATATCATGATGGGAGGTTTTTTCCTACCACATATTTGGATCATTATGAGATCAATTTGGTCACTAAGAATATTTCATTTAAATATCCCATGAAATGCAAAGACAAAAATCTGATTTGGGGGGATGGTAGTCTTCATGGGAAGGGTACAAGATTGAGAATGAAGGGAGACATCCACAAATGGATGAGTGGATGTGGATGGAGAGCAAGAGGCTGGTGAGCCACTTGCAAATATATGACACTGGGAAGCAGAAGGCTTGGCTATGATGGCTACTCTTGAAGGAGTTTGGCCATCACTTAGCATGGATGGAGGAGGTATGGCAGGATGCTTGCATCATTGAGCAGCAAAGAGTATGGATGCATGGTGTTGATGTCACATTCATATCATTCATTATGTCTTCATCACATTTCTTGTATGATGAGAGCATGAGGAGGCAACAAACACTTTTGTTGCTTGAGTTGTACTTGAGAGAGCAAGGGAAGATTTTCTCTCACACTTTGCATGATGTTGCAGGAGTAGGAGATGGAACTATCATGGTGCAAAGGGGCTACTCCTTGGCCTTATATTATCAAGAGGTACTTCCACTTTGGGAGGAACATCTTATGTGTAGCAGCATTATGGGAGATGTCTTAGACAAGGAGCATGTCAAAGAATGGAGCTATGAGTTGGCAGGAGCTTATTTGCATGGGCCAACAACGCTGTCACTTGAGAGCTTGGGGTTATTGATGGAGTGTCTCCAAAATCACTTCACCATGGATGCACTTGGTGAGAAATAAGGAAGTTATATTTATGGAGTAGTGGATGGAAACATATATTACAGAGATATGATCTTCTTAACTTGGATTTCCAAGTATAAGAAGGGTGATCTCCATGCAGCATATGGTTCATTCCTCTTCATGAGAGTGTGTCATACCACTATGGAGGAATTATTCATATACATATGCATCATCTCACTCTCAACACATGGTAATAATATTGTTTGTGCATCCATTGATTTTCTAACACAGTATTTTCATATTCTTACCATTCTTATTTAGTGCATTGCTCCACAAGAGGGCAAGCTTTTCATTGAGCTCCATGGTCAACATTGGGCCAAATTGTATGATGGAGACAACCATCTCTTATATGGCCTTGGGAAAGTGTTTATTTCATGTATGTTCAGTTTATGTACCCAGCCATTTTATTTGTATCATTAGATGTCATGACATACATAATTAACCATGTAACAAAAAACAACTTTCCGTGTAATTTTTAGAAGCAGCTGTTTGGAAAAATGCACTGTCACTATTGGAAAAACTGTTGGTACCTTCTTGCACCACATGAAACCTTTAGAATTTTCCTCATTTTGTTGCTGATAATGATTTTATTTGTTGATATTGATCTTATTTGTATTAGAATCATGATTGGGAGAGAGACACATGAGTTGGATGTGTCCTTTGGGGAAGAGGATTCCCACACTTTTTGCATTGCATGTTCTAATGGGAGCATGAGAGGAGATATCGCCACCACAACCAAACAATTTTTTCTTTTTGTTGAGGTGGGCTATGTGATTGATGGGATGCCATATTGTGATTATTTCCTACCCATCACATATGGGTTGATTTTGGCTAGCTTGATTCACAACGTTGGAGGAGAGATCTTTGAAGATCTAGTCTTCATCTTGCCTCTTAAGAGAAATATTATTGCAACCTAGGATCAAAAAACACTCTGCAGTTATCATAAGTGGGGATGAGGACAACGTCGGGTAGGCTTTTATGTCTACCATGTTTAGATTTTCAGCCATCTACATTGCATGAACTCAAGGTGGAGGAGAATTTTCTGGAGTTTCCATGTTGGGAGGTGACTCATTTTGTATGGATGATTGCTTGGGGATGGAGGATACACTTGGGAAAGATTTTTTCCCAATACATTTCATTCTGCATGCCTTGGGAGGCAACTTCTCAGTTCTATTCTTGCAGTTTATTGAGGACAAGCAACATTTGGGAGGGGAGAACTGTAATATTCCAAAATTAGCATGCAACTAATTGGAATATTAATTTTTTCTCATGTCACTTAGGAGAGAAATAAATAGGTAAGGAGGCCCATACATTTTAGAAAAATGAACAAAATCCCTCATAGTGTGGAAAGGGATCATCAGAGGATTTGGATTTCACACCCTCATGTGTGAACAAGGTCATTTGCATGTGGACAAGGTCAAGTTTGACCAAGTCAACAACGTTGGGATAGGAGGTGGAGAACACTTAGAGAAACAACGCAATATGAATGGGAGGAGGTTTATTTGGTGAAGGAAACCCTAATGAGTGGGACCCATGGTGAGAGGGATTTCACTTGTTTAAAGGGAGGGCAAGGAAGCCATTTTTATTGATGTTGACGATTATTGATTTCTTGGTCTGTTTAGTCATTGTGCATTCTCCTGCTGTTTAGTAGAGTTGCAGTGCTACTTAGCACAAGGAATTCCTGTTTAGGATTTCCTTCTCCTTTCAAGAGAGGCCTCTTGGGGGGATATTTTTCATCAATTATCCACATTCAGGCTTGATTCCAAGCATCCTCCTTCAGCTACAACGTAGTTTTGGTTTAGAGTTGGGTTGTGTTGCAGGGTGTTGCAGTGGAGGTTACTAAACACCACTTCCTGTGCTTATTTTTCAAAAGAGGAAGCCTTATTTTCTTTGGAGGATCAGTTAGGAATATCTATGAGCATATTTCACCATATTTGGAATTAGGCCAAGTATTTCCATGATCTATAGCATAGTCCCTCTCATTGACTACATTATTTTCATTAAGCATCTGCAGTGAGGGTTGCATTACTTGTTTGGAGGGTCAGATCTTCAGTGTTAGGATCAAAATTTCACTTGGAAGATCCATTGGAGGAGGTCTATTCAAAATTTGCATCATCTATAGCCATCTCCATCCAGTTCTTGAGTTGCAGCTGCTACTCAGCTCTGCTACTCCAACATTTTTACCATTTTGTTAATTTTAGGAAATCCTTCTAGGATTGTCTTGAGATTGTTTCCAGGGGTTTAGAGCTTTGATCCCCCACTTATTTGAGATATAAATTTCCATATCTATGTATTGACGTTATTTCAGTAGTAGTGCCTCCTATAAAATGTAGAGTTGTAGCCTTGGGCTTTCTATATGTAGCATTGTTCTTCATTATCTTGTACATGTTCTATTGAGGCTTGCATTGCCTAGCTTGAGTGATCATTACCTCAAGGATCTGTATACATTTGCTGCTATAAGATAAATTTTATGGCTATTTGGATATTCTCAATATTTATGTATTGATATAACGTTGTTACTCCAATATGTGTTTTTACATTGTTTCATCTCCAACTTTGGAACATATTAATGTGTTCTTATTGTTGTAGAAATTCCCTATTTTGGGATATTACATCATAACATAGATATATGTTGAAAGGGATTTCTCATTCATTAGCTTTCAAAATCCACTTATAGACCTAATTCCCATCCTATGCACACAGCCAGAGGGGTTCGCACATAGCAGGACTAAGGATCTCTGCGCACACAGCCAACAGGAATTCTTACCCAAATACAACCCAAAACAGATCTCAATAGTTCGCAACTAGAATCAATCACACTTAGCTTAGCTATATACTCAATCTATCCATCTACTTATAACTTCTTATCCTACGCTATCATATGGTCTGAAAACTGTGGTTTGAAGACCCTAGGTCTACCCTTTTACCCATTACAATTCATTGGGGGTTTTGACCCACCCCAAACCCCTTGTGCTAGACTAACTATTACAAAATATTATGAAACTAGACAAAATTGTTGCTAGGCAACCTTGTTCCAATAGTCCCCCAACACAATATTGTCATTTGTCCTGATTCACAGTGTCGGTGGGGTCCTCATCCTATCCTTGAGCTGCTCCATTGTGGCAGTAAGTGGGGGGAAAATGTGAAGGCTCTACATGACAAAAGTTTGTGCAAGGTCCACTAGTTTCTGCGAGGTTGGTCATTCTGTAGAAGTGGTGACTCTATCAAGATTTTGGTTCAATTGCCTCACCGCCCCATCTAAGTTGTGTGATATCTTGAGGGAATAATCTGACCACGGTGTGATATGGTCACTGAGTACTTGTTTCTTGTGCCACAGCCCCATAATTTCAATGTGAAGTGCATGGCTAAACCAAAGACGGGCTAAGCACTGGGCAGGAACAAGAGTGGGCATTGTAGCTTCTAGTTTCTTAAAGTCTTTCTCCTTCTGAGTTAACTCCTGATTGATCTCATGGAGGAGAGGGTCGTTATACACCTGGGACCATAACTGCATATCCTTCTCAAGTAGGGTGACGCCCTGGCTGTTCTGCGTTGTGATAGTGGTTGTGGCTTCTATAACAAATGTGGCTTGCTAGGTGCGTACTTCTGGAGGGGTCTCAGACTAGAGCTTGGCATGTAATGATGTGAGCTGAAGTTTGAAATCATCCTTAACAGCCTGCACCTCACTCTGGGACACCCTTTAGGCAATGACCAATCCTTAGATCTTAGCTTGGGGTTCCGTAGAGGCAGGAATGACTTCTGGCATGTCCTCATAGAGCCTGTTAATCAGTTGTTCTACGGCAGCTTGTTGTGCGATGGTGGAAACGTGTGCAGCCTGTATTTGAGCGACTTCGGCAGCTTGGATCATAATGGTCTGCTCGACTGTGCTGAGGTGCTACTGTACTCGGGGTTTTCAGTGCTAGATTTTGCTAGTGACCATGGTCAATAATTCCTGCAGCTACACACTATCCAATTGACCAACCTCGAGGCTGATGGAGGAGAACACCTCGACTTGGGCACACAATTCAGTGTGTTCTAGGACAAAGGAAACACTTGAGAGTGGGTAGATTTAGCTATCTGCGATGGCTACCAGGGCTGTAACGGGGGCCAACAAGCCCACAGGAGTCTGCCTCGCTTGATCCAAGCTCTCTTGATTCTACTTCACTTGATCCATGCTCTCTTGAAGTGTGTCTGCTTTGAGTTGGATGGCCTGCAACTTAGCTTGTAAAGAATCTACAACAGCCTTGTGTTGTTCTTCCCAAGTAATCCTTCGATCAGCAGACGCAGTAGTGACAACATCGAAAATTTGATCGAGGTCATCATCCATGAGGGTAACTTCCGAGTTAGATCCAATCTTAGTGGCCTTATGCTTTTTTCTAGGCCCTTGAGACAATCTATAGGGCCACTTAAGAGTATGAAAGACAGACGTATCGACATTATCAACATCTTTTATTTTTTGATCCGGCAGGGAGTCTGGCTCTGGCTGCACGATGGTGCTTCTGGGGATCGTCTATGGCGTGGATGCTGGAAGCACCAATTATACTATTGGACCGAGCAGAATGGTAGGTTTGGACACTGCATTGGGCTAGAGGTTCCTGCTGCGTCTAGGTCAGTTGGCGGGGCTGCTACCTTCCGCTCTAGTGGCCAAGTGGAAATTACCTATTCAATTTCAACCTCAACAACCATGTATGAAATATCATGCCAAGTGTGAGCTTTTCGGGCGTGAATTTGCACATTGTGCATGGTTACTTGAAATGCTACGATATTCTTATACTTTTCATAGATGGATGGGGATAGGCGCATTTGGGAATCAATGGCTGCATAGATAGCTCCATCGTAGAGTATCTAGAAGGACTTGTTTTCCTCAACTTGCTTGGGGTCCTTTGATTCCCATAGGTTGGAAAACTGCACCCCCTTGCACATGCCAAGCTCAAGAGGGGGGAAGATCTCTTCTTGTGGGGTGTCCCAGGAAATTAATACAATTAGCAAGATTAGCCATGAGTAGTAGAAATCTTTTCCCTGCTCTTGAGACTCATGCACGTTGTTGAGAAATTATTCAACTAGGTACTGGGACCAATTATAACACACTCCCTTTTCGCACTAGCCAATGATTTGAATTACATAAGTAGGGACAGTTGTGACTTGAAATTTTTGCATGAATTTGCAGGCAAGAAGTAAAGTTCCCATGCACATCCCTGGGTCATTGATGGTACCAATAAGGAAGCCCCATTTTTTGCGTTCAACATTGTACTTGTCCCAGACAACTTCAACAGTATTGTGCTCAACTTTATTTCCCGTTCCATCCTGTGGGTTGGGCCCATTCATAGGGATGCCTGTAATGTGGTGAATGAGGGTAGCATCAATTGGTATACGACCTCGAATCCATAAGCATCGATTATGGACAAGTGCCAACAGTTGACGAATGACGAGGATAGTTGTGTTGTAGTGATTGAAATGGGGGAGGTGCAGGAAGTTCAAGATGCCTACACCGGCTAATCCCTTGACCCAAACCATTGGCTCAACCTTGAGCACACCATCTTCAACAACTTGTTCTAGGTATAGTTGTGGAGATAACGAAGGGAAAGATTCTAGGTTCCCCAGGTCATGGTTGTCGAAATTTATGTGGGGAATATATCTGAACATATCTCCCTATTGGGGCACTTCTTCATGGACCAGAGGCATCTAAAGATAGGAGCAGACGACATCCACATTGGGCATACGGGCTACTATTCTTCGATGCTGAACATAAGGGTGTAACCAGGTCAATGGAGTTGCCTACAGGAATTCTGCCGTGAGTGCCTTGGGTTCAGTGGTGCAGTAACCGAGCACTTCTTAGGTGCGTTCCGGGGGGAGCACAGAGTTTGAGGGGAAGTCTGAGGCTTCCCACCAGCCAATTTGACCACACCGCCATTGGTAATTTCCTTCACCACATACGGCCCTAACCAGTGTTGTCGAAACTTCCTTCGGTGTTTCGTGAATTGGCTATCATATAATAGGACAAATGCTTCCTCTGAATTTTTTTTTTTTTGAATATGATGATCATGCCATGCTTTCTCCCATGCATTCTGAACCTCTTGGTGGAATTGGGCGATGAACCAGTCTTCTTCCAATGCTACTAGCTGTGCTAGGCATTCTTCCATAATGTCTGGGTCAACCATATTTGTGGAGGCAAAGATGCGCAAGCTGGGAACGATGTATTCCATAGGCATAATGGATTCCTTTCCATAGACCATGCAAAAGGGTTTTTTTCCCGTGAGCTTCTTGCACGTGGTTCTATAGGCCCATATTACAGAAGGTATGCATATGTCCAAATCTCTCCATTGTGTGTTACAGACTTTGGTGAGAGCTATTAGGGTCCTGTGATTTAGCAGATTGGTAGACCAAATGCACAAGGTAACATAAGACCAATATTTGGAGTCCTAGGACGTAGCCTTCTTGGACTTAGAGAGGGCTCTCTCTATTGTATGCAAAGGATGTGAACTTGTTTGATTTAGATGGTTGATTTTAGGCTAGTTGTGAGGTTTAGGGTTTCTTTGTTTGTTTGGGTTGGGTAAAATGATCAAGTAGAATAGGTGGAGTGAGAGTTCATCGAATCATTGGGCTATGGAGTCTATGAAATTCATGGATATCTCAGCAATGAGTCAAAGTGCATCACATGGCAAATCTAGTGTGGTCAATGGATCTTTAAGGTTATGTGTGAAGTGAGATGAACATTAAGTTAGTGAATGAAGGTAGGGAAAAGGGCAGTGAAGTATCCTTTGTAATATACCCATAAACAAGAAGGTTTGAAATACCGATAAGCAAAATATAGTAATCATGATATAGGGCAAACCATTAACTCAATGAAAATACTTAAACAAATAGACATTCAAGATGAACAGTTCAGTGAAACACAGAAAGCAAGAAATCCTATCTAACTTTAGTGATTTCACCTTGAAAGTTTGAAAATGTATAAGATCACAAATAACATTAATCAATGAAGAGGGAGCTCCTAGACATCATCAATCAAGCTATAAACAACCTTGAGGCAAACTGATAAGTATGGACAAAAGGCAAGATCAAAACAAGACCTCCTTGGCTTAACCTAACAAGTAATACTTCAAAGGGAGATTTCACAAACATAGTTTAGATAGCATCAAGTAAGCATGGCTAACCATAAAAAATATTTGAAAACTAATTTCTTCAACCATTAATGAAACAAAAAAGCCTAGGTGGATCTAAGGAGCAGCTAAGAATTCCTTAAACTAACCCAGCAGAGGAAAACATAAAGACAATAGTAACAGAAAGGACTAAGGTGCCTCAAACAACATTTCTTAGCCTATACTTTTCTGATCTACTGCAACATAGAAGTATGGAAAGAATGATAAACAAGAAAACATGAAAAAATTATCATGCAAGCTCAGGAATCCTGCAAGAAAGCTTTCATCATCATCAATCAAAACAAATCATTCACAAGCTCCATAACACCAAATTTCTCTTCAACCTCAAAGAACCATGCATTTCTCTCAAAACTCATCAAATGACAACATTAAAAATGAGTCCTCAATTCTCTATTTAACCAGCAAGGAGGAGAAAAACCAAATAGAGTCTCTATAAGCCTATTAGCTAATCAGAAATGGCACTATTGTCCTTGAGACCTTGCAAGGCCCAAGGCACAAACTATCTTTTCAAGCATTTTTAGCAAATAAATTAACATTTGAGGTTTCAAAAGCCTCCTAAGACTTTCCAAACGTATATTGTCAACTTTTCCTCTGATAAGGGCACATCACTGTGTTTTAGGATGAATTTCCATGCCAAGGGCGTAGCACTGGAGCAGGAAAATTGGTTCAACTTGCAGAAATGTTTTGAAAGCCTTCCTGATGTCGGAAAAGGCCCCATGATGGCCCATTGGAAATCCCTTTGTGTCTAAGTTCTAGATCTACCCTTGGTTATCTGACTTTACCTCTACAACCTGTCCAAAAATAAAAATTTCCAAGGTTGGTTAAGGTACAACACATGTCCTGAAAAGCAGGCAGAATGGTGATAATTAGGGTGCTTTTGACCCTTTTGGAGGACCAAAACAACTCCAATTGATCTAAAACTTTGTGATCATGCTATATTTGAGATGATGATTCCAAAAATGTGAGCCTTTCCTCCTGATGATGCTCTGAGAAAAGTGTAGCACCATGTGTGCTACCCCCTTCGCCCTCAAAATTAGCAAAAAACAAAAACTTGTCAAAATTATCCCAAATTTGGTGCATGAGTGCCTCATGGGTTTTGAGAGACCTGTAGAGAAGCTTGTGCCAAGATTCCAAATCTAGCTTGGAATTTTTCTTCTTTTAGTGCCTAGAGCTTGGTTTGAGCCTTTTTCAATTTACTCCTTGCAATTTGGTTTCTTCAGGCATAATATCTAGTCATTCTTCTTTGGAGGTCAAGATTTGATTTTCTTTCTTCAATTTAGCCTCCAAGTGTATGTTGGCTCTCTCCAACTAAGGCTCCTGGTCATCGGCTATCTCCATGGCTAAAATATCATTTAAAGGGATTTGTTCTGATAGGGTTGATTCTTCCACCCTTCGCTTGGCTAATCCTTTCTTCAATCCCATTGTCCTAGGTATCCTATGAGATTTTCCTTCGTCGTCTTCACTCTCTTCATAGGCGCCCATGAACTCTTCTAGTCTCACCTATGCCTTTTGGGCTTCTTTCTGGGCCCTGAGGGCTTTAGCTTCATAGATTGCAATTTGAGCCCCTAGTTGTCTGTTCTCGAAGTCAAGGGCATCATTCACACTCTTGGCCCTATCCAAATGTACATGGAGGTCTTTGATTTGTGCATTTCTGT
Source organism: Pinus albicaulis (assembly GCA_034641835.2). Taxonomy (NCBI): domain Eukaryota; kingdom Viridiplantae; phylum Streptophyta; class Pinopsida; order Pinales; family Pinaceae; genus Pinus; species Pinus albicaulis. The sequence goes on from CM076575.1 coordinate 1,808,885,982, forward strand.
CCTGGAGGAGAAAGTTTGTGATTCTTGCTTCATTGTCCTCATCAAAATCCACCTAGATGATCTCAAACTCGCTCTCCACCTCATGGTATTCTTCTTGTTCCTTTACCCTTTTTTTCCCTTTGTCTAGTGGCTGAGGTGAGGAGGATGGCATGGTCCCTTGCCTCTTGGAGGCAACAAACACTAGCCTCAATCCTTTTTGATATGTGAGAGGGAGAAACTCAAATTGGTTTAGTAGAATGCTCTTACCATGACTGACCTCAAGATTGAATTTATTTTCATCAATGATCTCTGCATTTATGTCTCCTACATTGTGTTCTTGGCTGACCTCTTGAGAGTCACTTGCATTTTTTTCCATGCTAGCATTACTGTCATGATCTTCATCACTGTCATCAACCTTTTTCCTGTCCTTTTGGTTCATGGTGTCACTGCTGTTATCATTATTAGGGCTATCAGTCATCATGTTTTCTTCTTCATCATCATCCTCTGTGTTTGCAACATTATCATTGCCATCATCATTTTCTGTGTTGTCACTATTAGAGGTGTCCTTGTTAGTGTATTCATTACTATTTGGTGCATTTTCATCATTTTAATACTCTTCCATATCTTCTACACTGTCATTTTGTTCTAAACTGTCCTCTTCATCATTTTCATTGTTTTTCCCACTGTCATGCTCATTGTTTTCATATTCATCACTATCATGTTCACTGTCCTTTTCTTCAAATTCTGCCTTTGTCTCTTTTTCAAATTATGCCTCTGTCTCTTCTTCTTCATCTGCCTGTGTCTCTTCTTCTAATTCTTCCACTGTCTCTTCTTATTTATCCCTATTACCATCCTCCTCATCATCATTTTCTTCCTCATGACTATCATTTTCTTCTTCGTCGTGACTATCATTTTCTTCTCCCTCATGAATATCACTTTTTGATTCATCATGTGTTTCTTCTTCCTCACTTTCCTTTGCTTCTTCCTCATCATCACAACTTTCTTTATTTTCATTTCCCTCTTCCTCATCATTTGTTTCCTCCTCCTGACTGTCATTTTCCTCTTTGTCACTGTTCTCTTCTTGTTCTTCACCATTCTCTTCTTGTTTTGATACTTTAGGAGAAGTTGATGGTGAGAAGTTTTCTTGAGGAGAGGATTCATGTGGAGAGGATGATTCATGATTAGTGAGGGATAATGGAGGAATGGAGGAAGGTGGATGAAATGATGAGGGTAAAATTTGCAAAGGAAGAGGATGTGGATTTGTGAAAACATCATGGGCGATGAACACTTCTTATGGGATACCTTGTTTCTCTAATTGATGCAACACAATCATCTTGATAAGAGAATGGTGGAAAATACTCTGCATTTGTTGTGAAGGGGGCCTCTTTTGCACAATGTATGACATCTTATCAATACTTCTATAAAGTTAATAGGGAAAATGTAGTAGCTTGGCTCTAGTGAAGTGCATAAGCAGTCTTATATGGTAGGAATAAAGTCTAGAAAACCTCCCCTCACATGTAAAATACTTCATGATGACTTTAATTAATGGGGAATATCTTTCCAACAAATGGGAAAAAGGAAAAATAGCTTTGCAAGCAGCTTGGTATCTTGGTTTCAGGAAAGGCTGATAATGGCTCAAGTCCAAACTCACCTTCTTGAACCATTTTTCTCTCATACAAGGTATCCCAGTGGCCATAGAAATTGTATTGGTGGATAGCTCAAAATTTACCCCAGCTAGATGCACTTGATGGTCATGGAGGTTGAGGATAAAAAGTTTGGTCAATTCAGGGTGACTTTGGACTCTTTGTACTCTCTCACAGAAATCAAAACAACCCACCTCTTGGAAATATGCAACTATTGTAGGGGATGCTATCAACTCCGTGGTGTTCAAAGTTTCAAACCTGTTTGCTCTTCCACCCATTCTTTGTTGTCCCCTAGGTCTTTGGCCTTCCCTGCCACTGTCACTATTGCCTTCTCTAGAAATTTTATCTTTTACCCTTGCTTTTAAATCAAAATCCTAAAATTATTTGTGAAATGATATGGAGAGGTAAAGTGAGATGATAATGAAAGGCAGTGATTGGCAAGTGAAGAGCAATGATGAGTGAAGAAATACAATTTGGGCCTCAGTGACCTTTCAGTTTGTGGATGGATGGGTGACCTTTGAACAAGAGTGTTGTTAGCAGGGGATTAGGTTTCATCTTCCTTAGGGTTTTTCTTTTCTTTACATTTATTGCTATGTTTCACCTTTAAAACAACAAGAGATGGGGCAAAGCACCTAAATACTTCTTATAAAGACTCCATGGAGTTCCAAGCAGAAAATTTGGAGGATTCTTGAGGCAGTTGGAGGCTTGCATCAGCTTGAAAAGCTTCCTGGCTAAATGCGTAGCACAGGAGCACAACACTCGTGCCCCTGCACGCACTGTCGGGTTGGCCTGAACGGCCTTGCGTGTAGCGCTTGGGCAGAGATGAACACTGTCAGGTCGGTCAGTCGTTGCTGAACATGGAAAGTGCGTAGCATATGAAGGCACAATAGTTGGGTCTCCTGGGCAGTATACACACTATCGAGTGCTGCTAAACGTGGCAGGCATGTAGCATATGAAGGCACAACAGTCAGGTCTCCCAGGAAGTTTGGATGTTGTCGAATGCTGATGAATATGATCTGAACAGGTAGTGCACTTCTACAGGCGTGTAGCACTCTATTATAATTTGCAAAGAGGGCACACATAGCCGCGTAACAAGTTTTTCTAGGGGTGTAGCACTAGGGTTTTTCTACCCGAGTTCTGCCAGAAACTGAGAAAATTCTCCTTGAAAACATTTCACTCATATTTTGTAGATGAAAAATGAGTTGAGTGATAGATTCTCACTTTTTATACCCTTGAAAAAATAATTTAAAACTAAAAACCCACTTTCCTAATGTCTTGAGTTTTACCATTGTCACTGTTACACCATTTTTTGGTCATCTAACCTATTATCATTAGATGGACCCAAGTACACCATGTAAGACCAATTTTACCCTAAGTAAAATTACCTTCACTATGTTAAATAACTTAATAAACCACATTTATTAGGTTATTTATGGTCCAAACAGGAAACCCCAAAAGGAAATATTGAACAAACCTATATTTGTTTTATTTTCCTCATGGAATAATTAATTAAACTATAATTTAATTATTATTCCCAGTCATGTTTAACCCAAAAACAAAGAAATTAATTAGATAAACCTTTATTTATCTTATTATTTTCTAGGAATAATTATTTAAATCTTATTTAGATAGTATTCCTTGTTAAATATGACCAAATCACCCACAAATAATTAAATAAATCATTATTTATTTAGTTATCTTTCAACCACTTCCTTAAATAATTAAATAAATCATTATTTATTTGATTATCTTCTAACTGCTTCCTTAAAAAGATAAATAAATCATTTATTTATTTATTTTTGAAAAATTAAGGGATTTGACCCAAGTCAAATACCTTTTCCCTCCAACAAATATAATAAAATATTCCATAAAAAGTGGATCTAGATCTGGTTAACCCATGCACCAAGATCTAGAATGACCCAATATTTTGTTATAAATAGGAGGGTTTTTCCTACCATTATTCCCCTTTTGTTGCCTATTAGATCACTCTAGATCTATACACTTGGTCACCATTTTCTGCCATTTGCTGTGTGAGCTCCCTTTGAGTTCCATTCTTTGTGTGGGTTTTCTACACCAACAAGAGAGAGAGATTTTAGATCTGAAGTGCTGAGGACTTCCAACAACCCATCCCACTGAGGAGAATTGGATACGCCTTCTTGTTTTCCTCCCAGGTGCCCGATTAATACAAAAATTATTTCAAAAATTGTTCTTGTCTTGTCTATTGGTATATGGAGCAAACCCTTATTTTTTTTGCTTAATGTCTTTCCATGCATAGATCTGGTTTTTGCAGCTCTTTTATGTTCAGCCGACCTTGGATCTGTTGATATTGCACATTTGATCCCTTCTCCTCCTGATGAACCGTCACACATCACTACCTCCTCGGGTAACCTTTCTTCCCCCAGTCTTCCCATCTTCCAATCCGATGAAGACATTATGGTAGCCATGACCAACCCGAACTTTCCATGGGATGATATGCACCATCGCGCATACTTCCTCCCATAGCAGTCCCATGACCAATTCACTGTGGAAACCAAAGACGTCATCCCCAATGCAGTCGATTGGTTCAAAAACCCCATCCCTGCACCTGATGCTTTCGAAGAAGGAAACATGGCTAATATCTCTCCTACCGTCAAAATTGACATTTCAGTCACACCAGGTATCGAAGAATATATCACCTTAGGTGCCCAATGCACCCGGGAAGAAATCGAAGCTTACACCGAGCTTTTAAAAGAATTCCATGATATTTTCGCCTGGTCCTATTCTAAAATGCCCAGACTCGATCCCGCCATTGTCGAACACCATATCGACACATGGCCTGATGCCAAACCAGTCCGTCAAAAGTTGAGACCCATTCATCCTTCCAGACGCGACGCTATCAAAGCCGAAATCGATAAGCTCAAGCAGGATGGTTTCATTTACCCCATTGAATATACCACTTGGGTATCCAACCCAGTTCCCGTTCTCAAGAAACAAGGCACCATCTGTGTCTGCACAGACTTTCGTGACTTGAACAAAGCTTGTCCCAAAGACAACTTCCCCACACCGTTCATTGACCAAATCATTGACGAGTGTGCATGGCACGAGGTTCTATCCTTTATGGATGGTTTCTCCAGATACAACCAAATTGCTATCCGTCCTATTGATCAACTCAAAACTGCGTTCATTAGTCCATGGGGAACTTTTGCTTATCGGGTCATGCCTTTCGGCCTCAAAAACACCGGTGCCACTTTTCAACGGGCCATGTCTTATTTTTTCCATGAATTAGCTCACATTATCCTTGCTTATTTAGACGACCTCACTGCACGATCTAAGCATCGGGCGCAGCACCTCCACGATCTGCGTACCATTTTTCTCCGATGTCGCAAGTATAATATCTGCCTTAACCCATTGAAATGCATCTTTTGCATTCCTTCCGGCTGTCTCTTAGGCTTCATCGTGTCTAAGAATGGCATCACTCTTGACCCTTTGAAAGTTCAAGCCATTCTTGAACTTCCCATTCCGCGTACCCTTCGCCAGCTCCAAAGTCTCCAAGGCAAAGCTAATTTTCTTCGTCGGTTCGTTCTTGACTATGCCACCACCGCACATGGGTTCCTTAGACTCCTCCGATCTACTATCCCATTCGTTTGGGATTCCTTTGATCATGAGTCTTTCGATGCCCTCAAACAGGCTCTCACATCCGCTCCCTTGATCCGCCCTCCCGACTTTGATCGGGACTTCATCCTGTATATCTCTGCTTCCACCTATTCAGTCACTGGAGTCCTTATCCAGGAAGATGAAAATGGTATTGAGCATGTGATCTACTACGTCAGTAAGAACCTTGTAGGGCCCCGTGTTTCCTACTCATCTGAAGAAAAATTAGCACTGGCTGTAGTGTTCTCAGTCCAAAAACTTCGTCATTATATCCTCATGCGCTCCACCAAGGTTGTGACTAATTCCAACCCTTTGGCTTTCCTATTGAGTCGTCATATCCTCACTGGGAAGTACGCCCATTGGGTCATCATTCTTCAGGAATTCGATCTCGAATTTGTCATGCCAAAGAGTAAGAAAGGCTTAGCCCTCGCTGAGCTCATTTCTGAATTACCTACTGGATCGCACGACCCTCTAGTTAATGATGACTTTCCTGATGAACACTTATTTGCCATTACTGCTGACGACCCATGGTATGGCGATATTATTACTTACTTGCGAACCCAAAAGTTCGCCCTCCACCTTGATCGTGAGGCTCGCCGACGTATCCGACACCAAGCTCCCCGATACCTCCTTATCGGCGACGACCTCGATCGTCGTGGGGTTGATACTGTCCTTCGTCATTGTCTCACACACGCTGAAGCTGAACAGGTCCTTAATGCCTGCCATAGCGGCGCTTGCGGTGGCCACCTCTCCGGTCTTGCTACCACCCAAAAATTCATGCGCGCTGGGTATTTTTGGCCTTCCCTCTTCAGTGATTGCATTGAGGCAGTCAAACACTGTCCCAATTACCAACATTTCGCCCCTAAGGCGCGAGCTCCCCCAGCTCCCCTCCATCCAGTCGTCTCCACTGGTCCCTTCTGTAAATGGGCCATCGACTTTATGGAGTGTCACTCGCCATCCGCTGGTAACCATAAATATATCATCGTGGCGGTCGACTATTTCACAAAATGGGCTGAGGCCATGCCTACATTTAACAACACGGCAGCTACCGCGACCCTCTTTTTCTTTAACCACGTTATCGCAAGATTCGGAGTTCCGAAACAACTAGTCTCTGACCATGGCAGACATTTTGAAGATGAGATATGGCGCGAGCTATCCTCACTGTTGGTTTTGAGCACCACTATTCCTCCTCCTATTACCCCCAAGGTAATGGTCAAGTTGAAGCAGTCAAAAAAGTTCTCAAGACTATGCTTCAACTGACGGTGAATAAGCACAAAACCAACTGGAACCTCATGCTCTTCCCTACTTTATGGGCCTATCGGACTTCTGTTAAAACCGCCACCGGGTTCACTCCTTTCCACCTCGTTTTTGGAGAGGAGGCAGTCTTACCAATCGAGTGTGAAATTCCTTCCCTGCATCTTGCCGTCGAACTTCTCCCTGACACCCAACCTCTAGAAAAACGACTTATCATGCTCGAGCGCGCTTCCGAAGACCTCCGTGTTGCCTTGAAAACCATGGAAGCGGCTAAGAAACGCACCAAAGCCCAGTATGACCGAAAAGTCCAACCTCACACTTTTCACGAAGGCGACCTTGTTCTAGTCTATGACCAGGCCCATGATGTCCTTGGTCATAGGAAGTTCGACTCATTATGGCTAGGCCCTTACATCATTAGTAAGGATCTCGGTAAGGGGGCATACCTCTTAGAAGATTTCGAAGGCAACCCCCTTCCTAATCCTCGCAATGCACTCTATCTTAAGAAATATTACCCTTAGCATTTCCCTTCTGAAATGCATGTTTTATTTTCTTTTAGATAGCTAGCATATTTTTCTCTTTTTGTGTTTAACACTTCACCAGGACACATTTCGTTCAAGAAGGGTCACTTCCCCTCTCATTAAAATCGAATTTCCTCACTTACAACACTTGTACTCGGGGCACCACTTCGCCTCCTTACTTGTCTTTGTTCGTGTCGATTTTCGTCATGAGTTCCCATATTGTACTCGTGTTTTTATGGTCCCCCACTGGGCCTTTACTGTGTGGTAGCACCATCGAGTCCCCCTTGTTTAGAACATCCAAGTTGAGTCATCATCACATTCATGGAGTCTATCCCGAGTCCCTTTGTACCCCGCCATAGCCCTCCATCCTTCATTGCTTGGTCTCTCGCTTGTGTCGCACATTATGACCTTTAGTCCCACTGTCCCCTATCCCTTATGATATTGTGTCAGTCGCTGCCATGTCATTCATGCCCTTTATGCTCTAACAAGGGAAGTCATCCATTCACCACTCTATCTTTTCCATTTCACTATCATCATCAGTGTCAGTCTGTCCGTCGCTCTACTCTTTTCTCTCGTGCCTTAGTTGAAGGTCTTTCATTGCCTCACCTATGGTGGACCTCCTTCTGTCGACATCAGATCATTCCTTCCAGAAGCCTGGTCTAGAGGGCGGTGTACCTTGGTTCCAGCTTCCACTCTTGTTCGGTGCCTTGGATCAGGCAAAGGAACCTCTCATTTCCCTTTGACTTGATTGTTTCTCCAGCTCCTTTCTGCATGATCGAGATCCGTATACTTGATGGTCCAGTGATCTAGCAGCAGCTCTTGATGATTCCCGAGTGTGTGTGAGATGTCTCAACCCTCATGAGGGGGTGGCCCTACAGGTAGCCCCCCACATGCTCGGATGACCTATTCCTTGCAGCCTTCGATGCAGCTCCAGATATTTGATGATGTTGGCCATAGCCACTTTCACCGCCTCTTTGATTTGCATGTATCAGTCAGATTTTCTGAGCCCTTCCCCATTTACAGGGGGCATTTGGGTTGTATTTGTATCTCATGTACTCAGATGATATTGTACAAGTCCTGGCTGTTATCCCAGGCACAACATGTATATGGGATTCCTCATTGTATTTTTATCTAGCTCATGGTTATGCCAGCTGTACTTTATGGTTCGGTCCCTTGTTTACTAGACACACTATTCTTTTGTACTTTGTCTCGGCGGGCATAGGTATGCCTCCCCTGCTGCCTTCAGCACAGGTACCCTCTCATAAAAAGAGACTTGTTGCACCTGCAAGTCTCGTCTCCTCAGGGTCTAGTCCTTCAGCACACTATCTACCTTGCATGTCTCTCTCTGACTTCCCTTTTTGTCGTCTAGTGATTGAGTTCTTACAACGTACTTCGGTTATACGATTTTCTCCTGACACTCGCACGCTGGGGGGCAATCTGTTACACCTTTTTTTGGTCATATAACCTATTATCATTAGATGGACCCAAGTACACCATGTAAGACCAATTTTACCCTAAGTAAAATTACCTTCACTATGTTAAATAACTTAATAAACCACATTTATTAGGTTATTTATGGTCCAAACAGGAAACCCCAAAAGGAAATATTGAACAAACCTATATTTGTTTGATTTTCCTCATGGAATAATTAATTAAACCATAATTTAATTATTATTCCCAGTCATGTTTAACCCAAAAACAAAGAAATTAATTAGATAAAACTTTATTTATCTTATTATTTTCTAGGAATAATTATTTAAATCTTATTTAGATAGTATTCCTTGTTAAATATGACCAAATCACCCACAAATAATTAAATAAATCATTATTTATTTAGTTATCTTTCAACCACTTCCTTAAATAATTAAATAAATCATTATTTATTTGATTATCTTCTAACCGCTTCCTTAAAAGATAAATAAATCATTTATTTATTTATTTTTGACAAATTAAGGGATTTGACCCAAGTCAAATACCTTTTCCCTCCAACAAATATAATAAAATATTCCATAAAAAGTGGATCTAGATCTGGTTAACCCATGCACCAAGATCTAGAATGACCCAATATTTTGCTATAAATAGGAGGGTTTTTCCTACCATTCTTCACCTTTTGTTGCCTATTAGATCACTCTAGATCTATACACTTGGTCACCATTTTCTGCCATTTGCTGCAAGAGCTCCCTTTGAGTTCCATTCTTTGTGTGGGTTTTCTACACCAACAAGAGAGAGAGAGATTTTAGATCTGAAGTGCTGAGGACTTCCAAGAACCCATCCCACTGAGGAGAATTGGATACGCCTTCTTGTTTTCCTCCCAGGTGCCCGATTAATACAAAAATTCTTTCAAAAATTGTTCTTGTCTTGTCTATTGGTATATGGAGAAAACCCTTATTTTTTCTACTTAATGTCTTTCCATGCATGGATCTGGTTTTTGCAGCTCTTTTATGTTCAACTAACCGCAGATATGAAGATATTGGCAGCCACTTTTGTTGTTAGGGCTATTAGTTATGCGTAGCTAAAGTGGTCCTTTTTCGTACACTTCGACAAAGGATTCATACTAACAGTCACTTTATCACTGAAATCTTTTTCTTTTGTAGGAGGTGACTTAAAACACAAAATATGATCTTTTATCATGTCAACCTTTCTTCTTGGCTGTCCTTAGGTAAATGAGGTGATGGATTTTAGCTCTCTTTGGCATGTTGATGTTTCTTAAAAAAAATTTTGCTTATGCATGTTGGAGTTGTATGGTTTCATTGTGTTTTATCCACTCTCATGTCTTTAACCCCTTTTTATTGAGAGACTGATAGAAACATATATTATCCCTCTTTGAGATCCCAACGTGTAAGTGGTTTTAAAATAGGTTTCCTCCCCTTCTTACTATTTTTCTAGAGGTATAATAAGTTTGTCTTGCACAGTGACCTTAGCCTTTTCAATCAGGTTTGTCATTACCTCCCCTTGGCCACTTCTGTTGCTTTAGGTGCCATGAAACAAATTATTTTTGCCTCTTTGGTCATTTTTGGATTTTGAAAATTTTGGTTACTCCCCATAAAACTGATGATTAGTTTGGTGTTTCTATTTTGACACTTGACCTCTTACTTTCCTTCTTTTGACCATTTTGAAGACATTTGACTGCACTTGAAGGCTTAGACTTCCTCACACTGATACTCTTTACAATTTTTCCCTTTGATTTAGTAAAAACCCCTTTTATCTTGGAAAACCATGGAGGTCACCTTCAGATATCCTTTGAAAACCTTCTACCATCATGATGGAGATTTATGACCTTCATTTTACTTCTTTGCCTACCTTCTCAAGCTTTAGGCTTTAGGGATTTTTCCCTTCTTCATTTATAATTTCTCTAAACGTTCGATTCATACTTGGTTGGGCTGATGGCCTTTGTCCTTGTGATCCTTTGCACTGGCTCCTTGCTTGGCAACACTTTTAAGCCAATTAGTCATAAAAACCCTGATTTTCTCTGAACTTAGGCATATTGTCTCTCCTTTGCTATGAATTTCATTTGTGATGATTTAGCCTCTTTCCTTACTTATTTTCTGCTAATAGCCATCTCATTCATTCCTGTAGAAATGTTTAAGATGGGCAGTTGTCTTTTTGCAGAAGTTGTGCTTTGATGAAGGAGGCATTTGTTGGAAGATTTTCTAATCCATTTGGACAATCATATGCTAACCTTCTTCCTCTTTGATTGCAACTTGTTGGCACATGAAAAACAAAGATTTAGAACACCAAAATAATCCTATGACCTGTGAAACCCTAGGTGACCTAGTGGGAGGCCTTTTGGACTTGGCTTTTGGCTGAAAACTTGACTTAGGGGTTTTAGGTGGAAAATAGAGATTTTGACAAAACTTATGCATTTTAGACCTAAAAACTGATGAATTTGATTTATCTAAAGAGCCTAGAAAGGTATCTTGAAACCCCCAATGCTTGAGGCACTTGGTGAATGGGGAAAAGGTTAGGCTACTTGGCAATCCAAGGTGGAAGTAAAAGTTTAGGCAAGTCAAAATAGAGTGGTAAGGTTAGAGGTGGAGAAATATAGTGAAAATGAGAGGAATGAGATGATGATGGGTCTTCTGGGAGTGATAGGTTGGCCATGACTTGATAGAGTAGTAAAATAGTGAAAAAATTATCCTAAGGATAATGAAGGTAGTGAGCTTTCTAGAAATCACAATATTCGTGAATTTTGTTTCGAGAAATCTAAGATAAAATTTAGTCATCTATAGAAAGAAAAAATGATTGATGACTAACAAGATATTGTTCCAAAATTTTGTTGAATGCCTCTCTAGTTCCATTCACCTATGGATGATATGGGGTACTTTTGGCATGGTGGATCTAGAATTCCTTAGTCAGAGCCTTAATTATTTCATTAATGAAATGCATCCCTCTATCACTCATTAGGACCCTTGGGCACCTAGACCTAGTTAAGATACTCTCAAAAAGGAAGTGCGTTGTTGTGTTCGTAGTGCAGTCCTTGACAACTTTAGCTTCCACCCACATGGTAACATAATTTGCATCCATAATGATATATTGAGCACCTGTCTTCTTACCGGGGGTTTAATGGGGCCTATGAAGTCGATGGCCCACTTTTAAAATGCCTGCAAGGCCATGTGTGGTTGCAGGAGCATCTCATCTTGACCTAAAGGTTTCTCTTTCCGTTGGCATGCATCGTAGTCCTGACAATAAGTATGAGCATCCATTTGTAGTGTGGGCCACCAAAGACTAGACTAGAGTATCTTCTATGCAGTGCCTTTATCTGCATAATGTACCCCTACAACTCCTCTGTGGGCTTGGGCTAGGATAGGTGGTCTTTCATGTTCAAGGACATATCTACGTATTACTTGGTCCGCCCCCATCTCATAGAGATATCCCACAATGATAGTGAAGTCAGCTACGCGGGTGACCAAATCCTTCTTCTGAGACACCGAATAATCATTGGGGGCTTTACCGGTAGTCAAGAAGTGGAAAATATTGGCAAAGTTCTCATCAATCACCTTAATAGCGAATAGTTGTGCATCAGGAAAACCATCATGCAAGTTAGTCGGTTCCTCCCCATTCTCAATTTAGGAAAAATGATGCGGCCCCACATTCACACATCCTTGCTTCACAATAATTTCAAAATCATATTCCTGAAAAATTAACAACCACCGATAGATTTCCCCCCTTAACAGAGGCTTGTTAACTAGGTATTTTAAGGCTGAATGATCTATGAACATCTTGAATTTCTCCCTGAGTAAATAGTGCTTGTATTTTTGTAGGGCATATACAATGGCCAACCCCCCTCGCTCCGTGGTATAATAGTTACGTTCCGCACTTGAAAAATTCCTACTAGCGAAGGCCACCGGGCGATCTATATCCCCCTCTCCAGGCTGTGCCAAGAAAACTCCCAAGACGATCCCTGATGCATCTACATGGACATGGAAGATCTTTGCCCAATCAAAAAATATCAGGATAGGTGCAGTCACCATTTTTTCTTTTAACAGCTCGAAGCTTTTATGGCACTCATCGTCCTAGAAGAACGACACATCTTTTTTTAATAGCTTTTCCATTGGAGTAATGATCAAAGAATATCCTTGTATGAACTTCCTATAGTAGCATGTGTGGCTGAGGATGGAGTGCAACTATTTATTCGTTGTTGGAATTTTCAAGTTGATGATAATTAGAATTTTGGCTGGGTCAACCATCAGCCCCTATTGACATACCACATGTCCTTAGAGAATTTCGAATGGGACACAAAAGATGCATTTCTTGATGTTTATCGAGATTTTGTGTTTCTTGCATGCGTCTAGCATCATGCACAGATTAGATACATGGATATTTACTAATCCAAACACCATTGAGTCATTGAAATAGAATTCCAGGAATTTGTACATGAAATCCTTGAATACAGCTGCAACAACCCATGAAAAGATGGCAGGAGCATTCTTTAATCCAAAGGGCAGGAAAGTATACTGAAAAGAGCCCCACTCTGTCACAAAAGTTGTCTTGCTACGATCTTCAGGTGAAATACGTATTTTATGGTACCTTGAGAATCCATCAGTAAATGAATAAGCTTCCTAACCCCCTACATTATCTAGGATTTCATCAGAGAAGGGTGTGGGGAATTGATCGTGGACGTAGGCATAATTTAACTTTTGTAGGTTGACGAAAATCCTTATTTCAATTTTAGCCTTCTTCTCCTGGACTACCATGGGGCTTACCCAATCTGATTTCTCTCCTGGTTCAATGATACCCGCGGCCACCTTTTTCTTGATTTCCTCAACCTTTTTCTTGTATTTTGGGTTTAGGAGATAGGGTTGTTGTTTGACTAGCCATGCATCTGCCTTCAACATAATCCTCATGAATCTCATATCTCCTATGATTCCTTTATGTTTGGAGAAATTAGTTGAGAATAGGTCCTGATATTTAGTTAGCAGCTAAGCGACCTTTCCCACCATGCCATCATCCCAGTAATCCCCAATCTTGGCCATCTTGGGTTGTTCTGCTGAACCAATATTGATTTATTTTAGCTTAAGAGGTTTGGTAACATCAACTATTTGTAGCAATGGACCAACGAATACTCGTTCTCCTTCTGATTCCTCATTCATAATCTTCTGGGATCTTCATCTCTCACTTCTATTGAAATATTTATACAGTTTATGATATCTTGTAGTTGTGTGTCCCAAGCTGGTGCAGTACGTTCTTGCTCAGGGTGGGCCTTACCGAAGATGAAGTCATCTATATCCTGCAAGGATTCATCAAGTTTGCTCAGTACCTCCCATTAGTGAAAACATCCTCACAAAGCCCTTAGCCATTGTGCTCCAATGCTTGGTGCATTGATGTAGTTCTGTGTCTAAGTTCCAGGAAGTGGGGATCGGCCCAAAGGTGTGAACAAATCTATGTACCCATTCATTCCTTGTTTCCTCATTCCATACTTCCAGCCAACAAGATATGTGTCTACGTGGATCCCCTTGTCCCAAAAATAGTTTTGTTGGTGGATCAACTAGCATATGGAATCGATAGGTCATCATCCTTCGACACTCTCCCCAATATTGGAAAGTTTCTTTATGAGTTTCCCACTAGTGTGCAGGGGTTGCGTGCATATCCAATTCTAGGGCCCAAAATTTCTTCTCTTTAGGAACGCTTGCCTCAATTGTTGTAAGGAAAGTTTCGAAATTACCAGAGCCATCAAAGTGGGGTAGTTCTCTTACCTCTAAGAAAATACATCGGAAGCTTTTTGTGATTTTAAGACATCTTAGCGCACACATGTCATGCAGTCGATTTTTCCAGTTTTTGATATCTTCATCTGAGTCAAAAAAGCACTCACTATATTTTTCCCAACATAGCATGCCATTAGGCATGGGGTTTATCCAATCATTATCCAAATTTGTTAGTTTGTATATGCGATCGGTGTCTTCTTCCTCTCGTATTGATTCAGTCTACCATTCTCCTTCCGCCACGTCCAGTGGGACTATTACTCTTGTGCCTCCATTCTCAAAGATCATGCTCCTTCTCTTGAGATTAATGATACCTCCCATGTCAATAGTCAAGTCCAAACCCAAGACCACAGGGTAAGGGTCTGTGTCATCTACTATCTGGATTACTTCAAAATATGCGAGGACCTTAACAGCTGGAATATCTACCACTACCTTTTTCAGCCTTCCTAGTGGGATAATATTCTATTGATTAGAGATTCGTAGGTGAATAGTTGACCTTTCCATTTTAGGTTCTACCATTCGTTGCTAGGTATGTCTATGTAGGACGTTAGCATCTAAGCCCAAGTCAAGGATAACTTGGTCCATTTCATACTCCCCGATCTATGCAGTCATGTGCATTTCTCATCCCATCATTTTTTCATTTTTGTATATCTTATTCAATGTTTTCACCATGGGTTGTGGAGAAATTATTTCTGCGTATTTTTCTATTAGAGCTTGGAGATTTTCTACAGCCTTCTATTTGCGCAACAACTTCATACATTCCTGGAGGAAAGGTTTAACTGAATTGTCTTCTTTTGGATCTCCTGCTCCTTTTTTCGGTCGGTGTTTCAGTTCTATTCACCTCCTTCCATGCTTCGATGAAGGTTTATTTTTCCCTTTTCAGGTTCAAGCCTTCAGTTTTATCCATAGCCTTCTGGATTAGTGATTCAGCTTCCATGTTTCCCTCTGCTCCTCCTGTGGAAATTCCACTGCACATGATTATATTGATACATGGCTCATCGTCCTATGGTTCTACCTTAACTCTTTACACATTCTGCATAGGCGTCTATTGCTTTTGTTTCATTTTTTCTATTAACATCAGGAAGTCTTGAATGACATGACCAAACTATTGGAAATATCTGCAAGACTGGTGCGCCATGTTCGGGAAATCTCATGCGAAATTCCCCATGTCTCCACAGTTATAACAGATCAACTGTCTGTGGCCTCGAAACACTCCCCCCTCTTCCCCCTCCTCTTCGTCATGCGAGGGATCCTCCCCATCCCGTTGGAGACAGTGGTGATGAGGGGTATACTTGTACTCTCTATAATTTTCCCCTATCTACCATAAGATCAAGGGTTCAAAATTTTTTCTCGTCATGACCCACAGAAGAGCAGAATCTGCACCACTATTGTTTTAATTCTGTTACATAAGAACCCAATTGTAGGTAGTGATCCGTGTTGTGTCTTCCTGCCACCTGACAGTCAATGCACTATAGCATAGGATTGCTAAGGCCAGTCGTTTCCTTGGGTCGCAGATGGCTTGGAACCCTACCCTGCATGTAATATGATAACAGTGGACATTGATCCTTGGTGTGACCTGGTACCTTACATCATATGCAACAAACATCTAGGCTGGCTTCCTTACTGCAGTCATTTCACAAGCTTTGAATTTTTAAGTGCATTGCCTCCAATTGGTTCTTGATTTGGAGAGTTGTGAACTACGTATTATCCCTTGGCGTGGCTTCTAACTTCATGGCTATTTCCAGTGCTTCCTCTTGAGAGACGATCTTTTGCTGTCCCATGGGCCCATGCAAGTGTGGTAGTAGCATAGTGATGAACCATTCTTTATGATGATTATCTTCGTAGACAAATCCCCCATCGCTGATCACCTTATCCAATCATTGGTCAACCTCCCAGATGGACTCTGTAGGCCCTTACTTAAAGTCCTTTAGTTGGACTGCACATTGTGCGTATGATTTAGGTTTTCAAAATTATTGTTTTAGGGTATTCTTGATATCCTGTATGGGTGCATTTTCGTGTTTACCAATGTATCCCATGAAGCAATCCAGTGCCCTTCCTTCGAAATATATCGGTAGTTGCACTCGTTTGACAACATCATTGTTCACATTTTGCACAGTCCATACCAATCCGGCTACAAACCAGAATCGATCCATGTCTTCGTCCCCTACACCATTGAAAGTAGGCATTTTCATGTGTGTAGCCATGGTCATCTTCGGCTAATGGTGGGGGAGGCGTAAGAGATTTTTTACCCTTGCGGGGATTCGATGTAGGTGTAGCCAGGGGAATATTTCCCCTGTCCGCAACCTTTTCTTAGTTATGATCAAATAAATCCCTCAAGGGACTGTATACCGATTGGTATCCTTCTTGATTAACCTGATAGTATTTACCACTTTGTGTTGTGCTCCCACTCTGATCGGAGGTCATTCACTCAGTGTAGCAACACAAGACACCTTTTTTACTCAATAACATCTTAATCAATAATGGCAGGGTTTTTAGCAACTTACCTATAAATCCTATGAAGAACCTCTGTTCTGCTTCTGAATACGACACAATCTGATCAACAAAGAAATCCATCACAAATATACCAAATATACTATCAACCCAATGATCCATAGCCATGGTAATCTTATTATCAGTTTTTTCCAATTGCCGAACCAACTCAGCGGTCCACTACATGACCTGACCATCCTCCCAGCAAGTCTAAAATTCCACCAATCTAGCTAGCCACTCCTGCAACTTTTTCGCAAAGGACACAAATAAGATTCAATGCACTTCTATAAAAATATATCTATTTTTCCACTCTTCTACGGACAACTTTTCACTCCTATTTTATTTTAGGGAAAAATTTTGAATCTGTTTTTCGAACAAATATTCTAACTCAGGTTTTAATGGCTACTAAGAGCATGTGGAATTACCCAATCTCTCTCTCAAAATTCTCCCGATCCTGGAAAATGAACCATTTGTTGGCTTGACGAGTCCTGACCTAGGTTCGGATTTAAGGTTTGCCAACAAACCCCTATACTATTAGCCCTTTCAGCAATGACCTGCTTGTGTAGACCAAGGTCTCACCTGAAGTAGTATGGGAGGGTGCTGGAATGTGGTTTCTGCACCCTGAGAGAAATAAAGTTAATTGAGGCATCCCCATTTAGATCTATCCAATTTGCACTAAAGAAGTCATATCACAGAACCTTTAACAGTATACTTGCAAAATGTGAAGCTCATAAATCCACAGATATCATGTAAACATAAATAAAGCAACTATTACTAATCAAATATCAGTAATACCTCTACATCCACATGCACATCAATATTCATCAATAGATATAATCACCACAATACCATTAACACAACCAGTTCTCATAACACAGAGATATGTTCAATTAGATTTCTCATTCATTAGCTTTCAAAATCCACTTACAAAACCGATTCCCAACCAGTGCACACAGCTAGTGGGGTCCGCACACAACAGGACTGAGGATCTTCGCACACACAGCCAACATGAGTCCTTACCCAAATACAACCCAAAACAGATCTCAACAGTTTGCAACTAGCATTAATCACACATAGCTTACCTCTAGACTCGATCTATTCATCTACTTATAGCATCTTAGCCTGTGTTATCCTATGGTCCGCAAAATGTGGTTTGCGGACCCTATATCTACCCTTTTGAATAATTACTATTCGTTGGGGGTTTTGACCCACCTAAAACCCCCTGCGCTAGACTAACTATTACAAAGTATTACGAAATTGGACAAAATTGTCACTAGGAAACCCTATTACAACATGGGTGAAACAACATCTCATATTTGCGCGATAGTTTCCCTGACCTTTTCCATACATCACAAGCACAATAACATGTATGTGCATCATTGTGCACCATGGGCCACCATAAATTAGCTCGTGGGATATTCTATGCAGTTTCTTTCCCTGCATAGTGATCTTCGACAACCCCTCCATGAGCATGAGATAAGATATCCTGTCTATCAAATTCCAACACATACCTCCGCATGACTTCATCTGCACCCATTTTGTACAACTGGCTGACAGTTAGAGTAAATTTAGTTGTGTGTGTGACCATCTCTCTCTTCCCTTGTAGTGTATACTCCATGGGTGCACTTCCAGTGCTCAAGAAAGGAATAATATCTTCAAAATGATCATCAACTACATTTATAGAAAATATTTGTGCATCTAGTAAACCATCTTCCAAGCTAGTTGGCTATTCTCCATTTTCAATGCACGACACAAGATCGGTCCTGGCATTCAATCTCCCTATTTTCACAATTACTTCAAATTCATACTCCTAAAATAGCAGCAACCATCTGCATATCTTCCCCCCCAACATAGGCTTATTGACCAGGCACTTCAGAGCAGAATGGTCAGTAAAAATCTTAAAGTGGCCTCTGAATAGATAATGACAGAATTTCTGTAGTGTGTAGACCATAGCCAATCCTTCCCTCTTTGTGGTTGTGTAATTACTCTCCATGCTCGATAGCTTCATACTTGCAAATTCAATAGGGTGGTCAATCTCCATAGCTCCTAGTTGTGGTAAAATAGCTCCCAGTGCAATGCAGTAGGCATAAACGTGTACATAGAAGACCTTTGTCTAGTCTTGAAAGATGAATATGGGAGTAGTGACCATCTTCTCCTTAAGTAATTCAAATCTCCCTTTTCATTCTTTGTCCCAACAGAATAAGGCATCTTTCTTAAACATATTTTCCATGGGCGCCATGATCATTGCCTAACCTTGGATGAACTTCTGGTAATACCGTGTATCCCCCAAAATTGAGTGTAGTTATTTCACATTTGCATGAACTTCCATGTTAACAATAAAAATGATATTGGCTAGGTCCACCATCACTCCTTTCTCAAAAACAATATGATCGAGCAAGATCCCGAATGACACATAGAATATAAAAATTTCAGATTAAGTGAGATTTGATACTTCAGACAAGTATCCAGCATTAGGTGAGACTTTATACATGCTTCTTAAACAATCCAAAGATAGTACAATCATCAAAGTTCACTTCTATGAACATATGGATGTATTCCTTGAATGTAGCTACTGCCATGTGCGAGAAGATAGTTGGCACATTTGTCAGACCAAGTGGAATGACTATATACGGAAAGGATCCCCATTCTGTTGCAAAGGTTGTCTTACTTCTATGTTTTGGCATGATTCTGATCCAGTGGTATCATGAGGAACTGTCTATAAATGAATAGGGTTCATCTCCTCCTACATTTTCCATGATCACAACAGAAAAGGGGGTCGGGAATGGGTCATGTACGCAAGCATCATTCAATTTTCATATATCCGTGCAAGTCCTTATTTTTCCTTTAGTTTTCTTGTCCTGCACCACCATAGAGCTCACCCAATCAGATTCCTCCATTGGTTCTATGATTCCTACAACAACCATTTTCTCCAATTCTTCTTTGAATTTCTTCTTATATTTTGGATTCAGCCTATACGGGTGTTGCTTCACAGGTCGTGCATCCGGTTTCAAGGTAATCTTCATCACCCAAAGATCTTCTATTATGTCCTTCAACTCAAAAAAATTTGTAGGAAACAGGTCCTGATATTTAGTCAATAGCTCAATGACCTTTCCCCCCTTATCATCATCCCTGTAATCTCTTATTTTTGCTAGTTCTAGCTATTCCTTTGAGCCAATGTTAACTTTTCAAATCTTTAGAGGCATAGTTACATCTACTGACTCAATCAAATACCCATCAACTATGCGTTTTCCTTCAGATTCAGGGATCATAATTTTTCTTGAATCTTCCTCATTATCTTCAACTGAAAAATTTTGAAAATCGACAATGTTCATCATCTATGCATCCCATGCTGGAAAGGTGCGCTCTACCTTCAGTTTTTTGGTGTCATAAATGACCTCCTGGATATCCTGTAGTGCTTTGCCCAAGCATTTTAACCCACTTTCAAAACTAAATGCCAAGATAAAAAAAAAATTCAACACAGTCCATTCATTGGTTCCTCATCATAACTCAGTTTCAAGGTACCCATCCGTAGGCACCTTCCCCAAAGTGTGGATTAATATATGCACCCATTCTGGCCTTGGATTTATGCCCCATGCTTCAGTCCATCTAGCAAGATGTTTACGAGGATGACCTTCTCTAGAATATGTCTCCTCCATTCGGGTATTTGGGTGCTCAAATAACAATCTCTTCATATGGATGCATTCTTCCCAATTACCCAATTTTCCCTTGTGTGTCTCCCACTAGCGTGTTGGGGTTGAGCATAGTGCTATATAAATTTCATGGAATCTTTGTGCTTGTGTAACAAGTTTTTCAAGTTCTCCTAAAAACATGTTAACATTGCATTAGAGAACTTTTAAGGTCTAAAATGGTCCTCCTAAGAAAAATGTACAACCAAAATGAAATTTATAAGAACCAATAGGATTTAAGGTGATGATGTCAACCATGGGGGATGATTCACCATTTTTTGGGTAAAAAGGTAAAAAATTAAAAAATAATAAAATAATAAAACTACTTTTTCAACTTTTATTTCCAACTTATCTCCCAAAGGTTGTACTCAAATTTCGAGCAGGAGTACTCGTTGGATGAAAAAGTTAATTCCTCATCCAAAAAGTACCCATGTTGCATACTTTTTATGGACCTTGCTACACGAAAAATGAGAAATACATGAAAAAATTTATTGCAATAATTTTTTTCCTGTATTTCTCATTTTTTTTGTAGCAGGGTCCATAGAAAGTATGAAACATGGGTACTCCTTGGATGAATAATCAAATTTGGCATCCAACGAGTGTTCCCGCTCGAAATTTGAGTAATCCCATAAGGAGATAAGTTGAAAATACGAGTTGAAAATGTAGTTTTTTCCTTTTTCCCTCTAAACTTTGATACTATAATCTAATATTATTTTATTATTTTCACTATTATTTTATAATTTCCTTAGGAGGCCAATTTTAGATCTCAAAATTGCCCTAATGGTCATACCATCATAATAAGGCAATTCTCATACCTCTGAAGATATGCACGGAAGAGCTCTTGCCACTTGATTTTAACGCAACATAGATACTTCATGCAACCAATTTTTATAGTTCTCTAGTTCTTCATATGAAACTCAAAAGTAGGAGTTATCCTTCTCCCCATTGATTCTCTCATTGGCTTTAGGGTTGAACCAATCTTCATCCCGTGCAGTCAACTTATAGATATGATCGGCATCATCATATGTGTGCACCATCTCTGTATATCTTTCCCCTTCTGCAAGATCTAAGGTGACCATAACTATGGTTCCAATATTCTCAAATAACATACCTATGCGCTTAATATTGATGTTTCCATCCACGTAAATAGCCCAATCTAGACCCAACAACACAGGATAGGGATTGGTATCATCTACAATCTGTATGACTTCAAAGTTTGCGAGCACCATTACTCCTTCGATATCCACTACGACCTGAGAGAGTCTTCCTAGGGGATGATATTTTGCTGATTTTCCATGTGCAGCTAGATAGTAGACCATTCCAACTCAGGTTCTCCCATTCATTTCCAAGTCTTCTTTGGTAAAACATTCACATCATATCGTAGATCTAGAATGACCTAATCCATCTCATATGCACCAATCTGAGCAGTTAGGAGCATCTCCTGTCTAGCTCTTCTTTTATTCTTATAGATCTTATTAGCAACCTTCTTCTCTATCCGAGATTTTTATTTCTTTGCAAAATTTCTATCAACGCTTGGGGGTTCTTGACTGCCTTCTTATTTCGCAATAGTTTGATACAAGCCTGCAGGAAGGGCTTTATCTCTTCATCTACTTCAACTACATCCATAGGTTTTCTTGACATTGAGGCTCTCACTTCTCTAAAACCCTTTTTTTCTTCTACAAAGGATTCTTTTTCGTGTGGTAAGTTGAATCTTTCCTTATTTTCAAGTGCTTTCCATATCCATGGATCAGAATCTGGATTCTTCCCTTTGTCTTCACCAGTGGCTGCACCACTCCTAGTGACAACATTCACACTTGATTCTTCTTCCCACAGCTTAGCTCTTAGATCTGAATATGATGAGTAGTTTCAATCAAAATAAGGCAATATTCAATAACATGATCAAATTTTCTACAGTACCTGGAAGACAGTTGTGTTGGATTTGGACAGTAACACGCATAATGACCTGTATCTCCACAATTGTAGCAAATGAGTTGTCCCCTTCCTCGACTAGATCTTCCTCCTCTTCCTCTTCCTCTATTTTGAAATCCACCATGCCTAGATGGGGATGCTGGTGAGGTAGGTTCAACATGAATTATATATAGGTCAACTTGGTCAATCATCAAATCAAAGCTGCGACAGTGTTTTTCGTCATGTCTCAGTGATGGGAAAAATTTGTAGAAAGGTTACTTAAGCTCAGACATATATTTACCAATCCTCAGACAGTAACCTATCGTATCCATACCCATAACTTGACAAATTGTGCACCATAATTTAGGAGTCCCACTTGCTCCAGCCATGCTCTTCAGTGGCTTATTCCTCCCGCTTGCAGATAATCATTGAATACAAGGTATAGAGCATTGTGATGCCTGAAAAATTTGCAGCATATACATAATACATCTGTGCATGTCTCCTTTCCCTTATCCTTGCGCAGAATTTTTATTTGTACTTGAATTTCTTCCAAATGGATTTGGATATGTTGTGTCTTGATCTGCGCAGCGGGTATCAATGAAGGTTCTAGCTTCATTGCAATTTCTATAGCTTCAGCCTCTGTGGAAATCTTCTGCTAAATTAAGGGCAAGAGTAGATGCGCTAGAAGAATGAAAATAAACCACTCTTTGTGTTGGGTGTCATCAATAGTAAATCCACCATCCATGATAGTGTGGTTAAACCTTTGATCTATGTCCCATACAGATCCTTCCAATTCCTAGGGAATCTCCTTCAACTCAGTGACACATTGTGCAAATGATTTCAGCCTCTTGAATTGGTATTTTAGTGTGGCCTTCATACTATCAATAGTGGCATTAGGATTTGTTGCTACATACCTTATACACCAATCCAACATATGATCTTCACAAGAAGTGGCTAGTTGCGCTTTCTTAACATCGTCATTATTAACCTGCTACGTTGTCCACATAACGCGAGTGACAAAACAAAATCGGTCTGTATCTTCATTCCCAATACAACGAAAAGTAGGTAACTTCATGGAAGCGATCATCTTAGCACCTAGTGGTGGAGGTGGAGTGGATAAATTAGAGTGAGATGAGTTCGGAAGTGGAGTGGATGGGATCTGAACTATGGCCAATGACCCAAGACTATTATGATCTCGTAAAATACTTTTTCTTCATAATGCGTAGATTCACCAGAGCTACTAGTTTTTGATTCATCGTTGCTATCAAAATTACCCTTGAGAGGATTCTAAATAAAACCTTCTTCTATATCTACTCTGTAATTTCTTCCACTGCTTGTATTTGGGCCTCTTTGGGACATTCACTCAATATGAATACATAGAGTACCTTGTTCACATAATAGAATTTTAATCCATGGCTTTAGAAAGAGTGGGAACTTACCTCTAGGACCCTTGAAAAACCTTTGTTTAGCTTCAGAATAAGATACAAATTGATCAATATAAAATTTAGTCAGAAATCTTCCGAGAACACGATCGATCCAATGATCTACCGCACCGGTGATATTATTGATAGTCTTCTCTAATTGTCATACCAACTCTAGGGTCCAGTGAGTGATCTCATTATCCTTTGCGCCAGTCTGGAATTCAGTAAGTCGAGATAACCACTCATGAAATTGAGTCGAAAATGAAGAAAAGAAAATTTTGTGGACCTTTGAATAGATATACTTTTGTGTCCAATCTTTGGTAGAGAATTTAGAGCTTCTGTTTTCTTGGATCACAAATTCAAGTGTCTTATTATTAATAAATTCTTGTAATTCATTCTATTCCAGATGCCAAAATATCCCTACAATGGAACCATTTGTTTCCTGGAGGGGTTTTGACCCAAGTTCGGAGTTAGTGCACAACAAAAAAAACCTTCCAACTATTGGCCCTTTCGGTAGTGATCTGCCTGCACAGATCGAAGCTTCACCCGAAACTGTATGGGGGGGGTGCTAGAGCTAGGTTTCCACATATTGAGAAATATTTTGATGTAGTGGCCCTAATCATACTTAATTTAGATACTATAAAAGATTCAACAGATCACACCCTTCCAAATATTATCAGAGGAATACTTCAATATATCTTGCGCATAGTAATTAAATATACTTCAATCATATCTATTCATCTGACATTAATTAATTATTCTTCAACGCATCTATTCATATGACATCAATTAATATTTCTGCACATAATAAATTTACTATTAACACAAGTAAATTCGCAACACATAACAGATAATCGAGGCATTAATTCACATAAGAATCCAGGTTTGCCAAAAACTATTTTAGTTATTAAAATATCTATCTATTCAGTACATTTGATCCTTCTACACACATAGCCAGCAGAGTTCACACACGTCTAGGACTTAGGTCTCCACATACATAGCCAACAGGAGCCTTTCTACCCTAAAACCCAGACTTAGATCAAAACATTAACACACATACCATGTTTTGAGACTCATATTTTTCCCTTTAAACCCATTACAATGATCAAGGGACTTTGACCCTCCTCAAAGCCCCTTTGATTCTTTGCGCGCATCACGTACAACAAAAGTTAGACAAAATTACCCAAAAATGCACCCCATGGGACCCCGCTCCAACAGCAACTCTTAAAGGATAACCTCACCTTGGCACAAAATTGAATGAAACAACATGAAGATCAACATCACAACGAAAGAAAAATTGATGTAGGTGATTGGGTGTTTTTATGGATACAACCATACAAACAAATGTCCCTCGAGCAAGCTAATAGGGATAATAAGTTATCACCAAAGTATTATGGTCCTTACAAGTTGTTGCAAAAGATTGGTACTATTGCATACAAATTGGAACTTCTGACATCTTCCCTTGTGAGCCCAGTTTTCGATTTTTCATGCTTTAAGAAGGTTATAGGTGACAAGCTCCCAATTCAAACAATATTGTGAAAAATTGATGAAGATGGAAAAATCGTATTAGAACCTGAATTAACCATGGAAGAAAGAACTCGACAGCTACGAAATCGATCAATTTAAGAATTTATGATCAAGTGGAAGAACTCACCTGCTGAAGATTCATCATGGGAGGATGAGAATTTTATACAGAAGAATCCAGAACTACTCAAGCATTGAGGACAATAATTTTTTGAAGGAGAGGACATGTTAGGTCCCTATAAGGCTAGTTTATCCCCTTATTGTTATTGTTAGTGTAGCCCTCTTATTGTTATGGTTGTACCCATGTAGTCCCCATATTATTATTATTGTTCCCCATAGAAGCCCACTATTGTTTTTGTTGTGCCCTTACATTATTATTGTTATGTCGGCTCTGATTATACTGTGACCTCCTAAAACCCTATATATAGAAAAGATTATTTTTCATTTGAACAATATAATAATTGTTATGTAATGTGAAGGAGGTTCCCCCCTTGAATATGATTATTTCTAAGTCGTTGATCTATCTTTTATTTTATTTTGTGAGCGGGTTGCATAACATTTCTAAAGAACTTCGATCAATTTTTCACGTTGAAGGTCATCAGTAGTGGCATTAATATTCAGGGTCTTACTAGGTTAAATTTCAATGAGGTTGTTATTATGAACTGTGGTCATAGGTATATTCTCACTGTTCAAATCCTCCATTGAATATCCTTGGGTTTCATTGTCAAGTACATATTTGAGTATCTAACATGTTGAGTTTCCTATAGTGAAAGGCTAGTTAATAAAGCCATTAATTATGTCTTCCTTGATTTTTCTTTTAAATATATAAAATGCATCAATAGTGCAGGGAGAACATAAATTTCCTTTCTTGTATTCAATGGGGAACCATATAGAATTTTCAACTAGCATGTTAGGTCTAGCGGGTGGGCATAGAATGAGATTCTTGATTGCAGGTCCCTTGGAAATGGTCATGCTTCTAGTTCAACACCCAATGTATGAATCTGTAGTGGAAATACATGGTCTTCCTAATATCATAGGGTGTCCCTCCATATTAATTTTAGGATTAAGGAACAGAAAATCCACTGGGTATTCCCAAGAGTCTATAGAAACAATGATATCATTTTAAGTTCCTTATGGTTTCAATAAAGATCTGTTATCTAGTTCCAACATGGTTGGAGTAGGTTTAAATATGGTTATTCCAAGGAGGCCATAGGTTTCAAGAGTTATAATATTTATAGAAACTCCTAAGTCCGCTTAGGTGTTTCAGAAGTTATTCCCCTAAATCTGAACAATGGCTATGGGGTTTCCAGGATCGTCATATTTCATAGGTATATTTTTTCCTAGGATAAGATCAGAGGGTTTCCAAGAAGACTATAGGGTAATATTTTGGTTTCCTTCCATGCTTCTCAAAACATTTATATTTAATGGTTTTAGCATATACTGGTATATTTGCAATATCATATAGGAGAGAAATTTTTAAACATAAATTCTGTAGTTCCCCTATCAGATCAAAATCAAGATATGCAGGTTATTTTACTATGGATAATCTCTCAGGGATCAGGGGAGAATAATCCATAATATTAATAGATTCCTATTATTTAATTAGGTTTATGGAGTATTTTGTTTGAGAAATAATTAAATTACAAGGATGGTGTTTTTTCAAGGGCTTCTCCTTAGCAGCATTTTTTATCTTTTGGTTTCTCTTGATTCTCTGGATAGTATTAAGGAAATATAGTCATCCTAGATATTAAACATAATTAATTACATTGCAAAGAGGGAGAAAAAATATCTAGAGTTTCAAGGATTTATAAAAATTTCACAGCCTTATTGTTGGGGTTCGTATTTGGTTGTTCGGGTAGTCGAGGGTGTAATGGAGGTGGCGAATTTGGGGGTACTTAAGAAGGGGTTTATAGTGGTGGTCATGACTGAGGCAATGTTCCTATATATTTATTGATCGGTCTAGTGGGGCAGTACCAATTTTGAGACCATACTGGCCCATGGGTGGGTTGATTTTCCCATTGCGGAGGGTATGGGCTATTTGGTAAATTATGCCATGAGGATGTGTGATATTGTTGATTTTTCCAAGAAGGAATATAAAACGATTTTTTTGTACATGGTGACGAGCGGTATGGTTGAGGATACCTTGTATTACTAGGATTTTTTTGACCCTTCCAAGTTAATCCAAGAAATTATTGTTCAGCACATTGTTGAGAAAAAAAACTTAGAAGGATCTTGCATCGTACCTGGTGGGCAGTTCTTCCATTTTCATCATTGTGCCATGATATATGTTTTCTCTGGTTTTTCATTAGCTTCCATTAATATATCTTTAAAATTAAGAAGTGATGGGAAACGATTGGTTGAATGATATTTGGTCAAGATAGCACATATATAGCCTATGTCCAGTGGGAATTCTTTATGACAATGAGTTTTCCAACAATACAGAAAGAAAAGGGATAATACCTACTCTTCTTCAACATGATTTTGTTTTACCTATAAATCATCCAATGTTTTAAAATGTTTTAAAATATTACCACTATTTTCTTGTGTAACTCCTCCTGCAACTCTATTAGCTTTGTTGAGAGGATCATGAGTTCCATGCATACATTGTGTACTACCACATGAACTCCTGATAAATAGTTTTATGATATCATTGTAATATTCTTTAGAAAATTTAGTCTTCCTCATTAAATTGAGTGTTTCTATCCATTCATCTTTCATACCTATAATTAAAGTCGTTTTCAACACATCCCTAGGTAAAGTGGTATATGGTGATCATTGTGAATTGTATTGAAATATTTCAATATATTCTTCTAAGATTTCATATTATTTTGATGTCATCCTTAATATTTCCTCCCTTTGATCTCTCTATCAGCAATAATCTTGGTATTTAGTAAGGAAATATTGTTCCATACTATCCCATGAATTAATAATACCTCCTCGCTCTTGTATCTCAAGAAACAATCCCTTGGTTGTGACAAGGAATCTGTTGGCTCCCTATAATTTGCAAGATTGGCAAGAAAAAGTAGCAGGGAACCACATCAAACCACTTTGGAGTCGAAGGACCTAGCCTTCTTGGGCTTAGAGAGGGCTCTCTCTATGTTTATGATGAATTTATTTATAGTTATGATTTATTTTTTATGATTTTAGGCTACTTATGATGTTCTGGGGTTGTTTGTTTTGATTGATTGATTTATCAATTGATTGTAGGTTGGACAGATAGAATGTGGGAACCTTAATCTATTGGTATATGGAGTCATAAAAGGTTTTAATTTTACATCAAATCTTCAAGGTTTTTCATAGGGCAAGCTAACTATATCAAATCGATCCTTTTAGATAAGATGAGATATGAAATGACAGCAAGTTGTGAATCTAGTAAAACTAAAGGGAAATTAACAATCCTTTAACTATACTTCAACAAGAAGATCCTTTAAGGTAACAATTTGGTAAAACTAAAGAGAAGTTAAGAATTATTTAATTATACTTCACTAAGAAAATCTCAAGACAACAATCCAGTAATCCTAAAGAGAAATTAGGAATCCTCTATTTATTACTTTCAGAGGAAAACATAGAGATAATAATGACAGACAAAGTTAAGGTGCTAAAACAACATATCTTAATCTAAAATTTATGTTCTATAATCAGAGAAAATTGATGTACAATATGGAAAACAAAGGAGAAAGATTGACAAAGAGGGATAACATCACCGTTAACATAGCTCAAGAATCATGTGAACATGCTTGTATTACCGATATCCAAAATAGTTACAATGCTCCAGTGAAATAATCTTTGAAACTCAAAGTCTAATAAAAATCCAATCTAGCAGTCAACCAACCCACCAGCCAAAAATAATAATGAACGATACATGCAATATTTAACTGCAAATTGAGGAGGTGATCCTACTCTAGGGTTTCAGACTACACTTATTACAGAGTAAATGTAATCTTGACCTTTGAGATCATGCAAGGCCCAAGGAAAAATATCACTAACAGACTTTCTATAATAATAACTCTCAAATTAACTGTTGAACTATGTTTGACTATTTTTCCTTTACCATTAACTTTTACAATAACTTCTAGGCTACTAAAATATGTCTGGCTTCTTTATTAACTGTAGCTGCTTTTATTAAAGCAGAATTTGGTTCTAGGTGGACAATATTACTGTGAAGAAGTAACTACTGAGTGGCTTTATCATCTGGCTTTCTCTTCTTTATTGTTTTATCCTCTGATTTGTCTTCGAACCTTGATTTATATTTTGATTTTCAATCTATCTTCATCTATATCATTTACCTATTTTATTTTATTGCCTTTGGCTACTTCCTTTACCTCTTTTATCTGTTCTTCCTCTTGAACTCTAATTTTTCTTTTAACTTTAACCTTTAGCTGATCCTTTAATCTTTCTACCTTTCACTATTCAGTGACTGTGTTTTCATTTGTTTTCATCTCTGATCTTTCTTTGACTGCGTAGTCACTGTGAAACTCTCCTTCTACCATACTCTATCCTTTGATGAAAACTCCCTACCTATGTAGTTTTTGAATGATCCTTATTGATCATGATCCATCGCGGCCTTCTGATTAATATTGTGCTCCTAATCCTTTAATGAATAAGGATTTTTGGATTGTCACCCAGAGAACCCTAATTAAATAATTCTTGGACTTATAAATGTAGATTTATTTACTGTGTTTTGTGATAGATCGATCACTTGCAAAATTAAAACAATTTATTAATAAAAACGTAAGCTTCGTAGGGAGGCAATACAACCTTGAGGACTTTGGGAAATCTACGAACAGAGTCCAGAAAATGGTGGCCTTTCGTTTCTATGTTTAGCTATGGATTTCTGGTTTTTTAGAGACATTGCAGGGGTTAACACAGAGGTTTTGGTTTTATCACAGAGACATAGGGTTTCAACATGTTTGAATGGGGTCAGCGGTTTTTTTATGCGGGGAGGGCGGTTTTGTGTTTTTCACACAGTGCATAAGAAACAATTTTTGTGGAGATGTGATAAACCATGATGGTGACACGTGGCAGATGGGATGGTCGCAAAACCACCCATTTAGAAACCCCAAAAGGTTTTTAACCCTCAATATTTTGGTGTTGTGATAGGGAGCGATGGCCATCAGATCTGATGGAGTGGATCGGATGGTAGTCAGGTGAGTAGGGGTCACGAGTTAGTTAGGACAGTGGGGCTGAGATTTTTAAATGACGCTGCAAGTTTAAATAAAAAGGTGGGGCCATACGATTTCAAATGACATGGAGGGTTTTAAATAGTAGCACAGGGTTTCTAATGTAGTGGGGGCCCAGGGTCATATTAAATTGGGGGGTTAACTTTTATCAAAGTATGGGATTTAATATAAAAAAGGAATTGAGGTGTTAATATAACGAGGTCGGGTAGAATAGACAGGGTCTATTTTTAAAGTGGGCCCGATAGTTTAAATTTATTTTTATAACAATGTAAAAAATGGGTTTCTCACATTGTTTCAATTGAAGAAGGGAAAAGGATTTTAGCAATGGGAGTGGGGTTTTGGGTAGGGAAAGGGGTTTTGAGAAAGGGGACAAGGCTAAATGAGGGGATTGGGGTTTAAATTGGGATTTTTGGAGCATGGGAGTGTTAGAAAGGTAAAATGAGAGATAATGGGTAGGTTTAAATGAAAATAATGAAGGGAGTGAGATTTTTGAAAAATATTGATAGTCGGGGAATGTTATTTTCAGCAGACTATAGAAAATCCATAGTCATCTAGCGATACTGTAGAATACAGGAGACTAACAGTGGCTCTAGCTGGGGAGGGAAGTTCCTTTAGGAGGTGTCAATAACCTCAGATCACTAGATTTTGTAGATCAGTGGCATATTTGTATTTGGATGATTTTCATCCTATAATTATTGATCTGCTGCAACTTCTTGTAACTGTGACCTTCAAAAATTTAAAATCATGCTTCCTGAAAATTAATTATGCCTATCCATTATTCTTTTCTAACATTTTTTACTCACTCATTGGGTGCATTTTGACTTGCAAACCCTTGACATAATTTTTATTTTGAAAGAAAACTATCTATTCCTAACCTCATAACTTCCAAAGCCCTAGATTAGACTGATGAGCTCTTTTATTCTCTACCTAGCTACTTATCTGCCAAGATTAAAACGTTCGACAGATTTTTTATTCACAAACTATCAACATGAAATTTAAAGCATGACTGAATCAAGATTAAGCAGTTTGATCATCATGAATTGTGGCATTTTTTGGACAAGCTGCACACAATATTATTTTGCAAGAAGTAAGCTAAACTGAGGGTTTTGGTCTTGAATATTTCCTTAATCACTCATCACTCAATTTTATTATTGGTTTTAGATTTAGGCTTTGGAACCAATGTCATTTTCTACCTACCTACTAATAAGCCAAGGTTAGATAGTTTGGCAAACCTTCATTTTCTAACTTATCAGCAAAAATTCAAAATTTTGTATAATCATGTTTAGATTGCATGATTGAGCAAGGCCTTCTTAAAAGTAGTGGAATTTTGACTCACACACTTTCAGAGGTATTGGTTTTTTGTTATGGGGCTTACCTTTTCTTTTTATATGCCCTCTTTTATTCTTTTCTTTGTTCCTTCACTTTTTTGTATCAATTTTTCTGAGATTTTTATTTCAGCAATGTTACATATAGTGAAGAAAACTTAAAACTGAGAAGATGCTCATAGTATTGAGCTTATTTTCACACCTACCTATCCTAATATAATCTTTGGAGGCATATATTTACTAAGTGAACTCCCTTCTGCAATGCAACCAATCAAGTAAATGACTACATGATTGATTTATTTCGGCCTTTTAGGTATGTTGAAAAAACAAAAAGTCCACTCCCATCTTGCCTGCCTTTGAATAAAAATGCTCAAAATTTTCTTTAAACTCTGCAAAAAAATATTCTTAGTATAACACACTCCTTCTTTAGATGTCTCCAAGAAACTTGCAAAGGGATCTTGGAATAACACCTGGCCCTGAGGATTTGAATAATCAGTTTCATTTAGGACTATTCCTTGCTCCACTTTGTTGTGCTCAGGATTCTTTTTAGAAAGAAACTCCACGTCTTCTTCATGATCATTTGAATTGATAGCTTCATTATATACTACTATGTTGTATTTAAGAAAACCTAATATGCTCTGATTGAGTGGGTTGAATTCTGTCTGAAAACCATCATTCTGAGGAGTAGGGGCATTCTTTGGTAATAGGTCCTCTCGAGAAGGTAGTATAGCATCAGTATCAATCTATTATTTTGTTTCTTCATGAGGCAAAGCTGCAATACTTAAATCAGTAGTGGAACAGATAGAAATAATTTCTTTACATAAAATTTTAGAGGCTAGCTACATGCTTAGAATCTGATTGATTTCTTCATTGGTTAAAGGAGGAGGCATTTTCCTTTTTCCTTGGATAGAACCACAGTTGTTCTCTTTCTCTTGTGAATGATCATAAGGTTGAATGTCTTCTTGAGCCTCACACAAAAGAGATGATGAATCATATTTTTTCCCTTTAGATATATCTTGTGGATCTTATTTTGTTTCCTAGTGTTAGCCCCCCTATAAATTTTTGACAAGAAAACAGGGGGCTAAATTGTTTTTGAGGCTTCAAGGAATGCATTTTCCTTGAAAAACACATCATCCGTGAAGCCTCCTTGTGCCTTGTGTCCTTTGATAAAATCCCCTTTGCTGTTTCCATTCACAAAGCCTCGCTGATTGCAAAACTTTTGCTCCAAAAGGCCTTTATTTTCCCCTTGTAACCCTGCAGAATATCGCATTTTAACCCTTTTTTTCCCTTTTTCAAAGTTCCCCTTTTACCCTGTAAATCCTCCCAAGACCCCCTTTAAATCATACATTCACCCCTTTCTTGGTCTAATTCCCCTTTTTCCCTCTATCGTTACCCTTTCTCGGCCTTGAAATGCACTAAAAATGGGAAAAGACCCACTTTTCCATATAATAGGGCCTAGCCCCTTTCCCGCCAGCCCACGAACCACATCCCCACATGACCCCACGCTAGAACCAGGTGCAAGGACTCAAAGCACTAATCGTAATCGCAACTTGCAGGCGGGCGCATCTCTGTGTTAACTAAAAAATTCTGATGCGATTGAGTTTTGGTCCATAAGGCCTCCACCGCGATCTCCACCGTTGATCTATTGTTTTAATTGGATGGCTCGGAACTAATCGCACTCCCACCTCGATCGAAATCGAAAATTTTTCCATGACACCCCTCCACTCCTTCCGATTGCGACATCCCGATCTGATCTGACATGTCCATCCCCCCCAGATCTGACGGATGGCGCTCAATCGCTTCCCATCGCAATCGCAAGGTCTAAATGCGCCACCCGACTGCATTCGCTGATTTCGATCCACCGATCCCAGCCTAGCCGTTGATTCCCCTGTTGATCCGATAGCCCACGCTCTCTAGCTCCAATCGTAATCACATTTTTCAATTGTTGCCACCTTCCACCCTTTGCGATTGCGATCTCCCCGATCCAATCTCAACCGTCCGTTAGCCCAAGATCCAACGGTCATAAACAAATCACACCATTGTTCAATCAGACTGCCGACCCTCCCATTTCTCCCCTCCGATTAGATCGTAGTCGTTGATCTCCTCTTGAGATCCGAAAATCCTAAATGAATCACCCTCCGCCCATGCCAGGTCCCACCACACACGATCATTTACATTGCATTTTCATTCATTTCTATGCATTCCGCCCAACTTCATAAACCATCCCACTGTTTAATCTCCGCCATCGATCTTCGCCACTAGACCATGATTGAACGGCCCACGAGCATTTCTCCATTGAAAACCTATTAGTTGCAGTTCACACTGTATTGCTGCATTGTTTCATCTAAAACCACCGTTTCTACCAGCGCCGCGCTATCATTCTTCCCGCCCTCCATAGCCATCCTCCCGTATTCATGGATTTCATAACAGAGTTGCATGTTTTTTCAGGTTACGAGCAGCGGAAAACCACCATGATTCACAGTATCGGTACAGTCACAGAGAAATAGGAAAGGACCATTTTCAAGAGCCGAACTCATGAAGAAGGGTCTGAGAAGACGTATGACAGGGCTCGCATTAAAGGAAAAGAGTTTAAAATCTGAAAAATATTCCCCAGAAACCATTAAAGCATAGATTTCGCAGTCATAGACAAACCTGGAAGTGACAAAGAGTATCAGTGGGAAAAATAGAGTCTTTAGGGCCTATAATAGAATATTTTGAGCCTTAATTCAATTATTTCAAGACAAGGTACCAGATCGAAGACCCCTTGGATCTCTCAGAAGGTCCAATGCATAGAAAAATATGTCATCAGGGTAGCAACCAACAGAACGTTCCTACCTGTGAATGGACAAAGCGCCCATATTGTTCCTTTATTTACCGTGTTCCTGAAGAAAATTTAGCCTTGACCACAGTCCTAAGCTACCAGAGCATTTGTTATGCGGCATGGTGGACTTCACTGTCATTTATTTACCTTTTTTTTTACTCACCAGAGTACTACAAAGTACTACAGCCGAAGTACATTAGGGGCATACCTAGAGTAAGTGGAAGCCTGATGAAGACCACCATTTCATCCAAAGAGTACCAGGGATAAATGCATAGTATTTAAAACTAAATGGGCTTCGGTCCTCTTTCTTTTCTGAGTTTTAATGCTTCATTTAGTGTTTCACCTATCTCTTCTTCTCTCTTCAGCTATAAAATTCAAGGATGAACTCATTGTAGAGGTTGTTGATTAGTTATCAAAGAATTGCAAGCTGTTTCTTTTGAGACATAGTCTCTGTGTAAAGTTGTAAGATAGGCCGAGGAAGATGTTTTCAAACTGAATATTCAGCTATTGGTAATGTTGTACTTGACTGGTGTTGCTCTTTAATATGACAAGCACATTTCTTTGGATCCTGATCTAAAGCAGCTGGTGATGTTTTCTATCTCTGTGTTTTACTTCATTTCATTACATTTCTTCTGGCTCGCATTAGAAAACTGGCATAGGATTTACCCTTGTTAGGTACCCTGTGTTTCTGCTCTCCTTGCCTTCAATGTTTTCTACTAAATGTGTTATCTAAGGGTTGATTTCTGTTAACTTAACCAGTGTAGTGGATGTCATTTCCTGCTAGCTGATGTATGAATTAATGAATCTATTCTTAGATGTTCTTGTTAGGATTTAATTGAATGAATTGGGAACACTCGGAGGTCTAGAAATTTGTCTCTATCTCACTAGGATCCTTTTCAGTTTATTGAAAATTTCTAAGATCCCTCAAGATGGAGGCCGAAGCATTGAGAGTTCAAAGTCTCTCTCTGATCTCAGGTCTTTAACTTTGTGTTCTAAATCTTTATTGTCTCCTCCTCTCTTACCATTTCAAGCCACACCATCATCTTTAAGATCCAATGCTTTAGATGACTAGCCCAATTGAAATCCTGCATATTGATTAGCAAGAAAATCCTTTCCTAACTCCATTTCCCAATGGTCTTCAATTCTCCCTCGAATTATGTCTCTTTTGCCTAAAATCCTCTTTACTCAGCCTTGTCTTATATTGAACCTTTCTTTCCTAATTCCCAACAACCAAACAAACAATCAAACAAACAAACCCCGAGCCTTGTAACTAGCCTAATATCTTAACCTTTGAACTTCCAAGACATATACCTTTGACAATCATAGAGAGATCCCTCTCTGGACCCAGGAGGGCTAGATCCTGAGGTCTGAAAGTGGTTTTGATGCTGTCTCATCTTTTGGTCTTGCCAATCTGGCCAAAACATGGGAACCCCAACATAATGGCGACTCCACTGGGGACATTCTGAGTATTTCCCATCCTACTACATCACAAGAGCCTCAGAAGACCTAGAAACTCTGGTCAGGTTGGTAGTGAAACACTTCCATTTGTAGTCCACTTTCTACACCATTTTTTGTGTTTCTCCCACACACTTAGACAGATTCTAGAAAGGGCCAAGTAGCCTCCGGTCGCACACTCTTTAGAGGTGACATATCTGGTAAAAGCCCTCCCAATCAATATCTGGTTAGATTTTGCTGTGTTTTGAAGGTATCCTAAAAAAGGGACATCTCATAAGCATTGTGGTGGACAGTGTACCCCCCAGAAGCATCCTAAAACTTCCACCTGGCAACTCCATAATCCCTAAACGATTAAAAGACTCCACTGGTGATCAGTAGGCCTACTGATTATCTTGGTTCACATAAGACTCCACTGGGAGACCTGCCCTCTTAACAACATTAGCCATAATAGAAATAATGAGTAGGGCTGAGCTGCTTTGTTAGAAATAGCATTCTGGCTTCAAGAACCATTCACACAAGAACTTATCCTAATCCGAACCCACCTAAAATAGTTGAAAACCCTAAGAGCATCCTCAAGAGATCTCCTGCACTTATAAGACCAACTATTTCAAGCCACATCAATAGAGCTAACTATATACCATAAGACTTTACAACTCTATCGGACCCATTTTCTGACCTAGGCACTCAAAACATTTTACCAAGAACTAGGTCATTCAGTGTCCTAGACCATCCAGACCTTGAGCTCCCTGGTTCACCATCTCAAAGTGGTAAACAAATTAGGGATAGAGAGACCCCTCCATATACACCTCCTGATATTCACTTCATTCAAAACATGGGGCTCTGCCACCCTAAATCTACACAACAAGCTTCTGCTGGTCCTAGTATCCCGGTCATCCATATACCAGCTACTCAAGCCAACAATTTACCTCATCAAAACATCATCATGGCAGCCTGGTATGCACCTCTGTTATTACCTCAGCCTCTAGTGCCCTTACCCAACGATTATCAATCAAAGATCCTGCACTTCACTACAAAGGAGTCCACCACAACTGAGCACCATGTAGATAGGATGGAAGATTCTTTTGAATACATGGAGATAGATGATGATGCAGTCAAAATGAGAATCTTTGCCCAGAGCGTAGAAGGTGATGTGAAGAAATGGTTCAAAATCCTACCTCCTAATAGTATCCAAGACCTTCCCGCTTTATATCAGACCTTAATAAAAAAATGGGAAGTTAAGGCCAATCCTCTCCAAATCTTAACATAATACAAGAATCTTAAGAGGAACATCGGAGAGAGTGTCCAAGACT
Organism: Pinus albicaulis; assembly: GCA_034641835.2. Taxonomy (NCBI): domain Eukaryota; kingdom Viridiplantae; phylum Streptophyta; class Pinopsida; order Pinales; family Pinaceae; genus Pinus; species Pinus albicaulis. The sequence goes on from CM076575.1 coordinate 1,808,923,325, forward strand.
ACTCTATAAGGTTTAACAACATTTACAATGCTCTTCCTCCACACATGAAACCTCCCCAAGGTATGGTTCTAGTGAAATACCCTGAAGGCTTGGATGCTGACATGGCATACCAGCTTAGGGAGAGGGATTGCAACACATTGGAAGACATGCAAAAGGGAGCAGTGAGTGTAGAAGCAAATCTGATTGAGAAAAAAGCTAGATTGAGAGCTAAGAAAAGGGTAACATATAGAGATGACCATGTAGCTTCCACATCTGACCCCAATAATGACCATCTATCAAAAAATGTGGAAAAGATGCAACAAATGATGGGAAAAATTGTTGTCATAGTTAGAAATCAAAACAGAAACTAGAACCAGAACTAGAACTTTAGAAGAAACAATACCACTCTCAATAGACAAAGAGAGTCAAATTAACAAGTTATTCCCCCATTTCAAGAAAACTTCCTTGATGAAGATGAGGGAATCATATAAGAGTCTGAAGGAACTGCAATAAACATGTTTGAAGTGTAAAACTCAATCCACAACTATTCCACAGAGGAAGATCAACCCTCACCCTCATATTGGGATGAGGAAAGATTAGAATATGAGGATTACAGTCTTGGTTCTGAAAATGCCATCATGCAGGTGAGAGAACAATATGAACTTAGGAGAAAAAAGAGCCTAGACAATTCCAAACCCAAAGCTTCTGAGATTACCATCAAGAAAGGGCCTGAGAAATCTTCTAAAGTAATTTCTAAAAGTAACAAATCAACAGCTGAAATTTCTGGGAAGAACAAAGGAAAAGACAACCAAAACACTGATAAACAAGTTCAACCAACTAGCAGCACTAGCATTGCAGTTAGTGCTTCTGATAAAACTATCACAAAAAATGTACATAGTGAGAATCAGCCCACTGATTCAACCACTCATTTGTTGGCAAATAAAATAGAGTTGAACATTCTGAAGAGTCAGTCCACTTTCAATTTGGAGAGTGAGATTGCGAAAATTAAAATCTCTGTCCCACTTTCTGAGTTAGCCACTCAGAATGTATATAAAGGCCAAATTTTGAAAGCGTTGAAACTAGGTGAGAACAGAGACATGGTCAATTTGAGTGATGATCAACCAGCCCTTCTGTTTGGTCCCAAGATAGAAGGGAAGTTTCAAGAAGGGGTAGTATCTCCTTTTCATATCAGTCTAAATGTCCATGATAAGATCCTACACAATGCAATGCATGACTCTGGTGCCTCACACAACTTAATGCCTAAGGTGGTTATGGAAAGGTTAGGCCTAGAGATAACTCGCCCTTATAAAGATCTATATTCATTTGACACTAGCAGAGTGAAATGTCTGGGACTAATCAAAGACCTGTGTGTAAGCCTTACCCAGATTCCAGCAAAATATATGGTCATGGATGTTGTGGTGGCAGATGTGCCACCTAAGTATGGCATGTTGCGGTCAAGGTCATGGGGAGCCAAGCTGCAAGGTACAATGCAGATGGATGGGGCATATGCCACAATCCCAGTCTTTAGCCAACTTAGAAGACTGTATAGAGAGACACAAATGAAATTCCTAGTCAATAGCCCCGAAAAGCCTGAAAATTCACCTTTATACTCTGTACACACGGATCTTGACTCCTTCATCCTTTGCAATGATGAATCTATGGAGGGGTTAGGATTCAAAAACAGAGATACACACGATGAAACAGAGCCCATGGACTTTAACATAATGGCCACTCTAGACATAGAAAAATTTGAACAGTGCGCTGAAACAAAAACTCAGAGTAAACCAGAAATAGAATGTTGTCAACTAATTAGTCACTCTCTACAGGCTCATACACCACACCAAGAATAAAACAGTGATGAACTCGAGAATGAAACTTTATGGGAAATTAAATTTCGATGGGTCATGCACTAAGAGAACTGCTGGAGCAGGAGTGTGGCTACATAACACAGAGAGTGACTACGCAAAGAGCCATGCCTACAACCTGCATTTCAAATGTACAAAAAATATTGCGGAGTATGAGGCTCTGATCTTAGGCTTAACTCTGTTGAAACAATTAGGAGCCCGTAGGATAACCATGCATAGAGACTCTAAGATGATCATTAAATAGGTGAATGGTGAATACACAGCAAAACATCCTAGGCTGAGAGCATATAAGAATGACACCCTGGATTTATTGAAAACATTTGTTGAATACAAATTAGTGTTTGTCCCTAGGAGTCAAAACGTCATTGCAAATGGATTAGCTTGCCTTTCTAGTTCATACCCTAAAACTCCAAACGACCAATAGATCATCATTCAAACCAAATTCAGACCTGCAGTGCCGGATAACGAAAAATATTGGTAGGTCTTTGAGGGCGATAAACAGATTGAAGATTTCCTAATAGGCAGGAATGAGTTTGAATTTTTTGACTCAGACTCTACATTTGACAATAGCTGCGTAAGTGAAGAATCCCCAGATGAAGAAGAACCACCCTGTAACATAGAAATAAACACTTTGGATGAAAATATTGGAAATCCAAACGAAAAATGTGAAAACGTAGATAGTGAAGAAGTAGAGGTGTTGCAAGCCAAAGATAAGAACATACCTCAAGGTCTGGCACCTTTAGAAGACCTTTTTGACTTTGATGGTGTAGCAAAAAAACCCACTATGGAACACACAGACTCTGACATTGAAGATTGCAACATAGGCACTGAAGATAAACCCAAAATGATTAAATTGGCTAAGTCCCTTCCTACAAACATGAAAAAGAAATACATTGACATTTTCAAGGAATTCATTGATGTGTTTGCTTGGAGCTATGAGGACTTAAAGGCCTATGACACGAACATTATACAACAAAAAATACCTTTGAAAGAAAATCAGAAGCCCTTTAGACAAAAACTTCACAGAATAAACCCAAAGAAATTGCCTGCAGTTGAAAAAGAGATTAAAAAGATGTATGAGGCAGGCATAATTGTGCCTGTGAGGTTCTCTTATTGGGTATCAAACCTAGTGGCTGTGAGAAAGAAAATAGGGGAGATCAAGCTGTGTATTGATTTCAGGAATCTTAATAGAGCCTCACTCAAAGACAATTACCCTTTACCAAAAATGGAACACATCCTTCAGAGGGTAGTAGGCTAAAAAAGGATCTCCCTACTAGATAGTTTTTTAGGTTACAACCAAGTCTTAGTAATCCCAGAAGACCAACTCAAGACAGCCTTTACCACTCCATGGGACACTTTTATGTATGTAAATATGCCTTTTGGGCTGATGAACGCTGGTGCAACCTTCCAAAGAGCAATGGACATAGCATTTTCAGATGAAATGGGGAACTTCATTGTCATCTACCTGGATGACATAACAGTCTATTCCAAGACTGAGGAAGAACACCTAAAACATCTGAGAAAGGTCTTTGAAAAATGTCGAAGGTTCGGTCTGTCATTGAATCCTAAAAATACTGTATTTGGGCTAGAAGAAGGTAAGCTACTTGGCCACATCATATCTGAGAAGGGAATTAGGATAGACCCACAAATATTTGAGGGAATAATACAAATCACACACCCAAGAAACATCAAAGAATTATAGTCCTTTATTGGGAATATCAAATTCTTCAGGAGGTTTATTCCCAACCTAGCTGAACACCTTAGGAATATGATAAACATGTTAAAGAAAGGTGCAGGAGTTAAATGGATTGTAGAGGCCTGTTTGGTCTCAATCTAGTCTCCTAAACTGAGCTCATTTAATTGTCAACCAGGATTTGTAAACTGCTGAAGTGAAGTGTACTGTATGTACCTAGGTGCTTGTTTCTTAATGCGTTGTGTGTAGTGTTTTGTGATGTTTTTGGTCTTTTGTGATGATTTGTGATGTTTTTGGTCTTTTGGTGGTTTTATGTTTGCAGGAAAAATACCTAGAAATCTAGTGGAAAGAAGCTGGTGATTAAAAACAGAGTTAAACCTAATTGATGGAATGACAGATGGCAAATGCAATTGGAAACACTGAAGCAAAATTAAATCTAAACTATGCTTGATAATGACTTTTAAACAAATGATTCAAAACACAAACTAAACTTGAGAAATGATCACTAAGCATGCAAATCCTCTAAATAAACAGTGAAACAACTAACTTACAATGATGCAATACTTTGTCCTTGATTAGAGATTTGAAACATATTTAGAGGAAAAACATTGTTATCATCATAAGATCTCCTATTCTAGAACTAGTTCCTATCTCTATTCTGCAATTTAATTGAATGTCACAAAACCTTTACTCAAGAGTTATTGATTTCTTTCCAAAGTAGTCTTTTGAGGAGGAGCTCTGTTTATAAAATGATGAGGAAATTGCAGAGGTACTTCAGGCCTTAAAATGATGTTGTCTTCTTTTCATATGGTTATAGATCAATTATGGATTTTAGAACAAGAAGAGTTTTGTGAATAATGAAGGCTGTCTTGTTAATCCTAACAACTGAAGTAATCTATTGTGCAATGGATGACAATTTGAATATGAAGTGCAAGTGCAATGAGTTAATCTAAAAATGAACTTAAGATGCCACTAATCTAGAACAATGCTGAACTATAAGTCATTATCAAACCCAAAATAAACTAACTGAATCATGAATTAAGTGCAATGAAACTCCAAAGCATCCTAACTATGCTATCATGCATTATTCTATGGAGTTACACAATCTGTTTGTCCATCATTAGTGATATTTTGGAAGAATTCCTTCTTTTCGAAGAGCTAGAACAATTCTGACTGTGTAATTGGATGCAAATGCGAATATAAAGGACTGAAAGCAAATGAAAAACTAAGATATCATATCCATATCCTACTCGTCATTATGATGTCTTGGGCAAGCGTTTAAGAGCAAGAACAGAGATGATACTTAGTACAAAAACACTGTTAGTATGAATTCTTTGTCGAAGCGTACGAAAAAGAACCACTTTAGCTACGCATAACTAATAGCCCTAACAACAATAATGGCTGCAAAACATCTTCAGATCTGCAATTAGTAGTTAAAGTGCTGCAACAAACAGATCTATAAATGGAAAGATATTAAGCAGTGAAGTAAAGAGTTTGCTCCATGCATCCAACAGACAAGACAAGAACACGATTTTGAATGAATTTTTATATTACAGGGCACCTGGGAGGAAACAAGAAGGTGTATCCAGATCTCCTCAATGGGATGGGTTCTTTGTAGTCCTCAGCACTTCGGATCTAAGCTTTCTCTCTCTTGTAGATGTAGAAAACCCAATGTAGAAGGTAGAGCTCAATGGGAGCAACAATGGCAGAAAATGAGACCGAGTGTATAGATCCAGAGTGATCTAGTATGCAACCAAAGGTGAAGAATGAAGGGGAAAACCCTCCTATTTATAACAAAATATTGGGTCATTCTAGATCTTGGTGCATGATTAAAATAATGTTAACCAAATCTAGATCCACCTCTATGGAATATTTTATTATTATTTGTTGGAGGAAAAGGGTGTTTGACTTGGGTCAAATCCCTTGATTAGTGAAAAATAAATAAATAAATGATTTATTTATCTTTTTAAGGAAGTGGTTGGGATATAATCAAATAAATAATGATTTATTTGATTAATGGTGGTTGATTTGGTCATATTTAACAGGGAATATTATTTAAATAATTATTCCTAGAAAATAATAAGATAACTATGGGTTTATCTCATTAATTTCTTTGTTTTTGGGTTAAACATGACTGGGAATAATAATTAAATTATGGTTTAATTAATTATTCCTTTTGGGGTTTTCTAATTAACATAGTGAAAGCAGTTTTACTTGGGGTAAAACTGGTCTTACATGGTGTACTTGGGTCCATCTAATGATGAAAGGTTAGATGACGAAAAAATGGTGTAACAGATTGCCCCCCAGCGTGCGAGTGTCAGGAGCAAATCGTATGACCGAAGTACGTTGTAAGAAGACAATCACTAGACAACAAAAGGGTATGTCAGAGAGAGAAATATGAGGTAGATAGTGTGCTGAAGGACTAGACCCTGGGGAGACGAGACTCGCAGGTGCAACAAGTCTCTGTTATGAGAGGGTACCTGTGCTGAAGGCGGCGGGGGAGGCATACCTATGCCCGCCGTGACAAAGTACAAAAGAATAGTGTGTCCAGTGAACAAGGGACCGAACCATAGAGTACAGCTGGCATAATCAAGGGCCAGATAAAAATACAATGAAGAGTCTCACATACATGTTGTGCCTGGGATAACAGCCAGGACTAGTACAATAATATCTGAGTACATGAGATAAATACAACCCAAATGCCCCTTGTAAATGGGGAAGGGCTCACAAAATCTGACTGATACATGCAAATCATAGAGGTGTTGCAAGTGGCTAAGGCCAACATCATCAAAATCTGGAGCGGCATCAAAGGCTGCAATGAAGAGGTCATCCGGGCATGTGGGGGGCTACCTGCAGGGCCACCCCCTCATGAGGGCTGAGACATCTCACACACGCCAGGGAATCATCAAGAGCTGCTGCTGGGTCACTGGACTGTCCAGTATACGAATCTCGATCATGCTGAAAGGAGCTGGAGAAGCAATCAAGTCAAAGGGAAGTGAGAGATCCCCCTGCCTGATCCGAGGCACCGAACAAAAGTGGAAGCTAGAACCAAGGTACACCGCCCTCTAGACCTTGCTTCTGGAATAAATGTGCTGATGTCGACAGAAGGAGGTCCGCCGTAGGTGAGGCAATGAGAGATCCTCAACTAAGGCACGAGAGAAGGACAATAGAGCGACGGACAGACTGACACTAATGATGATGATGGAAATGGGAAGGATGGAGTGGCGAATGGACGACTTCCCTTGTTAGAGCATAAAGGGCATGAATGACATGGTAGCGACTGGCACAATATCGAAAGGATAGGGGACGGTGGGGCTGAAGGTCATGATATGCGACACAAGAGAGGAACCAAGCAAAAAGAATGGAGGGCTCTAGTAGGGTGTAAAAGGCCGCGGGATAGACTCCATGAATGCAATGATGACTCAACTCGGATGCTCTAAACAAGGGCGACATGATAGTGATGCCACACAGTAAAGGCCCCAATGGGGGACCAAGGAAGCATGAGTACAAGGTGGGCACTCATGACGAAAATCAACACGAACATGGACAAGTAAGGGGGCGATATGGTGCCCCAAGTACAAGTGTCGTAAGTGAGGAAATTCGATTTAAGGAGCGGTGAAGTAACCCTTCGTGGAAAAAATGTGTCCGGGTGAAGTATCAAATCACCAAAAACTAACTAAAACCCATTTGAGAGCTCGGTGAGATCTGCCCAGCGGTGCTGACGGTTCGTCGAACGGGGCTACGGTGTGGTTGCAGCAGTCGAAAGGAGAAACATGGGTTCTCTTGAATGAGGCAGTTTTCCCTCCAAAATCATTCATTTGCTATTGTTGTTGTGGTGAATGTGGAGAGAAGGCCCTAAATCTTGCGGCGAACGTAGCGGAAAAACCGACCGTTGGAAGCGAGATCTGTCAGTTGGAGGTACGAGGCCTAACCTTGCTCTTGCATGTTGTTGGGTGACATTTGCAGTTTAGGGCCCAAAACCCCCAGAAACAGCCCCTCCTTCATCTCTATGGCCGGGTCGCACTTTTTGGGGCAAAAAGTACGACCCGGGACGCAGGTTTGGGGGCAAAAAGTGCGACCTGGTCCAGAAAATGGCAGAAAACTGCGACCTGGGAGACGAGGAGGGCTTGGTGCTGTTTGATGGCTGGGAGTTGGGTTGTGGTGTGTGGTTATGGTTTTCCCGATCTGTACCCTGACAAAAAGAATGTGGTTGTGCAGGTCTGGCAGAGTTGCGGGTCAACTGGAGAGAGAGGGATCTGGGAACACTTCGGACAGAGATCCAGGCGGATCAGGGCGTTCGTCGTGTATTGGCCAGATATAGGGGCATATGGTGCCCTCTCGGATGTGTGTAGGGGCAAGTGGTGCCCCCTAGAATGTATGGGGGGGCATATGGTGCCCCCAGTTTTTGGATTTTGTTTGTAACATGCTATGGGCGTGTCGGATGTATATGTATGGGGGGGGGCGTATGGTGCCCCCAGTTTTTGGAACATGCTATGGGCATGTCGTAAGTATATGTATGGGGGGCGTATGGTGCCCCGAGTGATGTATGTAGGGGCAGGTGGTGCCCCCATTGTTTGAGTTTGTGTGACATGCTGTGGGCATGCCAAAATGTATTTATAAAAAGGGGAATCTAACCACATTTTAATGATGTGGTGTGCCATTTGTTCTGGTTATGGTTATGCAGTGTGAGAAAGGAAATGGAGTGTTACCAATCTCTTTTGGTACTGCATATAGGGATGAAATGGACTTTAAGTTTCCGAATTGGCATACCTGGTGTCACTATCCCAAAAGGAGGATTTGGAGATAATGAACTGATGCTCTCGTAGAAAAGCTATAGGTTGGTCAATAATAATGTCTAAGAGACTGGGTTGCTGATGTAAGATGAGGGAACAATAAGGGGTATCGTTCCGAGAGTGATCTGAAGTGATATGGGACTCTAGAGGTTCTTCTAAATGTGGAAGAATACGGGGTCTAGAGTCAACACGACCGGATACACTAGGAGAGTGGTGGAGAATGGCTTCTCTTGGTCTCTCAAATGTGGGTGCCCCCTTACCCAAACATTGGGTTTCGATGTAATGACCACAAGGTGGATGTGGTGTGAACGCATGGGTTCGATGTAAGGGGGAATAGATGAAGTCGGGGGTGGGAATTTCTTCCATAATGTCGTCATCGTGATAGAAGATGGGGTGACTAGTGGAAGAAGAACTACCTGACGTGGTGAAGTGGCCTGAATCATCATCATGAGAAGAGAGGTTCACATGCGCATCGTCACAATGGGTGACCGAAGAGTAAGTAGGTAAAGGATCTATCGATGTTGAGCCCAAGATGATCGCTGAAGGAAGGTCAAGCGAAACAACAGGGGAGGATTCAGATGGAATGTTCCCCAAGGGTCTCATGGATGATGATAGGTAGAAAATGCTAGACGAAGGCTCCGTCATCTCGACATCCGGAGGGAGAATGTCAATGGGAGCAGTCATATCTGGTAGTTCTGCTGAAGCAGAATGCGCAAATATGGGAGAGGTGTACTCATTGCGCTTGGCCTCGAATTGGTGGACCGTGGCAATAGAGGTGCGGAAGTCCTCGAGGCGGGGACAAATATGGGTGTGATGGCCATGGAGATCACACAAAGCACAGGGGTGGTTGGTGTGAATAGTCTTGGGTTTCTTGGCCGCGGTTGTGGAAGGAACAGAGGCTTCTGGGACCGCGGACTCAGGGAACGTGACATTAACCATGGGCTTTAGATGAAGTAATTCAGGACAGGTATGGGAGGCGTGACCGACAACATCACACAAAGCACCCTGGATGGTATGCTTTGGAGGCTGAGGAGGAGCAGGGTTTTTCGGGGCAGCCTTGTCCTTTGATGCCCCCTTGCGAGCTTTGCCCTTCTTACCCGAAGCGGTCGCAACAGGAGGTGGTTCCTGTTGAAGTGACTGAGGCACTGATGCAACGGGAGAAGCCATGGGGACCGGTTGAACCGGGGTCAAAGCGATATAAGGGTTGGGTTGACCAGGCAAGGTGGGGGCTGGAGGATCAAGGTACCAAACGGGAATCCCAAGTGTCAAGTTAGGAAGAGAGAGGGTGGCCATGACTGGTACCATGTACACTCCTGGTGGGGGAGCTAGGAACGGTATCTGACCAGAGGGGGCATGGCCAGGTGGGATGGCTCCTAAATGGCTAAGGCCTGGAGGAACCGTGCCAGGGGGATAAAGGGGCTCATGACTACCAACTGCAGGTGAAGGGCTAAGAGCAGGTTGCGAAGGGCAAGGTTGCTGACTAGCCGAAGCAGGTTGCTTGAGAGCAGCCCGAGACGATTGCATCATGCAAACATTCGATGAGCTGGGGTCAGAGATAGGAGGAGGGGGGAGACTAGGAAAAGTTCCAAGCAAGGAGGAATCCTTGTAAACGCCGGGGGAGACACTGGTCAAGGAGTCAACGGTTTGCTTGTTGGCTACAGAAGAGATGGTCGTCTCAGGTGAGGTTTGAGATTTTGGCTCATGATATGTCAACTGGTCAATGGTGACTATCTTCCCGTTATGGGGGAAAGACATCTTGCGGAAAACCGCGGATGGGACAGTAGACATAGCATACGTGTAGCTTCGCCCCAATAGAATGTTGTAATCTAGCGGGGCATCAATGACTTCGACGTCAACGCAGACAGTCTTACCGGCGAGGGTGATAGGACAATTACGAAACAGGCCAATGGGCTGGGAGGCATGACCATCCCATGCTCGAAGGGTGATCGTGGAAGGGGCCAGTTCAGGGGATCCGAGTTGCTTCCAAACCGAAGCGGACATCACACAGGTGGATGCCCCCTCATCAATGATACACCGGGATACGTTGGCATTCCGGATTTTGACTGGGATTTGGAAGGCGACGGAAGGAGGGAGAGGAGGATGGTCTGATTGAGTGGCGTTGAAAACAATCATTTGGTCGTCAGCAGGATCTACAGCGCCCAAGGCAGATAGTAGAGCCTTCTTTTGGGAAGGGCATGACTGGAGGAGTTCCAGTGTGGAAACGGCGGTAGGAGATTGCGCCAAATCATCTACTATGCTATACGAATGGGCAACTCGACTGGGAGCAGCGTTTCGACGTAGTGGGCCCTTAGGTATCTTGGTATGAACCTCAACTTTTGGTTGAGGGATATGTAAGGGGCCACTAGGTGACGAAAGAGGCTCTATAGAACCTGAAGAAGGATGCTCGGAGGCAGACTGAGCAGGAGGCTTGGGGTACTGGCGAGACCGAGTTTTAAGGTGAAGGTCGACGGTCGGGGAAGGATCGGAGTTCATCATGAGGATCTGGTAATTGGAGGAACCAGAATGGGAAGGTTGAGGAGCTACCTGTCCGTCAGGTGGTTGGGTAGCCATGAATCCCTGATGTGCATTCACCTGCTCTTGAGGGGGCGGTGACTGCTGTTGCAGGGGTTGAGAAGGCAAGGGAGGCGAAAACGCATATGCTAGAGGAGCTGGCGCACCAGGCTGTGGATAAGGGTAATGGTTAGGTTGGGTAACATTGAGGTAAGCAAAAGGTTGGGCAAAAGGATGAGGCATGCCATATCCTGGATGCGTGCTACTGGGAGGGGGAGAAGTGCAAGAAGTGGTGCCCCCTCCCCCAGGAAAACCATAGCTCATGAGAGGTTGAGCGGATGGATGAGAGATAGATCCAACGATACGGTCGGCGGCATGAGGTGCCCCTGGTGTATAGGCATCGCCGGGTTTGGGGAGATCAGGTAGGACAGTAGGATCATAACCTGTCTGAGCGTAGATCAGGTCATATTTTAACGCCATTTGGAGGGCATCTTCTTCGGTTTGAGGAAAATGTGATGCGACATCTTTCCCAATAGGGGACAAGAGAGATCTAAGGAACCAGTCCATGTAGACACGGTCTTCGAAGGGAGGAGATTGACATAGGCTCCGTCTTCGTCGCCATTCCTGGACATGGGTAGAAAGGCGGGTCGAAGAGGTTTGCTTGAAGGAAGTCAAGAGTTCGATACCGGTGTCATAACGAAGGGGAAGCTGGAAGTAAGATAAAAAAGCCCGGGCAAGAGTTGCAAAGGTGGTATGGGAGGAAGTGGGCTGATCAACATACCACTTAGAAGCTTCGCCTGTAAGCGTGCGTTGGAACAATCGAAGACGAACAGAGTCATCGGTAATGGAGGTCGATGAACACCACATGTGGAAAGATCGAACATGATTTGAAGGATCTTCTCCAGCATGGCCGTCAAACTTTGGGATGTCGGACGGGAGCTTTGTCGGCATAGCAGGCCAACTAGCATTATGGTGTATAGGGTCGTTTATCAACCGGTCCAAATCGGGGAGGCTGAGGCCTACCAAGAAGGGGAGCACGGGTGAAGCCGAGGTAGTTCCTGTGGTGGTTCTGCTAGTAGTAGTCCCGGCATTAGGGCCGGGATTCCCGCTAGTGTTAGGCCCTGGACCTGACATAGTGGAGGTGACAGGGGGGAGAACTAGAAGGAAAAGAAGAACCCAAAGAATCAGAGAAAGACTGGCTCGACGACAGTGGGACGGAGCAGGTCGATCGACCGGAGACTGAGGGTGAAGGCCAAGGAGGCTCCGGGAAAGGTGCCTTGGGGGCGCAATGATGACAGGAAGAAGGAAACCGACAAGGGCAGAAAGGGACAGAATCAAGTAATGTCAAGGGCAGATAAGGTGCAGTGACGATTGATTTTAGAGTCTTTGCCAGGCGGTGTAAACCAGGCGCTTCTTCACTTAGGGTCAGTGTGTGGTGTGCGTTAATTTTAATTTTTAAAACCTTTTCCGTTGTTGAGAGCAAAAAAGTGTGCTGCGTAGCTGAAAATAAACCTACAGAGAACAGAGTAAAATGCTGAAATAACAGAAAAATAACAGCTACGTATGCATCTATCTAACCCAAGAAGGTGGGTCTCTCAAAACTATGCTGAAAAGAAAGGGAAAAAATATGGAAACACACACAAGGGAAGCTCAACAGATCTAGGGTCAAAGGGGACAGAGATCTGGAGGATAAAGCTGCAGATAAGGGGTGCAGATCACAGCCAAGAGACAGAGGCAAGGTGGCTGGAAAAAGGGAAATCAGCAAAAATCCGGGGGGGGCAAGGCAGAGGCCTTTAGGGGAGGTCCAAACAAAATGACAAGAGGTGATTTGAAAGGAAAAGAGGCTGATTTCAATGGATCTGGAAGTGAGGTCAACAGATCTGGAAAAAGAGGGGGCTGAAGCTCTGAAACCGACGGCTGAAACAGTTGAAACTCTTCCACAAAAAGTGGAGGGTACTAAAGCCCTAAGGGGCTGGGTTCCCACTTAGATGAGTAAAAACAGATCAGATCTTGGTCAAGGCGGGCTGAGACAGAGGCTGGAAAACCCTGGCAGAGGCTGCAGCAGAACCCAGAAAAATTTCAGAAAAAATGCTGGAAAAAAGGCAGGTCGCAGGTTCTGACCTGATCTGAGTTGAGGTCGCGGGAAACAGGCCAAAAGGTGCGTCCAGGTCGCAGGTTTTGGGCCAAAAGGTGCGACCCCCCCGTTCCGGTTGTTTCGGCGGCAGATTTTCTGAAAAGTTGCCGTCTCAGTTGCGGCTGGTGTCGCTTACCTGCGCAATAGGGCCAGAAACACACGGAAGTTAGAAATTGTAAGTTTTTAGGGTTTTATGTGAGAAAAATGACATAAAAAGAGGAAAACTAAGCAGCTGAAAAGAAGCCCTAGGGCCTGAAGTAGCTGGATATGCAGGAAAAGGAAAAACGACAACGGTCGTAATTTAAAACCCGTGTGGAGTCGCCATTTGTTAGTATGAATTCTTCGTCGAAGTGTACAAAAAAGAACCACTTTAGCTACGCATAACTAATAGCCCTAACAACAATAATGGCTGCAAAACATCTTCAGATCTGCAATTAGTAGTTAAAGTGCTGCAACAAACAGATCTATAAATGGAAAGATATTAAGCAGTAAAGTAAAGAGTTTGCTCCATGCATCCAACGGACAAGACAAGAACACGATTTTTGAATGAATTTTTATATTACAGGGCACCTGGGAGGAAACAAGAAGGTGTATCCAAATCTCCTCAATGGGATGGGTTCTTTGTAGTCCTCAGCACTTCAGATCTAAGCTTTCTCTCTCTTGTAGATGTAGAAAACCCAATGTAGAAGATAGAGCTCAATGGGGAGCAAAATGGTAGAAATGAGACCAAGTGTATAGATCCAGAGTGATCTAATAGGCAACAAAAGGTGAAGAATGATGGGGAAAACCCTCCTATTTATAACAAAATATTGGGTCCTTCTAGATCTTGGTGCATGATTAAAATAATGTTAATCACATCTAGATCCACCTCTATGGAATATTTTATTGTTATTTGTTGGAGGGAAAGGGTGTTTGACTTGGGTCAAATCCCTTGATTAGTGAAAAATAAATAAATAAATGATTTATTTATCTTTTTAAGGAAGTGGTTGGGATATAATCAAATAAATAATGATTTATCTGATTAATGGTGGTTGATTTGGTCATATTTAACAAGGAATATTATTAAATAATTATTCCTAGAAAATAATAAGATAACTATGGGTTTATCTCATTAATTTCTTTATTTTTGGGTTAAACATGACTGGGAATAATAATTAAATTATGGTTTAATTAATTATTCCTTTTGGGGTCTCCTAATTAACATAGTGAAAGCAGTTTTACTTGGGGTAAAACTGGTCTTACATGGTGTACTTGGGTCCATCTAATGATGAAAGGTTAGATGACCAAAAAATGGTGTAACAAACACAACTAAATCATTCATTATCACGGTCATGTCTTAAACTTCTTAAGAATTTCTTGGAAGAGTTTCTTCTTGTGGAAGAGTGATTAGAAAAAGTGTAACTGTGATAGTGAACAACAAAAACTACAACTAAATCCTACAGTACTATAGCCATTCATCATTCATCATTATAATCTGTTGGAAGAATTTCTTCTTGTGGAAGAGTTAGAATGAGTACAACTACAGTAGCTAATTAAAACAACTATTAATTCAAATTCAAAGACGTAAAGGCAGCTAGAAGACTTATCTAATTTACGCAAAATAAATCCGTGCAAGAGGCAGGGGCCCTCTACCACCTGATGGAATTCAACTCCAAATTAAATCACGCTTTCAAAACAACACGGTCTGCTCCATTAAAGATGAAATAGTTTGAACATAACACTCTGCGTCTTCAGGAATGTAGCACAGAGTCTAAACAAAATCTAGCATCAAATCTAACATAAAATCTCTAACATAGCTCTCGGTCTCCCAAGTGTTTATAAAGAAAATGCACATAACAATAATTGCAACAATTCAGGAACACTGTCTTTCCTTATCGGAATCACGTTAGGACTCTTTGAAGTGGCTGCGTGAAGAGAAAAAGACATCTGGACTGAGACAGTCCTAATAGAAGTCTTCCTTCCTAAATGTGTTCCCACGTTCAAAACCATACCCAGAATTCGTTTCTTCCTCCATGATGAGCAACGAACCATGTAGACATGACGTGGATCATGCCCATATGCGGTTTTTCTCAAGAGGCCACCTGGAACATACTCAAACATGAAGGCAGCTACATAATCGCTGGTTAGCTACGGAATGTCTGCATTCTGCAGCTAGTTCCGGTCAAAATGCTTTATAATGGAAAAAATCACAAAACTTAGCAAGTCAGTCATGTAAATCATTCTAGAAGTAATTTTAACTATATTCATTGATCAATTGGGTCTAAGATAGCAATGGACAAGGGAAAATGAGGTAAAATGAGGTGAAGGAAAGCACAATTTTGCAGTTCAACATACCCCCACTACTGTCTCTTTGCATGTCCTCATGCAAATTATCCTATGAACTCAGAGGCTTCTGCAAGGACATCTAATCCTCTCCTTCTCCTTTGTCTGGAAGGTAGAGATCTTCTGGGTTTTCTGATAACAAGTTTGAAGCTTAGGTTGGTGAGTGCCCTGATTAGCTTTTTTTTCCTTGTCTTCAACTTCTCATTGGTCCTCTCCACTTTGTCTATATGCAGGGATAAGGTTGAGTTCATATCAGTTTTGAGCTTGACTTGATCCTTGAGAATTTCATTCTCATTTTTGATGTGTCTATTCAGTAATTCCAACTCATACCTATCCCTCCTTAATATATCTATTTCAGACAGTGGAGGACTGGGGGTTCTCTCTCTACTTTCTGAAGCTCTCCTCTCTAAAGTTTCCACATAGTCATATATTTCTTGTTGAGCAGGGTCAATTTCAGGGGTTCCTTCATAAAAATCCTCTTCAACATCTTCTTCCATGGATGTTTCCTGATCTTCTATATCAATCACCCCTGTTTGTTTGATTTGAGTTTTCTTTAGTTTTCCCTTTAATCTGTGGCTTCTCCTAGGCTGAGAAGATCCCTCTCCTTTCTCCATGGCAGATTTCTTGATTACCTTTTCTTCCTTAAGTTGCCTCTTGATTTGGGTCAACTTCTCCAAAATGATTTCCTCACTGCTCTCTTGGACTGGTTTGTCAATTTCAACTTTTGAGGCCCTCCATTTCCTACTTCTTTTTGTAGGCTGTGGTTCAGGTGATGGTTCTTTTGCTTCTTCAAAATGATTTCTTATTAAGAAATCGTCCCATGTATCATTTGTTTTAGTTAGATGATGTTCAATCAAGATTTTGACCAAACCATGATGATATAGGGTTGTCTCTAAAAATTGAACCCTTCTCTGAACACAGGAAGCCATCTTCTTCAGACTTTGAAGCAAGAAATATGGTAGGTTTAAGTCTTCCCCCAGAAAATGCATCATTAGTC
Source organism: Pinus albicaulis (assembly GCA_034641835.2). Classification (NCBI taxonomy): domain Eukaryota; kingdom Viridiplantae; phylum Streptophyta; class Pinopsida; order Pinales; family Pinaceae; genus Pinus; species Pinus albicaulis. The sequence goes on from CM076575.1 coordinate 1,808,939,619, forward strand.
TAATGTGGTAGACATAAAATTTTCCATATCTACCCTCACATGTAATAAATTTTTGCAGAAGAAGTAGTATGTTTCTCCATTTTTTTTTTCAATGCAGAACTGGGAATTCCTTTCTTAAATACACTGACATCCATACCTGGTGATTTTAAAAAAAATTTCCAGGAGTCATTGTGGAATTCTCTATTTTTAAACCATCTCTCTCCAGTTCTGAGCAATTTTGTAGCCTCTGCAATGAAAACTTTAGTGACAATAAATTTGACATCTCCTACTTCAACTTCGGTTCCTTGAAATGATCTTGCAAATGTTTTAGTGACTTCCTTGTGGAAGCCATTAAATTTCTCCCAAAATTGAAGCCATCCTATTTGTTGTAACATTTCTTTGCATTGAGGGTAGCCTTCTAAATATTTTGAACCCACTGGTTCAGTCCTTACAATGAAACCCATGATTGCTTCTTCAATTTTCAAATTAACACTCTTCTACCCACAAAAGAAATGACTTTCACTTTCGGATTGAAATGGCTTTAAGTTCTGAATGGAAATGGTTTCAACTTTGGAATGACATACCTCTAATTTATAGTGGCAACAGCTTCAAAACCTCGGGCTGATATGCCTCTGTTGACAATTGAACTTTGGACTGATATGTCTCTGTTTGACAGTGACAACTGGCTTCAACTTCTTCACTACAATACCTCTGGCTCTTGGTAGCAAATGGTTTCGAATTCAACATTGCAACACCTCTGTCTCCTAGTGACAAAGGACTTCAAACTCCACACTGCTACACTTCTGTGTTTATAGTGAAAATGCTCAAACTCTGCCCACAGTGATATTTTGTCTGCCCACGGAATCAAATGGCTTCAAATTCTCACGCTGCTATGCTCCCAAATTTACCCTTTTTCTCTGCTCTGAGTTTACAATGCTCAATGCTATTCAAACTGATATCCTTTGGCTCTGCTCTCGGTGATAATAATATCTCTGTCTTCGGAATGAAATGCCGGCTACAGAATGGTGTGATGGCAGTGGTCACGGAATGAAGTAGTGGAGTGAGGTGGAGGGAATGTATTAATGATTGAAGAGACGGCAGAGGATTTTACGATGGCAGAGGGAATCATCATTGAATGATTTGGTTAAGAGACGTGGATAATTCAAATACCTCTACCATTTTAACCGCTTAAATGATATCAGATATGAAATTTGAAATGGAAGATTTTAATCCAAAGTCTGTGGAGGGTTTATTGGTTTTGATCAATAAAAATAATTAAAACAACCTTTTCGAACAATCCATAACTAAAACTATGCTAAACTTTAATGAAATGCCATTATAATTTAAACTTGTTACCTCTGCCTTTCATTTGATTTTTGTAGTCTTTGTCTTCTCTGCTCATCTTTGGAAGAGTCTTCATAATCTTCTTGATGCTTTTGATTCATGGATACACTGGGTCATTTTGTTGCAATTCTAATGTTTGTTGATTGATGCCTTCAGGGTTTGTAGCTGCAGAAAGACTGTCTAGCTGCAGAAAGGTTGATCAGCTGCAGAATGTCCACTGAGCTGCAGAATGTTCCTGTAGAGCACTTTAATCATGAAAATGGAGTGTTTTTGGAATATGGGTGAAATGTTATATGTTATGAATGAAGATGGATGATGGATTATGATATGTATGAAGTGGATGATGAAATGGAATGGATTCAGTTTATGAAATGGAGTGAAAGATCATAAGGACTGTACTGCAATTCATGACATGTTTAATTCACTTACAGCAAGACATCAAATTCTAAATTTTGTCATGAAAATGAGATGGATGGAGGATGAAATGAGATGAATGAAAACTTGAAATGAAGTGAAACATGAATGGTGGAATGAAATGGAGTATGGATGAATAAGTGAATGGAGTGAAATGAAATGAAATGAATCATAAGCACTATGGAACTGAACTCATGATTTTTGTAACAGCTGCTTATAAAAACAAAAATGGGAAAAGTTAGAGTGTCAGAGAGACTCTGATTTTCACCCTATCTTTTCTGTATAAACATGCCAATCAATGATTGGTTTTCATGTTTATACCTTTATTTATTTATTTATTTATTTTTATTTTTTTTTATTTAGAAGAGAAATTCTCCAGAAAATTTAATCAAGTTGATGAAGAAGAGAGACTCTTCTTCATTAACTTCACATCATTGTCTTCTTGGAACTTCTTGACAAACTCTTCTCTTGAGAGTGGCTTGTGGTATAGCTTCAGTCTATGACCATTCACAAGAAAAGTGACCTTTTCTTCATCTATAGTTCTGATTTTGACTGCCCCATTATCAAAAATTTCAACAATTTCATATGGCCCAAGCCAATTTGTCTGAAATTTACCTTGAAAATCCTTGAATTTTGAATCAAACAAGAGAGCCCAGTCACCCTCTTTGAATTTATTCTCCTTGATGTACTTGTCATGCCATCTAGCCCTTTGTTGTTGGACTAGACTTGTTTTCTAAACTGCATCTCGCCTGATCTCATCCAATTCATTAATTTTCTCCAGTCTATGCTTTTGTGCCTCCGTTAGATCAAGTCCTAGCTGAACTGCCATCTTGAATGCTTGAATTTGGAACTCTATGGGAAACAAAACTTTCTTTCCATAAACAAGCTCATAAGGAGTATGGCCTGTTGTGTTTCTCCATGTAGTTCTATAGGCCCACAAGGCTTCAGGAAGCCTATCTACCCAATCTCTTCTATGTAGATGAACATTCTTTGTTAGGATTCCTTCAATGACCTTATTAGTGGATTCCACTTGACCATTTGCTTGTGGATGATAAGGAGTAGATGTTCTATGTCTGATTTTGTACTTCTCCATCATTTGCTCCACTAGCCTTGATGTAAATTGAACTCCTTGATCTGTAACAATTTCCCTTGGGACACCAAAACGAGTAAAAATATCCTAAAAAAGAAAAGTAACTACGGATGATTCATTAGCAACAAGTAATGGTTTAGCTTCTACCCACTTAGTAACATAATCAGTGCAAACTAATATATATTTCTTTTGTCTTGATGGAGGACTAATAGGTCCTACAAAATCCAAAGCCCATTTTTCAAAAGGTTCAATGTGTACCTGAGGTTGTAATGACATCTCACTTGAAGGAGAAGGTTTTCCTACCCTTTGGCAACTGTCACACCTTTTGACATACTCCTTTGCATCTTTAAACAAAGATGGCCAATAATATCCTAAATTAAGGATCTTATAGGCTGTCCTCTTATCTGCAAAGTGTCCGCCACAAGGTTCATCATGACATGCCTTGAGAATTTCGGGCATCTCATCTTCACGAACACACCTTCTAATGATCAAATCTGGACCTGTCTTGTACAACTCATTAGCGACCCATGAATATCTTGCACTATCATTAATGATTTTTCTTTTATTCCTTGCATTCATAATTGAAGGAAATTTTCCTGAAACTAAATAATTGGCAATATTAGCAAACCATGGAGTTTGAGTAGAGATTGCAAAAAGATATTCATCAGGAAATTGATCTTCAACCGGAGTGTCATCTTTGATATTTTGGATTCTAGACAGGAAATCAGCCATAGTGTTTTGTTTTCCAGGCCTATCTAGAATAGTAATGTTGAATTCTTGCAATAGTAACAACCATCTTATAACTCTGCCATTAGTGATTGATTTATTCATTAAATATCTAATTGCAGAATGATCAGTGTGAACAAAAGTTTCATAGCCTATTATATAGTGTCTAAACTTGTTAATGGCATGAACAACAGCTAAAAACTCTTTTTCAGTTACAGTATAGTTCAATTTTTTACTGATATAATAGATGGCATAGGGAATTAAATCTTTCTGTCCCAATACTGCTCCTAGAGCTGTATCGGAAGCATCTGTCGAGATATGAAAAGGTAACTTCCAGTTAGGTCCCCTTAATATAGGTGCTTCAGAAATTTTGGTTTTCAGGGTTTCAAAAGCTAACTAGCAATCAGAAGTCCACTTAAATTCACAATATTTGGTGAGTAATTTGAAGAGTGGAGATGCTATTTTGGTGAAATTTTCTATAAATCTTCGATAGTACCCTGTAAATCCTAGAAAACTTCTAACATCTCTTTGACAACTTGGAATGGATAGGTTAGAAATGACTTCAACTTTTGCCTCATCAACTCTAATCCCATCCCCTGAAATGTGGTGCCCTAAAACAATACCTTCAGTAAACATCATAAAACGTTTTTCATGACTAAGTGAAAGGTTTTCCTCTTGACATCTTTTTAAGACTTTTTCTAATTTTTCTAAAGCCTCTTCAAATGTATCCCCATAAACTGTGAAATCATCCATGTACACCTCTACACAGTCATGTATTAGATCCAAAAAAATTCCTAATACTGCCCTTTAGAATGTTGCAGGTGCATTGCATAATCCAAATGGCAATACTCGGTAGGCATAGGTACCCCAAGGAAAAGTAAATGTGGTTTTATCTTGGTCTTCAAGTGCTACTTGGATTTTATTGTAACCACTAAACCCATCTAGGAATGAAAAGTACTTTTTTCCAGCTAATGTATCTAATACTTGATCTATGAAAGGTAAGGGAAAATGGTATTTAAGAGTAGCTTTATTCAGTTCTCGGTAGTCAACACACACCCTCCATTTTCCATTTTTCTTAGGCACAATCACCAAAGGAGAAACCCACTGACTATCTGAAATAGGATAGATGAAATTAACATTTAACAATTTTTGCAATTCTTCTTTGACAATTTCCCTAAGATTTGGATTCATCCGTCTTTGAGGCTGTCTGATAGGTTTGCAATTTACCTCTATATAGATGTGATGAGTACAAGTATTGGGACTTATCCCTTTCATGTCAGTGTATTCCCATGCATATGCAGAAGAATGTCTCTGTAATACTTTGACTAACTCTTCTTGTTGAGATTTTTCTAGGTTCTTATTTATATTCAAAGTTTTGCCTGGAAAAATTTCACTTGTAGAGCTGCCAAATTTGTCCATAGAATGAAGAGACATCTGCCTAGATGACAAAAATTCAATATTGGATCCCTCCTGAAATGATTCATGTTTTTGTTCTGGATAGGATTCAAAGTTTTCTAGAGTATTCAGAATTTGATTATCTTCACTAATTTCTGAAATTGTGAAGAGTGGTTGTAAATATTCTTCATCCTCTATCCATTGAGTGTCATCTAGATCTATAATTGTCCTAGCTGGAGGATATAAAGTGAATTTCTTTGTTGAACTACCATCAGAAATATACATATGACCGGACCTACAACTAATAAAAGCATCAGCTGTGGCCAACCAAGGTCTTCCTAATATAACAGGATGGCCTCCTAGATTATTCTTGGGAGTTAGGATCATGAAATCCACAGGGTATTCCCAAGAATCTAGGGACACTGGAATATCTTCTATTACCCCATCTGGTTTGATCACCGATCTATCTGCTAATTGTAACAATGTGGGTGTAAAGAGAAGATTAGGAAGTTTCAGTTTGTCCATGATTTGTCTACTCATGATGTTTATTGCTGCTCCTAAATCAATGAGTGTGTTTTGAATTTCAATTCCGTTGATGTGAATTTTGACAACTGGATTTCCTGGGTCAAGATACTTTGGAATAGCAATATTGCCCATCATAATGTCTGCTATTTGTCCTACCAGTTGAATTTTCTTGGTTTCTCTTATTCTTTTTCTTGTTGTCTTCATACTCAACTCCTTTATTGTTTTGGCTAAAATTGGGATTTCCTTGATGCCTTGCAATAATGGAATTTTAATGCAAACATTTCTCAATTCATCTAAGAAATCATAATTAGGCACCATGATTTGTTTTCTACACCTTTATCAATTTGTAGTCTTTCCGGAAAGGGAGGTATAGAAGTAGATGTGGATGGTTGCTCTAATACTGGAGTTGGATTTATTGGATCTTTTTGTTTCAGTTTTTCAATGTTTTGATCTTGAAAGGATGTGTCTTCCTCAAGAATTTTATTAACCCGTAGAGAGTCTTCCTCAGAATTATCTTGTTCTTGTATGATCACAGAAGGTTTCCTCTTCTCAAGTATCCTTCCAGACCTAAGTTGAACATCACTAAGGTCTAGAGGAGTAATTAAATAAGTTGGAAATTGTTGACCTTCTATCATGTATGTATTGTGAGGGTTCTTATTATTGGGGTTTGGTATGGGCTGAGCTGGCAATTGATTGGATTTTTGAGGGAATGGTAATGGAAGTGGTTGATTTTGATGTGGTTGGTTCTGATGATGTTGTTGAGGATTTTGTGGAAAATTTTGTTGAGGATTTTGAGGATAAAAATGTGGATATGGTGGATAAGATGGTGGATATTGATAATATGGAGAGTATCTTCCATAGGGACTTTGTGTTCCTTGTGCCCAAGATTGAGATTGATTTTGAAATTGAGGCCAAGGTTGCTGCCAAGAATTCCAAGGTGGAGGTTGGTTATATATTTGATCATGGAATCCTTGTGTTTGAGGTCCCTGCCAAGGTCTTCTAGATAAAAAGTTAAGAGATTCTGTGAAGTCTGTAGGAGTTTCTTCTTGAAAGACAGCTTTGAGACCAGGAAGAGAAGGAAAATTCTTGGTCTCATGCTTCTCAGAACAAATGACACAGGTTTCTACAACTTTTACATCTAAAGGACACTCTCTTAAGGCATGTTTCTTTCTACATTTGGGACAAAAGATTGCCAAAGCATCAGATTCAGCCTTCTGCTTGTTTTGTATCTTAAGGGTGTCTATTTGTTCACTAAGACCCCCTAAGATGTCAGATTTAAAATCATTAAGCATGTGTCCTATTTCTGATCTACTTACTGTCCCAGAAGCATATTTACTTGCCCTTGCAAGAGCAGGATCTCTTGGACCTTTGGCAGTTTTAGATTTCCCTCTTGAAAGTTTGATACATAACTCAGATAATTCAGGTAATGTGAGTTGTGATATATCCCCTTTTCTCATCATGTTTAGGATATCCAACCATTCATCCCTAATTGTTTTCAACAAAAGAGCTTTTAAGGTGTCTTGATCTAGATTTTCCATTTTTTCCCTTTTGATGTTGTAATGAAATCTTTCCAACAAATCTTCCAAATTTTCATCTTCTTTTTGTAACATCTTGAACACTTCTTCCTTATGATTAACCGGCATACAATAATCCAAGTATCTCTCTAGAAATGCTTGTTTCATGTCTTCCCAAGTTCTAATAGAGCTACTGATTAGACTCATAAACCACTTCAATGCTGCTCCCTTCAAAGTTGAAGGAAATAATTTCAGTTTTTGAGCATCTTGTAAGTAGTCATAAGTCCTACCCAGCACTTCAAATTCGAATAAGAAATTTTCAGGATCTTTAGTTTTAAGTCCATAGAAGTTTGGAAGGACAGAGGGTGAAATGTTTTTCATGGTTGTATTGGTTTCTTCATCAAGTATAGGGAACCCAAAAGAGCTTCCTATTCTACCTCTTCCTCCATCTGCACTTCTACCTCCTTCTCCTCTTCCTCCTTCTCCTCTACCTCTACCTCTACCTCCAAATAATGTGTGTTCTCCATTAAAAACTCCTCCCCCTCCTTCTTCTGCCATGGTTGACTCTCCTGTGGAAGTAGAAAGGTTTGTGTTCTTAACAGGAGTTTTTAGATCTTCTTCTATGGCAGGTTCAGTGGATGAAGTGGAAGGTTTCTCTAATGAAATAGGTGACCTTAGATCTTCTAGAAGTCCAGGATCAGTAAAGGATGGAAGATTGGTTTGAGTTGAAGGTGTATTGGCTCTGGATCTAGATGAAACAAGTGGTGTTCTAGAAATCAAACTTCTGCCTCTGCTTCTTATAAATCTTCCCCTTGAATCTCTCTCCCTACGCATAAAATTGTTTTTGGATGCTAAGAAACAAAGGTTACCTAGTTTTCACTTCCCCGGCAATGGCGCCAAAATGTTTGGTCTCAATCTAGTCTCCTAAACTGAGCTCATTTAATTGTCAACCAAGATTTGTAAACTGCTGAAGTGAAGTGTTCTGTATGTACCTAGGTGCTTGTTTCCTAATGCATTGTGTGTAGTGTTTTGTGATGTTTTAGGTATTTTGTGATGATTTATGATGTTTTTGGTCTTTTGGTGGTTTTATGTTTGCAGGAAAAATGCCTAGAAAGCTAGTGGAAAGAAGCTGGTGATTAAAAACAGAGTTAAACCTAATTGATGGAATGACAGATGGCAAATGCAATTGGAAACACTGAAGCAAAATTAAATCTAAACTATGAATAAATAAAAGCAAAGCTTGATAATGACTTTTAAACAAATGATTCAAAACAAAAACTAAACTTGAGAAATGATCACTAAGCATGCAAATCCTCTAAATAAACAGTGAAACAACTAACTTACAATGATGCAATACTTTTTCATTGATTAGAGATTTGAAACATATTTAGAGGAAAAACATTTTTATCATCATAAGATCTCCTATTCTAGAACTAGTTCCTATCTCTATTCTGCAATTTAATTGAATGTCACAAAACCTTTACTCAAGAGTTATTGATTTATTTCCAAAGTAGTCTTTTGAGGAGGAGCTCTGTTTATAAAATGATGAGGAAATTGCAGAGGTACTTCAGGCCTTAAAATGATGTTGTCTTCTGTTCATATGGTTATAGATCAATTATGGATTTTAGAACAAGAAGAGGTTTGTGAATAATGAAGGCTGTCTTGTTAATCCTAAAAACTGAAGTAATCTATTGTGCAATGGATTACAATTTGAATATGAAGTGCAAGTGCAATGAGTTAATCTAAAAATGAACTTAAGATGCCACTAATATAGAACAATGCTGAACTATAAGTCATTATCAAACCCAAAATAAACTAACTGAATCATGAATTAAGTGCAATGAAACTCTGGAGCATCCTAACTATGCTATCATGCATTATTCTATGGAGTTACACAATCTGTTTGTCCATCATTAGTGATATTTTGGAAGAATTCCTTCTTTTGGAAGAGCTAGAACAGTTCTGACTGTGTAATTGGATGCAAATGCGAATATAAAGGACTGAAAGCAAATGAAAAACTAAGATATCATATCCATATCCTACTCGTCATTATGATGTCTTGGGCAAGTGTTTAAGAGCAAGAACAGAGATGATACTTAGTACAAACACACAACTAAATCATTCATTATCACGGTCATGTCTTCAACTTCTTAAGAATTTCTTGGAAGAGTTTCTTCTTGTGGAAGAGTGATTAGAACAAGTGTAACTGTGATAGTGAACAGCAAAAACTACAACTAAATCCTACAGTACTATAGCTATTCATCATTCATCATTATAATCTGTTGGAAGAATTTCTTCTTGTGGAAGAGTTAGAATGAATATAACTACAGTAGCTAATTAAAACAACTATTAATTCAAATTCAAAATGTAAAGGCAGCTAGAAGACTTATCTAATTTACGCAAAATAAATCCGTGCAAGAGGCAGGGGCCCTCTACCACCTGACGGAATTCAACTCCAAATTAAATCACGCTTTCAAAACAACACGGTCTGCTCCATTAAAGATGAAATAGTTTGAACATAAAACTCTGCGTCTTCAGGAATGTAGCACAGAGTCTAAACAAAATCTAGCATCAAATCTAACATAAAATCTCTAACATAGCTCTCGGTCTCCCAAGTGTTTATAAAGCAAATGCACATAACAATACTTGCAACAATTCAGGAACACTGTCTTTCCTTATCGGAATCACGTTAGGACTCTTTGAAGTGGCTGCGTGAAGAGGAAAAGACATCTGGACTGAGACAATCCTAATAGAAGTCTTCCTTCTTAAATGTGTTCCCACGTTCAAAACCATACCCAGAATTCGTTTCTTCCTCCATGATGAGCAACGAACCATGTAGACATGACGTGGATCATGCCCATATGCGGTTTTTCTCAAGAGGCCACCTGGAACATACTAAAACATGAAGGCAGCTGCAGAATCGCCGGTTAGCTACGGAATGTCTGCATTCTGCAGCTAGTTCCGGTCAAAATGCTTTATAATGGCAAAAATCACAAAACTTAGCAATTCAGTCATGTAAATCATTCTAGAAGTAATTTTAACTATATTCATTGATCAATTGGGTCTAAGATAGCAATGGAAAAGGGAAAATGAGGTAAAATGAGGTGAAGGAAAGCACAATTTTGAGGCTCAACAAGGCCAAAAAATATTTTGAATCAGTAAAACTTGCACTCACCCGAGCTCTTGTCCTAATGAGCCCTGATTTCTCAAAATATTTTCTCATTTTCTCATTTTCATCCGAGCATACAGTAGCTGCGGTTCTGCTGCAGAAAAATCTAGAGGGAATGGAACAGCCCATTTCCTTCTTCAGCAAAGCACTGAGAGATGCACCCTTGAAATACAACATAATGTAAAAACAGGCCTATGCCTTAGTCAAGGCCTTGAAAGACTTTAGGGTGTACATTCTGCATTCCCACACCATAGCCTATGTGCCTAACATAGTGGTCAAAGATATCTTGTCCCAAGACCCAGATGGGAAGAGGGGTAAATGGATTGTTGTGATCTTAGAATATGACCTTGAGGTAAAACCCACCAAACTAATCAAAGGTTAGGGCTTAGCTCGACTAATGGCTGAATCAAATCTACAAGCCCTTGACATTAACATGGTAGATGCCTTGGATGAGCAGCAGAGATTTTCCGATCCTACTGTTGAGGAGAAGTTTCAGAGCTCTCCTTGGTATTCTGACATTCTGTATGTGCTCACACACCTCAATACCCCTCTTGAACTATCAAAGACAAAGGCCAGATTCTTAAAGCTAAAAGCTAGAAGCTATTGCATAATGAATGAAGGCTTATAGTGGAAAAATCAAAATGGCCTATTGCTTAAATTTTTGCTTGAATATGAAGCAGATAGGATTAAACAAGAATTCCATGCAGGAGAGTGTGGAGGCCACCTGAACTGGAAAGCCACTACAAACAAAATACTCAGAGCTGGCTACTATTGGCCTACACTCTTCAATGATTTCCATAAGATGATAATTGCCTGCCACAAATGCCATATTTTTTAAGGCAAAATAAATCTCATCCCCTTACCTTTACAACCCATCACTGTTGAAGGTCCCTTTATGCAATGGGGCCTAGATTTCATAGGAGAAATTCACCTGCTTCTTTTGCATGACACAAATGGATCTTAACAGCCACAGACTACTTCACTATGTCAATAAAGGCCATACCTACTAGGAATGCCACAGATTTAGTCATCATTAGGTTCCTAGAAGGTCATATCCTCTCTCGGTTTGGTTGCCCAAGGAAAATAATCACTGATAATGTTGCTTCTTTTGGATCCAAGAAAATGGTTGATTTTTGTCACAGGTATCAAATTGCACTTGGTCATTCAACTACCTATTACCCACAAGGTAATGGTTTAGCTGAATCATCAAACAAGAGCCTGGTGACCATCATCAAAAAGCTACTAGAGGAGAACAAATAGTCATGGCATAATAAGTTAGTGCATGCGCTATGGGCCGACAGGCTTACAAACAATAAATTCATTGGCATGTCACCATACCAACTTGTCTATGGAACAAAAGCAGTGTTTCCTACTAGCCTTGGGGTATCAGTGATCAAGCTGGTCCAGGAGATTCAGACAGAAGAAGACGGTATGGTGAGAAGGATAAACCAAACAATTCATCTCCAACAAACAAGGGAAGAGGTCTATAACAGAGGTATCAAAGTTTAGGAAAATATAAAGAAGTTATTTGAAAAAAGAACTAAGGCCTCTGATTTCAAAATTGGAGATAAAGTTATGAAGTGGGATTCAAGGAGAGAGGACAAATGAAAGCACGACAAGTTTGACAGTTTGTGGCAAGGTCCATACATTGTCCAGGCCACTATGGGTTCAAATTCCTTTTTTCTATAGGAGTTAGATGGTACTTAGCTGTTTGGGGGTCCTGTCAATGGCAGGATTCTCAAACACTACTTTTGCTGATCTCCAATTTCTAGTTTCCATTTCCATTGTACATACCATTACATTGTTTTATTTTCAAGAAAAATAAAAAATGTTTCAAAAAACAGAGAGAAAGGAGAGGTTTAGACATGCTCAAAACATGAACCTGTGAAGTGCAAATATTGGCTCTAATATTATCAAAACACGAGCCAAAGAACGTAAAGATAGCTGATTCAAACATGCCCAAAACCTGGATCAACAAAGAAGAAAGAAGAATCAGCTCTAACAAGCCCAAAATCAGAGTTGAAATGTAGAAAAGAAATTGACTCTAACAAGCTCAAAAATTGAGTCACAAAGAAAGAAGGATGCTTCAAACTTCAGATTTCAAGCCTTCAAGATTTTGTTTTCAGTTTTCTGCAAGTTTCTTTCCATTTGCAAATGTATTTATGGCTTGGATCCGCAGCAAACTAGACTGTCTAATCCTAGTTTGACTATTTTTAAATTTCTGTTGTAGAATGTAGAGAAGAAATCTGTTGGACACTCTAATCCTAGTAGATATTAGATTAGGTAGAGAAACATATGAGACCAACAGTCTAATCTGGTCTCATGGAGTGATAATGGTAGATTTAGAATAGGTTTATTTTCTGTTTATAAGATAAATGATGTAAAGGGTCTGCTAGTCCAAATGCACCATAGAAGAAAAAATGCTAGAATTGTAGGATGGGTAGGTAGATTGTTTGGAGATTGTTTCTTCTAATAGATGTCTTAAAAATTGTAGTAGTTTAAAACAAAAGAATAAAGGTGGCTCAAGTAGCAGGCATCTCGCCTACACCAAAGATCATCTTATGAATTCTTGACTCCTTCAAGAAGAAGCCATCCCCATGTGGAGCCACTGTTAGCCCCCCTATAAATTTTTGACAAGAAAACAGGGGGATAAATTTTTTTTGAGCCTTCAAGGAATGCATTTTCCTTGAAAAAGACATCATCCTTGAAGCCTCCTTGTGCCTTTTTTCCTTTGATAAAATCCCCTCTGCTGTTTCCATTCACAAAGCCTCACTAATTGAAAAAATGTGCTCCAAAAGGCCTTTATTTTCCCCTTTTACCCCTGCAGAATATCCCATTTTAACCTTTTTTTTCCCTTTGTCAAAGTTCCCCTTTTACCCTCTAAATCCTCCCAAGACCCCCTATAAATCATACATTCACCCCTTGTTTGGTCTAATTCCCCTTTTCCCTCTATTGTTACCCTTTCTCGGCCTTGAAATGCACTAAAAGTGGGAAAAAACCCACTTTTCCATATAATAGGGCCTAGCCACTTTCCCGCCAGCCCACAAACCACTTCCCCACGTGACCCCGTGCCAGAAACAAGTGCAAGGACTCAAAGCACTAATCGCAATTGCAACTTGCAGGCAGGCACATCTCTGTGTTAACTAAAAAACTTTGATGCGATTGAGTTTTGGTCCATAAGGCCTTTGTCGTGATCTCCACTATTGATCTATCATTTTGATCAGACGGCTCGGTGCTAATCACACTCCCACCCCAATCGCAATCAAAACATTTTCCATGACACCCCTCTACTCCTTCCAATTGCGACGTCCTGATCCGATCTGAGCCGTCCACCCCCCCTAGATCCGATGGATAGTGCTCAATCGCTTCCCATTGCAATTGCAAGGTCTAAATGTGCCACCCGACTACATTCGCTGATTGCGATCCGCTGATCCCAGCCTAGCCATTGATCCGATGGCCCGCGCTCTCTAGCTCCAATCACAATCGCATTTTTCAACTGTTGCCACCTTCTGCCCTTTGCGATTGCAATCTCCCCGATCCAATCTCAACCGTCTGTTAGCCCAAGATCCAACGGTCATAAACCAATCGCACCATCGTTCAATCAGACTGCAGACCCTCCCATTTCTCCCCTTCGATTGGATTGTAGTCGTTGATCTCCTCCTGAGATCCGATGGTCCTAAATGAATTGCCCTCTGCCCATGCCGGGTCCCACCGCACACGATCATTTGCATTGCATTTTCATTCATTTCTATACATTCCACCCAACGTCATAAACCATCCCACTGTTTAATCTCCATCATCGATCTTCACCACCAGACCATGATTGAATAGTCCATGAGCATTTCTCCACCAAAAACCTATTAGTTGCAGTTCACACCGTATTCCTGCATTTTTCACCATTGTTTCATCTAAAACCACCGTTTCTACCAGCGCCGCACTATCATTCTTCCCTCCCTCCATAGCTATCCTCCCCTATGCATGGATTTCATAATAGAGTTGCGTGTTTTTGCAGGGTAAGAGCGGCGGAAAACTGCCATGATTCACAGTCTCAGTACAGTCACAGAGAAACAGGAAAGGACCATTTTCAAGAGCCAAACTCATGAAGAAGGGTCTGAGAAGACGTATGACAGGGCTTGAATTAAAGGAATAGAGTTTAAACTCTGAAAAATCTTCCCCAGAAACCATTAAAGCATAGATTTCGCAGTCATAGGCAAATGTGGAAGTGGCAAAGAGTATGAGTGGGAAAAACAGAGTGTTTAGGGCCTGTAATAGAAGATTTTGAGCCTTAAACCAAGTATTTCAAGGCAAGGTACCAGATCGAAGATTCCTTGGATCTCTCAGAAGGTCCAATGCACAGAAAACTATGTCATCAGGGTAGCAACCAGTAGAACATTCCTACCTGTGAAAGGACAAAGCGCCCATATTGTTCCTTTATTTACCGTGTTCCTGTAGAAAATTCAGCCTTGACCACAGTCCTAAGCTACCAAAGCATTTTTTATGCAGCATGGAGGACTTCATTTTCATTTATTTACCTTTTTGTTTATTCACTAGAGTACTACAAAGTATTGCAGCCAAAGTACATCAGGGGCATACCTGGAGTAAGTGAAAGCCCGACGAAGACCACCATTTCATCCAAAGAGTACTAGGGATAAATGCACAGTATTTAAAACTGAATGGGCTTCGGTCCTCTTTATTTTCCAAGTTTTAATGCTTCATTTAGTGTTTCACCTATCTCTTCTGCTCTCTTCAGCTATAAAATTCAAGGAGGAACTCATTGTAGAGGTTGTTGATCAGTTATCAGAGAATTTCAAGTTGTTTCTTTTGAAACATAGTCTCTGTGTAAAGTTGTAAGATAGGCTGAGGAATATGTTTTCAAACTAAATATTCAGCTATTGGTAATTTTGTACTTGACTAGTGTTTCTCTTTAATATTAAAAGCACATTTCTTTGGATCTTGAACTAAAGCAGTTGGTGATGTTTTCTATCTCTCTGTTTTATTTCATTTCATTCCATTTCTTCTGGCTCGCATCAGAAAATTGGCATAGGATTTACCCTTGTTAGGTACCCTATGTTTCTGCTCTCCTTGCCTTCAATGTTTTCTACTAAATGTGTTATCTAAGGGTTGATTTCTGTTAATTTAACCAGTGTAGTGGATGTCATTTTCTACTAGCTGATGTATGAATTAATGAATCTGTTCTTAGATGTTCTTGTTAGGATTTAATTGAATGAATTGGGAAACTGGGAGGTCTAGAACTTTGTCTCTATCTCACTAGGATCCTTTTCAGTTAATTGAACCTTTCTAATATCCCTCAAGATGGAGGTCGAATCATTGAGAGTTCAAAGTCTCTCTCTGATATCAAGTCTTTAACTTTGTGTTCTAAATCTTTATTTTCTCCTCCTCTCTTACCATTTCAAGCCACACCATCATCTTTAAGATCCAATGCTTTAGATGACTAGCTCAATTGAAAGCCTACATATTGATTAGCAAGAAAATCCTTTCCTGACTCCATTGCCCAATGGTCTTGAATGCTCCCTCGAATTATCTCTCTTTTGCCTAAAATCCTCTTTACTCAGCCTTGTCTTATATTGAACCTTTCTTTCCTGATTCCCAACAACTAAACAAACAATCAAACAAACAAACCCCAAGCCTTGTAACTAGCCTAATATCTTAACCTTTGAACTTCCAAGACATATACCTTTGACAATCATAGAGAGATCCCTCTTTGGACCCAAGAGGGCTAGATCCTGAGGTCTAAAAGTGGTTCTGATGTTGTCTCATCTTTTGGTCTTTCCAATCTGGCCAAAACATGGGAACCCCAACATATTGGCGACTCCACTAGGGACATTCTGAGTATTTTCCATCCTACTACATTGCAAGAGCCTCAGAATACCTAGAAACTCTGGTTAGGTTGGTAGTGAAACACTTCCATTTTTAGTCCACTTTCTACACCATTTGTTGTGTTTCCCCCACACTCTTAGACAGAGTCTGGAAAGGGCCAGGTAGCCTCCGGTCTCACACTCTTTAGAGGTGACATATCTGGTAAAATCCCTCCTAGTCAATCTCTGGTTAGATTTTGCTATGTTTTGAAGGTATCCTCAAAAAGGGACATCTCATAAGCATTGTGGTGGACAGTGTACCCCCCAGAAGCATCCTAAACCTTCCCCCTAGCGACTCCATAATCCATAAACGATTAAAAGACTCCATTGTTGATCAGTAGGCCTAATGATTATCTTGGTTCACATAAAACTCCACTGGGAGACCAGCCCTCTTAACAACATCAGCCATAGTAGAAATAATGAGTAGGGCTAAGCTGCTTGGTTAGAAATAGCATTCTGGCTTCAAGAACCATTCACATGAGAGCTTATCCTAATCCGAACCCACCTGAAATAGTTGACAACCCTGAGAGAATCCTCAAGAGATCTCCTGCACTTATAAGACCAACTATTTCAAGCCACATCCATAGAGCTAACTCTATACCAGAATACTTTACAGCTCTATCGGACCCATTTTCGGACCTAGGCGCTCAAAACAGTTTACCAAGAACTAGGTCATTTAGTGTCCTAGACCAGCCAGACCTTGAGCTCCCTTGTTCACCATATCAAAGTGGTAAACACACTAGGGACAGAGAGAACCCTCAATCTACACCTCCAGATATTCACTTCATTCAAAACTTGGGGCTCTACCACCCTAAATCTGCCCAACAAGCTTCTGTTGGTCGTAGTATCACGGTCATCCATATACCACCTACTCAAGCCAACACTTTACCTCATCAAAACATCATCATGGCAGCCTGGTATGCACCTCTGGTATTACCTCAGCCTCTAGTGCCCTTACCCAACGATTATCAATCAAAGATCCCATCACTGCAAAGGAGTCCACCACAGCTCAGCACCATGTAGATAGGATGAATTTTTTTTTTTACTACATGGAGATAGATGATGATACAGTCAAAATGAGAATCTTTGCCCAGAGCTTAGGAGGTGATGTGAAGAAAGGGTTCAAAGGCCTACCTCCTAATAGTATCCAAGACCTTCCCTCTTTATATCAAACCTTCATAGCACAAATGGGAGGTTAAGGCCAATCCTCTCCAAATCCTAGCAGAATACAAGAATCTTAAGAGGAACTTCGGAGAGAGTGTCTAGGACTACTCTATAAGGTTTAACAACATTTACAACACTCTTCCTATACACATGAAACCTCCCCAAGGTATGGTTCTAGTGAAATACCTTGAAGGCTTGGATGTTGACATGGCATACCAGCTCAGGGAGAGGGATTACAATATATTGGAAGACATGCAAAAGGGCGCAGTGAGTGTAGAAGCAAATCTGATTGAGAAAAAAGCTAGATTGAGAGCTGAGAAAAGGGTAACATATAGAGATGACCTTGTAGCTTCCACATTTGACCCCAATTATGACTGTCTGTCAAAAAATGTCGAAAATCTGCAACAAATGATGGGAAAAATGGTTGTCACAATTAGCAATAAAAATAGAAACCAGAACCAGAACCATAACTTTAGAAGAAACAACACCACTCCCAACAGACAAAGAGAGTCAGATCAACAAGTTATTCCCCCATTTCAAGAAAAATTCCTTGATGAATATGAGGGAATCATAGAAGAGTATGAAAGAACTGCAATAAACATGTTTGAAGTGGAAAACTCAATCCACTGTTGTTCCACAGAGGAAGATCAACCCTCACCCTCATATTGGGATGAGGAAAGATTAGAATATGAGGATTACAGGCTGGGTTTTGAAAATGCCATCATGCAGGTCAGAGAATAATATGAACTTAGGAGCAAAAAGAGCCGAGACAATTCCAAACCCAAATCTTCTGAGATTACCATCAAGAAAGGGCCTGAGAAATCTTCTAAAGCAACTGCTGAAAGTAACAAATCAGTAGCCGAAAGTTCTGGGAAGAACAAAGGAAAAGACAACCAAAACACTAATAAATAAGGTCAACCAACTAGCAGCACTAGCATTGTAGTTAGTGCTCCTGATAAAACTTTCACAAACACTGCACATAGTGAGAATCAACCCACTGATTCAGCCAATAAGGTGTTGGCCAATAAAACAGAGTTGAACATTCCAAAGAGTCAGTCCACTTTCAATTTGGAGAGTGAGATTGTGAAAATTAAAATCTTTTTCCCACTTTCTGAGTTGGCCACTCAGGATGTATATAAAGGCCAAATTTTGAAAGCATTGAAACTAGGTGAGAGCAGAGACATGGTCAATTTGAGTGACGATCAACCAACCCTTCTGTTTGGTCCCAAGATAGAAGGGAAGTTTCAAGAAGGGGTAGTACCTCCTTTTTATATCAGTCTAAATGTCCATGATAAGATCCTACACAATGCAATGCATGACTCTGGTGCCTCACACAACTTAATGCCTAAGGTGGTTATGGAAAGGTTAGGCCTAGAGATAACTCGCCCTTATAAAGATCTATATTCATTTGACACTAGCAAAGTAAAATGTCTGGGCCTAATCAAAGACCTGTGTGTAAGCCTTACCCAGATTCCAGCAAAATGTATGGTCATGGATGTTGTGGTGGCAGATGTGCCACCTAACTATGACATGTTGCTGTCAAGGTCATGGGGAGCCAAGCTGCAAGGTACAATGCAGATGGATGGGGCATATGTCACAATCCCAGTCTTTAGCCAACTTAGAAGAATGTATAGAGAGACACAAATGAAATTTCTGGTCAATAGCCCCGAAAAGCCTGAAAATTCACCTTTATACTCTGTACACATGAATCTTGACTCCTTCATCCTTTGCAATGATGAATCTGTGGAGGGGTTAGGATTCAAAAAAAAATATACACACGATGAAACAGAGCCCGTGGACTTTAACATAATGGCCACTCTGGACATAGAAAACTTTGAACAATGCGTTGAAACAAAAACTCGGAGTAAACCAGAAATATAATGCTGTCAACTAATTAGTCACTCTCTGCAGGCTCATACACCACACCAAGAACAAAACAGTGATGAACCGAAGAACAAACCTTTATGTGAAATGAATTTCGATGGGTCATGCACCAAGAGAACTGTTGGAGTAGGAGTGTGGCTACATAACACTGAGAGTGACTACGCAGAGAGCCATGCATTCAACCTGCATTTCAAATGTACAAACAATATCGCAGAGTATGAGGCACTGATCTTAGGCTTAACTCCATTGAAAAAATTATGAGCTCGTAGGATAACCATGCATTGAGACTCTGAGCTAATCATTAAATAGGTGAATGGTGAATACACAACGAAATATCCTAGGCTGAGAGCATACAGGAATGACACCCTGGATTTATTGAAAACATTTGTTGAATACGAATTAGTTTTTGTCCCTAGGAGTCAAAACGTCATTGCAAATGGATTAGCTTTCCTTGCTAGTTCATACCCTAAAACTCCAAGTGACCAACAGATCATCATTCAGACCAAATTCAGAGCTGTAGTGCCAGATAAAAAAAAATATTGGTAGGTCTTTGAGGGCGATAAACAGAGTTAAGATTTCCTAACAGGAAGGAATGAGTTTGAATTTTCTGACTCAGACTCTACATTTGACAATAGTTGCCTAAGTGAAGAATCCCCAGATGAAGAAGAACCACCCTATAACATAGAAATAAACACTTTAGATGAAAAGATTGGAAATCCAAACGAAAAATGTGAAACGAAGATAGTGAAGAAGTAGAGGTGTTGCAAGCCAAAGATATGAACATACCTCGACGTCGGACACCTTTAGAAGACCTTTTTGACTGTGATGATGTAGCAAAAAATCCCACTATGGAACATGCAGACTCTGACGTTGAAGAATGCAACATAGGCACTGAAGATAAACCCAAAATGATTAAATTGGCTAAGTCCCTTCCTGCAAACATGAAAAATAAATACATTGACCTTTTCAAGGAATTCATTGATGTGTTTTCTTGGAGCTATGAGGACTTAAAGGACTATCACACGAACATTATACAACACAAAATACCTTTGAAAGAAAATCAGAAGCCCTTTAGAAAAAAAATTAGTAGGATAAACCCAAAGAAATTGCCTGTAGTTGAAAAATAGATTAAAAAGATGTATGAGGGAGGCATAATTGTGCCTGTGAGGTTCTCTGATTGGGTATCAAACCTAGTGGCTGTGAGAAAGAAAACAGGGGAGATCAAGCTGTGTATTGATTTCAGGAATCTTAATAGAGCCTCACTCAAAGACAATTACTCTTTGCCAAAAATGGAACAGATCCTTCAGAGGGTAGTAGGCTCAAAAAGGATCTCCCTGCTAGATAGCTTTTCAGGTTACAAACAAGTATTAGTAATCCCAGAAGACCAACTCAAGACAGCCTTTACCACTCCATGGGGCACTTTTATGTATGTAAAGATGCCTTTTGGGCTTATGAACGCTGGTGCAACCTTCCAAAGAGCAATGGACATAGCCTTTTCAGATGAAATAGGGAAATTCATTGTCATATACCTGGATGACATAACAGTCTATTCCAAGACTGAGGAAGAACACCTGAAACATCTGAGAAAGGTCTTTGAAAAATGTCAAAGGTTCGGTCTATCATTGAATCCTAAAAAGACTGTATTTGGGCTGCAAGAAGGTAAGCTGCTTGGCCACATCATATTTGAGAAGGGAATCAGGATAGACCCACAAAGAGTTGAGGGAATACTAAAAATCACACACCCAAGAAACATCAAAGAATTACAGTCCTTTATTGGGAAGATCAACTTCTTAAGGAGGTTCCCAACCTAGTTGAACACCTTAGGAATATGACAAACATGTTAAAGAAAGGTGCGGGAGTTAAATGGACTGTAGAGGCCAAAAAATCTTTTGAATCAGTAAAAATTGCACTCACCCGAGATCTTGTCCTAATCAGCCCTGATTTCTCAAAAGATTTTCTCATTTTCTCATTTGCATCCGAGCATACAATAGCTGCAGTTCTGCTGCAGAAAAATCCAGAGGGAATGGAATAGCCCATTTCCTTCTTCAGCAAAACACTGAGAGATGCACCCTTGAAATACAACATAATGGAAAAATAGGCCTATGCCTTAGTCAAGGCCTTGAAAGACTTTAGGGTATACATTCTACATTCCCACACCATAGCCTATGTGCCTAACATAGTGGTCAAAGATATCTTGTCCCAAGACCCAGATGGGAAGAGGGGAAAATGGATTGCTGTAATCTTAGAATACGACCTTGAGGTAAAACCCACCAAACTGGTCAAAGGTTAGGGCTTAGCTCGAATAATGGCTGAATCAAATCTATAAGCCCTTGACATTAACATGGTAGATGTCTTGGATGAGCAGCATTGATTGTCTAATCCCACTATTGAGGAGAATTTTCAGAGCTCTCCTTGGTATTCTGACATTCTGTATGTGCTCACACACCTCAATACCCCTCCTGAAATATCAAAGACCAAGGCCAGATTCTTAAAGCTAAAGTCCAGAAGCTATTGCATAATGAATGAAGGCTTATACTAGAAAAATCCAAATGGCCTATTGCTTAAATGTTTGCCTGAATCTGAAGCAGACAGGATTAAACAAGAATTCCATGTAGGAGAGTGTGGAGGCCACCTGAACTGGAAAGCCACTGCAAACAAAATACTTAGAGATGGCTACTATTGCCCTAAACTCTTCAATGATGTCCATAAGATGATAATTACCTGCCACAAATGCCAGATTTTTTAAGGCAAAAGAAAGCTCATCCCCTTACCTTTACAACCCATCACTGTTGAAGGTCCCTTTATGCAATGTGGCCTAGATTTCATAGGATAAATTCACCCTGCTTCTTCTGCATGACACAAATGGATCTTAACAGCCACATACTACTTCACTAAGTGGATAGAGGCCATACCTACTAGGAATGTCACAGATTTAGTCATCATTAGGTTCCTAGAAGGTCACATCCTCTCTCGGTTTGGCTGCCCAAGGAAAATAATCACTGATAATTTTGCTGCTTTTGGATCCAATAAAATGGTTGATTTTTGTCACAAGTATCAAATATCACTTGTTCATTCAACTGCCTATTACCCAAAAGGTAATGGTTTAGCTGAATCATCAAACAAGAGCCTGGTGACCATCATCAAAAAGTTGCTAGAAGAGAACAAAAGGTCATGGCATAATAAGTTAGTACATGCCCTGTGGGCCGACGGGCTTACAACAAAGAAATCCATTGGCATGTCACCATACCAGCTTGTCTATGGAACAGAAGTTTTTCCTACTGTTCAGTGACTATGTTTTCATTTTTATTCATCTCTGATCTTTCTTTGACTGCAGAGTCACCGTGAAAATCTCCTTCTACCATATTCGTTCCTTCAATGAAAACTCGTCGCCTCTGTAGTTTTTGAGTGATCCTTATTGATCATGATCCATCATGGCCTTCTGATTAATATTGCACTCCTAATCCTTTAATGAATAAGGATTTATGGATCATCACCCAGAGAACCCTAATTAAATAATTCTTGGACTTAGAAATGCAGACTGATTTAATGCGTTTTCTGATAGATCGATCGCCTCCAAAATTAAAAAAATTCATTAATGAAAATGTAAGCTCCGCATGGAGGCAATACAACCTTGAGGACCTCGACAAATCTGCGGACAGAGTCCAAACAATGGTGGCCTTTGCTTTCTAGTTTTAACTATGGCTTTCTAGGTTGTTAGAGATGTTTTAGGGGTTAACACAGAGGTTCTAGGTTTATCACAGAGACACAGGGTTTCAAAATGTTTGAATGGGATCAGCGGTTTTTTTTTAGGCGGGGAGGGTGGTTTGGTGGTTTTCGCACGATGCATAAGTGGTTAGGTGGTAATTTTTGCGGGGATGCGATAAACTGTGATGGTGACACGTGGAAGATGGGATGGTCATGAAACCACCCATTTCGCAACCCCCAAAGGTTTTTAACCCTCGAGCTTTTGGTGTTGTGATAAGGCGCGATGGCTGTTAGATCTGATGGAGTGGATCGGATAGTGGTCGGGTGAGCAGGGTTTTTGAGTTAGTTAGGAAAATGGGGCTAGGAATTTTAAATGACTCGGCGGGTTTAAACAATAAAGTGGGGCCATGGGATTTCAAATGACATGGAGGGTTTTAAATAGTAGCGCAAGGTTTTTAATGTAGTGGGGGCCCGGGGTCATATTAAAGTGGGGGGTAGCGTTTATAAAAGCGGGTGATTTAGTATAAAAAAGGAATTGGGGTGTCAATATAATGTGGTTGGGTAGAATAGGGAAGGTCTATTTTTAAAGTGGGCCCGATAGTTTAAATTTATTTTTAGAACAATGTAAAAAATGGGTTTTTTATATTGTTTCAATGGAAGAAGGGAAAGGATTTTAGCAATGGGAGTGGGGTTTTGGTTAGGGAAAGGGGTTTTGAGAAATCAGACAAGGCTAAATGAGGGGATTGTGGTTAAACCTAGGATTTTTGGAGCATGAGAGTGTTAGAAAGGTAAAATGAGAGATAACAGATTGTTTTAAATGGAAATAATGAAGGCAGTGAGATTTCTGAAAATAAATGGTAGTCAGGGAATGTTATTTTCAAAATACTGTAGAAAATCCATAGTCATCTAGTGATATTGTAGAATACAGGAGACTAACAGAATCTGTGCTCAATAAATTTTTAAATATATGTCACAAAAATAAGAAATTAGATGGTCTTTAAGTTAACACCTTTGGAAATTAATTATTGATAACCCTAAATGATTTGATATAATGAAAGACTTCACAATGCCATTATCTGCTGATATTAATTGAAATGTAAGGAAGAAATTTGGAGGGAAACTCAAAATGATATGCTGAATAATAGAATCTATCACTTTAAATGTAATATTCCCAATTGGGAAATCCCAACAACACATGCATGAAAAACACATTTTTAGAAATATATGCTATAAAAATCAAAATCAACCCTCAGATCCATTATATCTAACAATATGACATCTAAATCCAAGAGGATATCTGAAACAAATCATATTAGGTGAGGTAAACAAGCCTCCCACACCTAGTACAACTCAAAAATACTGAAACCCCAAGACTACTGCAAAATGAAATTACTACATAAAGAGACAGTGCAATCTAATGAGGTTTTATACATAGAAATGGTAGAGAAAAATATATCTAATATTATATTAATCAATATGGCCCAAAAACTGAGATCTAGTCTCCTTTATACAAATCCAAGAGAACCCGTGAAGGGTTTCTAGGAATATCCCCAACTATAAATGGTGATCTTCAGCCCTAAGAATGAATAATCATTGAAAACTAAAGCAGAAGAGAATAGAAGGCTGAAATAATGTAGATATGATGTATATATGCTCAAAGGTTTTCCCCCATGAAAGGATGAACCCTTCAATCACAGAAAAACTCTAAAAAAGAACCACAAGATCCCCTACTGAAACTGCCCTCCAAACTAATGCAATTCTAGTCTAAAATTACACTGTAGGTGATGGAAATATATTGGTCTACTGCCAAATATCTGAAATAAGCTCAATTTCCCTCAAAATAATCTCCCAAGAGAAGTAATCCTTCCTCCTATGTTAAACCAACTCAAGAAGTGGGTTTCTCAACCCTCCACTGCAACACCTTGCAACACAACACAATATTCTGCAGCAACTATGTTGTAGCTAAAGAATGAAGCTTGGCCCCAATTCTGAATGTGTGGAATCATAGATCAGGTCTCTCCCAAGAACTACTCGAAGGGAAGAGATGGAATTCCTAAACATCAATATCAAGTACTAAACAACTGAAGAGAGAAAAGGTCTAAACCAACATATCAAAATATAATTGATAAGATGACCCCCATATGGTTGGCATCCTATTCCTTATAAACTATGTGAACCTTCTCACCTTGGGTCTCACTGATTAGGGTATCCTCCATCACACAATCAATCTCCCTCCAAAATTGTGTTGTACCATTCATCAATGCCACTCCTCCATAACAACGTTGTTTGATTTGGTCAAGGTTGACCTCTTCAACCTACTCTAACCCTTTTCAAACCTAAGGGTCTTCAATCCAACTCTTATATAGTTGTCTAAACTAATCCACACTCATATTGAGCTGCGTTTATTGATGATTCACTCCTCCCACATTAATGATGTTGACTTGGTCAAAGTTGACTTTGTCCACATCCATTAGTCCTTGTTCACACATGAGAGTGCTAGATCCAGTTATTTTAATGATCCCCTTTCACATCAAGAGGGATTTTATACTTGTTTAAGATATGTATGGGTCTCCTTCCCCATTTATTCATCTAGCTAGGTGCTAAGATAAAAATCAATATTCCTATTAGCTGCATGCTAATTTAGGAATATTGCAGTCCTCCCCTGCCAAATGTTTCTTGTCCTAAAAAAATTGTAAGGATAGAAATAAAGAGCCTCATCTCCTCCTCCTGTAGCATCCTCATATGATAATTTCCTCCAAGGACCATAATTTTTTCTCATCAATACATCTCCAATTTGCCCCTCCCAAGTATGCAAGCTAGCTTTTGGTGAGCATCCCAAATAGTTATCATCATATATAAGTAAAACATCCATGGAGGAAACAATGTGTTGTTTAGAGGCCTTCTTGAGGCATAAGATCTAATATATATTGGGACCTATCATCCCCATGTGAATCTCCCATCCCCAAGCTATCATCTATAAAAAATGAGCTACCCTCCAAAATGGTAACTCATGAAAATTCTGCTCCACCTTTGGCTCCTGCAACGTAGGTGCGCTGAATAAATGAACATGGTAGAAAAAATAGTATACCCCACACTGTCACTCTCTCCACTTATGATAAGTGTAGAGTAGCTACTGATATTGGGCTACAGTAATGTTTCCCTCAAATGGCAAGAAGAAGACTGGATCTCCAAATATCCTTTCTCTAATGTCATGAATCATGCTAGCCCAAACCATCCCATACAAAATGAATGGCACATCATCACCATATGGCATCCAAATCAGAAAAATGTTGAAGGTTATGTGCAAGTTTGGATGATACCAATGGTCTCTCAAGTGGATACAACACAGTCTTTCCAACTACTATTTTATAACATTAGGTGGCAAGTGGTCCCACAACAAGATAACAGTTGTGCATGTTTTCTCATCTACTATGAGGTAGTGAATAACATTGTATATCAGCTGAGTACAATAATAATAACAATAGACTTTCCCAAATTCATTTAGAGAAGGTTTATCTCCATCATAAATGTTTGTCCTATAATGACCATGAAACCCATAAATAATATTGCCCTCTTGTGGAGCAATGCACTGTGCATAGATTGTGAGAAGATGCAAATACTCAATGAAATAATGAATAAGTACAGAAATACATTCCTTACCATGCATAGTGAGTTAGCTGAAAGTGTGGTCCATGGGTGAGTCCTCCCATGAGAATATCCTCATAAAATTCTACAAAATGAAGGGATGCATACTCCCCTTGGAACACTCCATCAATAGAAACATACTCCCAAGTGACAGCGCTGTTGGCCTTAGTGATAAGGCTCTTGTCACTCCATGACTCCTTTCTTTGACATGCCACATGCCAAAGTCATCCACCATCATGTTGTTATGTGGGGAGATATCCTTCCTATGTGGAAGCACCTCCTTATCCTCCAATGCTGAAGGGTAGCCTCCTTGCATCTCAATTGTGCCATCCCTTTCTCCAGAAATATCATGCCAAGTATGGGAAAAATTCTACCCATACTCTCCCAATAGTAGCCAAAGGAACAATAACTCTTGATTCTCCATCACACCTCCATCATACAAATCATGAGGTGAAGATATGATGATTGACATCAAAAATGTCATATCAACATAATGCATCCAAACTTCTTGCTGCCATATGATGCAAGTGTCTTGCCAAGTTTCCTCTACCATAATACCCTTTGGATAAGGATATGTCACATGATGGCCAAACTCTTTAAAGATCAGCCAATGCAGCCATTCCTCCTGCTTCCCGGTGTCATAAATATGCAAGTGGATCAGTAACCTCTTTCTCACCACCCACACCCATTTGTCCCCATGTGGGCGTCTCCCACCATGCTCCATCTTGGTACTCCTCCAATGAAGACTACCATCCTCCCAATTCATATTTCTTCCTTTTCATTTCATAGGATGTTGAAATGAAACCCATTGGAGATCTCCTAGAGAATATCCCACACTAATGACCTTCTTGAATCCATAAAGATTCAAGTGCGCTGAAAGCAAGGTCTCCTCATAGAGTTGTACAATACTCAACAAGAAAAACCCATCACACTACTGGAAAATGAGAGGACTCTCATCAATCATCTACTCCTCCGGTGTCACACAAGTGCAATAGTCATTAGAATTATCTATCAATAGATGATATCCCCACTCATTATTGCTGCTTAATGACAACATTGTTAATCTCCTCAATGGTGTATTTGTTGTCTCATGCTCTAGCTCAAGGATGAACATAGAGTTCTACATTGGATTGCTTAGGACAAAGCTCATCTTATCCTCCACAAAACCACACCCCAAGTGTTGTGTGCAGCTCAATAATGACATATTATTATGATTTATTATCCCTTCCTTGAACAACTCAAGACTACACAATGCAGTGCAATCTTGCTGCTCCAAATCATCAGTATGTTTTGACCCTTGGTCATGCAAAGGTAGATTTCCACAACCCTCCATAAAATTTTCTGAAATAGCAGAAAGTGGATATTAATGCTTACCTTGGGGAATATTGGGAACATCTTGTATGGCTACAATGGTTCCTCCTTCCAATGTGTTGGCTCCCCCAACTGTTGAGGATGATGGCTGCTCCTCCATAGTTGTGCTAGCGTTGGTACAAATCTCCTCAAGTGGTGGTGAAGGCTCCTCCCCTTTTGATTTCTTCTTGTCAAATATTTTGATCACCCTATGAGTGAAATCTTCAAAAATAGTCACTCTTGCATGACTCAAATGGTTCAACCACCAGGCTCTTGCTTTACCCTCAAGGTGAAGTGCTGAGATCTTAATAGCCTCTCTTTCTACTACTGGATGTAGTAGGAAGAATGCATCTAGCTTCATCACCCAAGCCTTTGCTGTACATGTGGATGATCCATCAAAAATAGACAATAGAAATATATTGACTCTCATCCTCCTATTGTTGTAGGGCCTCCTTTCTTCTTCCATCTGAATAAATTAAGGAAAAGGTAGAGTCTCCTTGAAATACCTTGGTTAAGACTTGTATTCTACAAGGTATCCACTTACGATCTCATGCTCCAAATTCCCTCCATCTCCATGCATCTTTTCTTCTTCCTCAAAAGGAAAGGGCAAGGTGTAATGCCTTGGATCTTTCTGCAACATTGGTTCTTCCTTTTGAGAATATTATGTACATGGCCTTTCTTGTTCTTGAAACCCTCTAGAAGTTTCACTGCATCTCTTCTCTTCTTACTATTTAACCTCCTTGGAGAGGTTCTTCATGGATATGAAAAATGATGAGACAAATCACATTAATTTCACCATTCTAGATCTCTTCTTCTTCTTATAGCATCTTGGCTTGAAATTCACAGGCTGAGCAAAAGATCATGCTTTGATACCACTGGAATATTCCCAATTGGGAAATCTCAGCAACACACACATGAAAAATGCATTTTCAGAAATATATGCTATAAATATCAAAATAAAACCTTCGATCCATTATATCTGAAAATATGACAACTAAATCCAAGGGGAGATCAGAAACAAATCATATTAGGTGAGGTAAACAAGCCTCACACACCTAATATATCTCAAAAATGTTGAAACCCCAAAACTACTCCAAAATGAAATTACTACATAAAGAGACAACACAGACTAATGAGGGTTTATACACAGAAATGGTAGAAACAAATAGATATGATATTATATTAATCAATATGGCCGAAAAAATGAGATCTAGTCTCCTTTATACAAATCCAAGTGAACCTGAGAAGGGTTTATAGGAATATCCCCAACTACAAATGGTGATATTCAGCCCTAAGACTGAATAATCAATACAAACTAAAGCACAGGAGAATAGAAGGCTGAAATAATGTAGATTTGATGCAGATCTGCTCAAGTTTTTTCCCCCATGAAAGGATGAACCCTTCAATCACGGGAAAACTCTCAAAAAGAACCACAAGATCCCCTATTGAAGTTGCCCTCCAAAATAACACAATTCTAGACTGAAATTATGCTATAGGTGATGGAAATATATTGGCCTACTATGAAATATATGAAATAATCTCAAGGTACCTCCAAACTGATCTCCCAAGAGAAGGAATCCTTCCTCCTATGCAAAACCAACTCAGAAAGTGGGTTTCTCAACCCTCCATTGCAACACCCTGCAACACAACACAATATTCTGTAGAACTTGCACTGTAGTTGAAGACTAAAGCTTGGCCCCAATGTTATATGTGTGTAATGATAGATCAGGTCTCTCCCAAGAACTACTCAAAGGGAAGAGATGGAATTCCTAAATAGGAATACCAAGTGCTAAACAACACCAACAATATTACCTAAACAACTGAAGAGAGCAAAGGTCTAAACAGACATATCAAAATATAATTCATAAGATAACCCCCATATGGCTGGAATCCTCCTCCTTATAAACTATGTGAGCGTTCTCACCTTGGGTCCCACTCATTAGGATTTCCTCCATCACACAATCAATCTCCCTCCAAAATTGTACTCTACCTTCATCAATGCCACTCCTCCATAACAACGTTGTTTGATTTGGTCAAGGTTGACCTCTTCAACCTACTCCAACCCTTTTCATACCTAAGGGTCTTAAATCCAACTCCTATATAGTTGTCTAAACTAATCCACATTCATATTGAGCTTCATTTATTGATGATCCACTCCTCCCACATTAATGTTGTTGACTTGGTCAAACTTGACTTTGTCCACATCCATTAGTTCTTGTTCATACATGAGAGTGCTAGATCCAATTATTATAATGATCCCTTTTCACATCAAGAGGCATTTATTATTATTCAATATAAGTATGGGTCTCCTTCCCCATTTATTCATCTAACTAGGTGCTAAGAGAAAAATCAATATTCCCATTAGCTGCATGCTAATTTAGGAATATTACATTAAATCTCAGAAGAGGCTCTATGGAGATAAGATAGTTGGAGTGAAGGAGCGCACATTAAGGACATTTAACTCTTACTTACAAATTTTGAAAAGAGACTTGTAGCTAGATTACTTCACCTCATTCACAGAAGAAAAAACATATGATGAAACTGGAAAAATGCATCAACATGAATAGGTGCAAGAAACTTGATCTTCTTTCATTAATATTCAAAAAATTTAGTACAAAATTTATGGTCATCTAGAGGTACAAAACTCAAAACACTCCTCTTAATTTTTCATTACTTTAAATACAATGCAAAGCAGTTGTAAATGCTGAAAAATACTTGTAACTTTTCTAACTACCTAAAACTACATAAACTACCTATTACATGGGAATTTAACAACTTCGTTACAATATGGATATTTTAAAAAGATAACTAAAAATAAAGCTTCAATCTATCTTCTGAATTTGAATTTGACTGGCTACCACTGTATTCTTCAGATTTGTTGACTTGTCCTTTTGTGACGTTGAGGTGTCACCAGGTGGATAAGTCATCTATGCTCTACATTTCTTCCATATCTCGATGCTATTTTTGGGAGAATTGATCAATTTATGATATTATAACTAGAAGGTTTTGATCCTGCTGAAAGTAGGTCATTTTGTGAACAAGGTTTTTACCATCCAAAGAAATTGAAAATGCGTCTGCAAGAAATTAACAATTGTTGCTCCTTTCAGGATAATGGTCTTCCCATGGGCAAGGAAAATTTTAAGGATGGATGTTTACCTTAAAGTTTAGAAAACTTGGTGAATCTTAGTAGTCCCCAATATGTAAATTGTAAAAAAAATAATGTTATTTTTGTAAAAATATTTATTTTTATAATCATCATATGTTAGTATATATAAAATTTTGGCGATTTTTAGGGTAAAATAATTTTATACTATAAAATTTTGCCAAATCAATTTAAAAGAAAATGGAAATTGGTGAATCTATTTTTTGGAAAAAGCATGGAAAATTAGCCCACCTGTGAATATTGGCCCCTAAAATTTTCCCTGCTCATGGGTATTATCCATTTTAATCTTCACTAGCACTAATAGCGGCTCATAAGAATCCCATGATAAAAGACTTCCTTTGAGATCCTAGCATGAAGGCAATCCTGCTCTGGCCCTTTTTTCGAATATGTTGTCAAACCTAGTTACATCTTGTTTAATCTCTGCCAACTTCTTCTTTGCTGACTTCCTTCAAGAATTTTTTACAATCAACTTATTAATATCTAGGACACATAATTTCTTGTCTTTAATTTCATTTTCTTCCAACTCTTGATATGTTTTAGAATTGATGAAATCAATGAAATTATTTGCCCATAAGGCCCGGTTAATAATCTTCTGTTTATCTGTCATAATCCTTTCCTCTAAGTCTCTGATAATATTATTTTCCTCTGACACTATTATCAGGCACTACCAAGTTGTTCTAATAGCTTCAATGATCTCATTCCATACAATGTATTTTTCTTGGATCAGAGTTATATTTCCTTTCAACTTTTCCCTTTAAACTCTTGATCTCATTATTTGCTGTCTGAAAATCTGATCTATATTTATTAACTTCTTCTTCTTGAGCCTAAATTATCTTGTTCACTGTCTCCAAGTCACTCTGAGGCTTCTTGAGATCCTTTTCTGCCATATTCAACTATGTACTAAACTGAGATAATGTAATATTCCTAATTAGCCCAAGCTAATAGGAATATTCAATTTTATTTACATTTTCTTGTTATAGAATAAAATTGTAAAGGAGGACAAATTAAACTCCTTAAACAACAAAATAAATCAATGCCCATGTGAAAGAGGCTAAATCTGGGCCGCCTTAATAAAATTCCCTCATGTGTGAAAAGGGATTGTGACAATTGACTGGTTCAACAGGACCAAATCTATAGCACTATCTAGATGCAATGAACCTAGATGAAAAACATAGATCTAGTTGGAGGATTAAAATGTGAAAGGAGCTAAACCTTTTGAGATGGTTTAGGTTTTGCAAGGATTTCATCCTATAAATGAAAGAGGAGAGTAGCATGAGAGGGGTTTTTGAATATATTGTATTGAAAGGATTTGTCCATTTAGACACTTCTCATTCTCTGGCTGTTTAGCTGAGAATAATGTTGTTTAGCACTTGGGTGTTCCTGGTTGGGAATCCCACCTCTTTCCTTGAGAGGCCTCCTGGAAGAGTCTTGCTTGTCTTGGTCCACTATCAGGAATTTTGCCAAGCTTCTCCTTCCAACTAAAATTCAGATCCTATTGAGGGTTTGATTTTCTTTGTGAGTAGCAGCAAGTGGAAGATAGATCTCTTCAGATCTATGCACATCTAGCCCCTCTTTTCACTGGGAAAGTCTTCTATCCCATTGACAAGAGTGTCCTAGTTCATTAGAGCTCTAGATCCATACCTTTGCATCAGGCCAAAGTCTACTTCCATCCTACAACGCAGTTTCTACCCTATATTTGCGTTATTTTGGAAGAGAAGAGTTGCGGGGTGTTTGGCAGCTATTTAGAGGAGAGATCTCTGGTGTAAAGGAGTCTTCATTGCACTGTGGTGATCCATGGATTGGCCAACCAATCCATGTTTGTTTCATAACTGATTCATTCATTAGTGTATCTACTTTAGAATTCTTGAAGCATTTTGTAGATTTGCTGCAGTAGATCTCAGATCTACTCTTGTGCTTTCATGTTTTGCTGAAAATCCCAAGGGGTATGTAAAATAGAGATAATCTAGTGTATAGATCTAATATAAATCTAGCCTTTTGTACACAGATCTATCCTAGATCTGATTTTTAACCTGCAGCTATTTTTTACTCATGAAAATAACGTTGTCTTGGCTTTACAGTGAAATACATTGTTCCAACACCTCTTTTAGAGGGGTTTTCTCCATAAAGTATCTTTCTTTCTCCTATACATTGATTGGGATGTATTGTAAGCCTGATTTCTCATTTTATAAGCTATTTTTAAGTTTTCATATTGGTCTACGGCTACTGCTTCCTAAAATTGCGTTATTTTCTGAGCAATGTTCTTTTGTATTGCCACAGTCTCTTCTTTGGGCAGGTTACAAGCCTTCCTGGGCATGGGAGATTTGTTTAACCCACCTAGAAAGATTTCTTTCTGAACTCCTCTTGGATTAGGACTTAGATACATATATCTAAGGGATCCAAGGGCTGATTTCAAGAGTTGTAGCAGCCATTCCTGAAAAATGCATTTTTTAGGCATGCCTTCCTAGCAGTCCCGATTTTGGGATATTACAGATAACCTTGTTGTTGGGTCATCAGTTCTGGATGGCATGACAATAGTACAAGAATGAGAAGAAATTTTATTTTTCAAATTAAGGACAGACTCCTTCAACTTAGAGACCTCCTCCTCTTTTTTAACAACTCTTGTAAAATATTTTCTTTCTCATTCTCAACCTCTGCTACTTCTACTGCCATTGAGTCTTCTCTAGTGAGCAACTTTAATTTCTTCTTTAGCGCATTTATCTCGGACTCAGCACTCTGTAAAAATTTTTGTACAACTGATTTATCATTAGGATTCACTCCAAGCTTTACAGTAACCTTTTTTCAATTCTTCATTCTGAGTTGAGAGAGCCCTAGAATTGGCCTTTTCCAATTTCAACTGCATGATAACTTTTCCTAGCATCTATTCTTCCTTTTCAGTAGCTACACTAGATTGGTTAAATCATTAAAAGTCAATTTCCATGTCTTTATATGTAGATTAAATTTATCAGGTAAAGGAATTTTCTTCACATTAACAGTCAAATTAACAATTTTAAACTACTTGATGACACTATTGTCATTTCATATGGGTGAGAAAAATAAATTTTAAACTGATCCTTTTCTAATTCCATGGTAGTAAATAATCTATTTTGGTCAGAATTAATCTGATATTCTGGTTGTGCTTCCATACTAGCTTTCATATTTTGATTCCTTTTTGCAATCTGAGTAAAATCCTACTTGATCAAAGGGACTTGATCTTGAACATCTCCATGTCTTGTAGGTAAATTAGGTACTTTTTGTTCATCTCCTAATTAGAGGAGGAAACCAAGATGAGTGCTTGGTATTTCTTCAGTCAGTATTTCCCTCTTCTCAACTCTCTATTCCTCATATTTAGAATCAATAGCTATTTCTTTACTTCTTTTTCCTGGCAATTTCTTTGAGATGATGGGGGTCTATATGATGGAACTAACGGAATCTAAAAAAATTTCGTTAGACAATTTTTCAAGTTCAGCCTTACTTTCATGAATGAATGTAAAGTATCCATTTTCAACCCTTTTGATAGAAATCACCTTGTGAGGGTCATAGGCCCATTTCTCACCTAAAAATAAGTGCATATCTTCCAACATTTTTCTAGCTTCATTAAATGCTTTCCTGATATTTACTACAAATGGACCCACAGACATAGGCAGTTTAAACAAATGACCTTTCTTCATTTGAACAAAATGAACTTGATCTATGTTCAGACTTTGTCTAATAAATTCCAATGCAAACAACCACATAGGGACAAAATTTGGCAATCTATAAGGTTCTATTCCTTCTCCATATAATCTAATCTCTGAATAATCTTCATATACAAACCAATCCCCAAATTTACAAGCATTACTTCACTGGAGACACTCCTGAGCTTTGGGCAGGAAACAAGGAGGAGGAACACCATTTAAGACCTTATAAGAAACTGGCTTAAAAGAGGTAGAAAAATCAAATATCCCTCCCTCATTTGGTTCATTTCTTACTATATCAGTCCAGAAAACTACTGACTTCCTTTCTTATTTGCATCCCTTAAGTTCAATCCCAAATGTAAAAATTCCTGTACATTTTGATACAAAAATAGATAAGTGATAAGTGAGGGGAACATGAAGGATCCGATGAGCGATAATATTATGAGTTGAGTATTAATAACCTCTTTCTAGTAAGAGGGAATATCCAACACTAATTTTGACTACATCATCATGGAAAAAAATCCCAACACTGACCTGTCAACTTGAGTGGAATATTATTTTCGAAGAATCTTTGACAGAAATTGTAACATGAAGGACCCGATGAGCGATAATATCATGAGTTGAGTATTAATAACCTCTTGCTAGTAAGAGGGAATATCCAAAACTAATTTAGACTACATCATCATGGAAAACAATCCCAACACCGACCTGTCAACTTGAGTGGAATATTCTTTTCCGAGAATCTTTGACAGAAATTGTAACACTGGCTTGACCTCTACATCAAAATTCTCTAATCGAAATCCTTTATCATCTACTGCAAATTTCTCCAAATTCAGCTTCAAGAAGGTGATGACCTGGTTAAATTCCCATCCTTCAAGATTATCATAGAATGTTACGAATGACTCATCAGTGAACTAAACATAAGACTGGGACTTAGGATAACACAGAGCTTGGAAAATTAAGTCGGCTAAAACCTAAAGAACATTTTCACCTAAGAAATTCATCACAAATCATTTACCGGGATACAACGCAGACACTATTCAACGCACAAATTTGGGAAAAATATATGTTTTGGGGATGCATGCAGAGAGAACACTGAAATTCGCCATAGCCGAATAGATGGGGGAATTTTTCTCATTCAAGATAATTTACTGGTAAAAGGGAAAATGTTTGATGGTGCAGATGGAGTCCTGAATATCTTGCTCAATTTCCATGAGAGGGATATGGCTAGAATAGCCTTACAACAAAGATTGTTTATCCATGGAATAATGCAAGGTGGCAGACAATGGTATGTGGAAATAAGCAATAAAATGACCAGAATGACTTCGTGGATGGCTAAGAATTATAGACTAATAGAAGAAGAAAGAGACTTGAATCTTTAAAATAGGTGGCACAGAGTTAAAACATTAATGTTGAATTAATTCATAAATGGAAAATTAACAGTACATATGACCATGACAGATGAGTTGCCGCCAAATGGATGCATACATCACTGCGGGAGAGCTCTGGGGTATGGAGCATTCATCAGAGTGGTGTCCGCACAGTGAATGAGAACTATCAATTCTTGATCTGCAATTAGTCAGCGGGGTCAACTACGGAGGCACCTCTCCTCTAACCTGGGGACTATTTGTGCCCCTGGGTTCTTGCTAATCTTCATCAAATGGAATAGATTTTAATCCTGCCCACCAACTCGCACGGGTATTAGTTGGAACTCTCGGTCCCACCTTCACATGCTTCTAAAACATATTAATTGATCAATATGCGAATTATAAAATGACTTTCATACATATGAAGGATTTTCATTTTATCATATATGTTTTTTTTTGTATTTTGAAAATAAAATAAAGGAAATTGCAAATGAGGCACAACTTCTGGTTCCACTTGGGGATAGTTTTTTCTGCCACGAAACACTAAGAACCACAGATTAGTGCCTTCACTTCAGGAATGGAGTCAAATATTTCTCGGTGGTATATGAATAATGAACAATATTGGTATGTACATTGGTGACCATTTAATTCTTAATGCTGGAAATATTGTTTAAGGTACTGCCCATTCACAGGCAGCTATATTGGCTCTCCATCTAGGTCTTCCAAGATGAATGTGTTATTTGAACTTGTCTCAGAAATTATGTATGGACCATACTAGAGAGGGTCAAATTTACCATTCTTTATTTTTTCTTCTCACCTAGTGTCCCACCTCAGTACCAAATCTCATGCTTGAAAAAACACGTGTTTTTCTTTCCTATAAAATATAGACTTCATCTTTTCCTAATAAGTAATTAAGTTATCCCTCACTTTGTTTCTGTTTTCACTTAACTCAATTACTTCGTTCAATCTTCTTATCAAATAATTAGGTTCTTCCTAAGCTTCTTGAAGGAAACAAATCACTGGTTTGGCCAGCTGAGTAGGAAATAATGCTTGAGTTCCATAAACCATTTCATAGAGAGACTTACCAGTAGATCTTCTGGTAGTAACTCGAACTCCCGAGAGAGAAAACTTCAACTTCATATCCCAATCCTTTTGATCCTTAGTGATTGTCTTCTTCAAGATTCTGACCAATGTCTTATTTGAAGACTCTATCAATCTATTCCCCTGGGGATGATACACTGTGGAATGTGATAAAATAACATTATATGTTTGACATAAATTAATGAAACGAGCAGAGCTGAATACCTGGGCATTATCTGACACAATTTTAGTTCGACATCTGAATCTACTAAAAAAAATTTCCACCAGAAACTTCATCACTACTTGGTCATTTGCCTTCTTGGTGGGAATTTCTTCAACCCACTTTATAAAGTAATCAGTGGCAGTTAGTATCCACTTGAACTGTCCACTTGATGGTGGATTGATCTCTCTAATAAAATCCAATCCCCATTTCCTAAAAGGCTCTTCAATGAATACTGGGATGAGAGGTAATGGAGCAAGTTTTTTCTTTTTAGCAAATAACTAGCACTTCTGACAACTTCTAACCAATCTAAAAACATATGAAAACAAGGTTGACCAATAGAAGCCTCACTTGAGAATCTTATGAGAAGTGACCTTATAGCTATAATTTCCTCCACATAGACTTTCCTGATATTCTTTGGTAACTTTAGTTGATTCTGTTTCAGTCAAACACATCAGCAAAATACTAACAGGATCTTTCCAGTATAATTTTCCTTCTACTATGACATATGGTTGAGATTTGAGCTTGAGAGCTCTGTATTTTGTTCTACTTAGTGAAGTTCAGTAAGAAAAGAAACACAAGTAATGCACAATATATTTATACCAATCATAGCACAATAATTTATATTGAATACCTATCTTGGACTTCTTCTGGTCTTCCTCATTGACAACTTCCTCTACTGGAGCCACTAGATTAATTCCCAGGGCTTGAAAATTTGTTTATGTTCTGTCCCTTGACCAACTTAATGGTTTTGATATCCAAATCAAATTCTTGGATTTTTTTGTTACACCATTTTTTGGTCATCTAACCTGTTACTATTAGATGGACCTAATTACACCATGTAAGACCAATTTTACCCTAAGTAAAATTGCTTTCACTATGAAAAATAACTTAGTAAACCACCTTTATTAAGTTGTTTATGGTCTAAAAAGGAAACTCGATGAGGAAATATTAAATAAATCCACATTTGTTTGATTTTCCTCAAGGAATAATTAGTTAAACAACAGTTTAATTAATATTCCTGGCCATATTTAACCCAAAATAGAAAAACTAATTAGATAAATTATTATTTATCTTATTATTTTCTAGGAATAATTATTTTAACCTTATTTAAATAATATTCCTTGTTAAATTTGACTAAATCACCCATTAATAATTAAATAAATCATTATTTATTTGATTATTACTCAACCACATCCTTAAAATAATAAATAAATCATTTATTTATTTATTATTTACAAATAAAGGGATTTGACCCAAGTCAAAAAAAAATTCCCTGCAACAAATATAATAAAATATTCCATAAAAGTTGGATCTTGATTTGGTAAATTATATTTTAATTATGCACCAATATCTAGACTAACTCAATATTTTGTTATAAATAGAAGTGTTTTTCCATTCATTCACTACCTTTTGTTGCCTAAAGATCACTCTGGATCTATACTTTTGGTCTGACTTTCATCCACCATCATTGTAATAGTTTTCTATCTTTTTGCTTGTGAGCTCCCTTTGAGTTCCATTTTTGTCTGGGTTTTCTACACCATCAAGAGAGAGGAATTTTAGATCTGAAGTGCTGAGGACTTACAAGAACCCATCCCATTGAGGATAACTGGTAACATCCTTCTATATTTTCCTCCCAGGTGCCCTTAATACAAAATTCATTCAACATATTCTTGTCTTGTGTATTGGATGCATGGAAAAACTCATGTTGTTACTCATTGCTTAATGTATTTTAATGCATAGATCTAGATTTTTGCAGCATTTATCTTGGTCAACTAATTGCAGATGTAAAGATATTAGCAACCATATTTTTTGTTAGGGTTGTTTGTTATGCACAACTAAAGCGGTCTTTTTTCGTACACTTGCGATTACGATTCATACTAACAACTGGTGACTCCACACGGGTTTACGATTACGACCTATGTCTTTTTTCAGATCCTTGCTTATCCAACTACTTCAAACCTAGGATTTCTCTTCAGCTTCTTATTTTTCTTTTCTTGATGTTTTTTTTAACTTATAAAACTCTAGAACATTAAAAATTCTAACTTCTGTGTGTTTTCAGACCTATTGCGCAGGTGACAGACATCAACCGCAGCTGAGATGACACATTCTACTGAAACCTGCTCCCGAGAGCAGTGAAAGTGCAGGTCACACTTTTTGGGCCAAAACCTGCAACCTGGACCTCTAGGGCACAGAAAACAGACCAAAAACTGTGACCTCTACTGAAATCAGGTCTTAAACTGTGACCTGGAATTTTTGCGAGAGTTTTTCTGAAAGTTTTCTAGGTTTTTCTAGGCCTCTGTTCAGGGTTTTCTGACCTCCGTCTCCACCCGTTTTGGACCTATAATCTTTCTTTTTTACTCATATAAGTGACAACCTAGCCATCTAGGGCTTTAGTACCCTCCACACTTTGTGGAAGAGTTTTAGCTGCTAGAGGTTGTCTGAAATTTTCAGAGTGTTCAGCCATTTTTTAGATCCTATACCTTACCTTCAGATTCATGTTAGATTAGCTATTTATCCATCCAAATCACCTCATTTATTTTTGTTTTGGTTTTCCTCTAGGATCCCCTCCTCTTCCCTCGAGGATATAGCCTTTCACCACCTCATTTACATCAATCTTTCCTTTGATTTTTTGCCTCTTTTTTGCACCTATTTCCCACAGATCTGAAATTTTGATCCCTATCCCTCCCGAACTTAGATCTATTGGCTATTTTAGTGTGTTTTGACTAGATTTTTTCCCATCTACAGACTACTTGTTGAGAGGCCCACCAACTTGGGTTTAGATTATTGCATTATTAGTTGTTTATTTTTTGTTGTTTCAGTTTCATATACTATTATATACAGGTTTAGTTACAGTTATACAACACACTTTTTATTTTTCTCTAAAAACATTTAGGTTTAAAAATTAAAATTTAAACACTTTACAAACACACCCTAAGTGAAGAAGAGCTTGGTTAACATCGCCAAGAAAAGACTTTAACATTGAAATCAATTGATCTTGCACCTCTCTGCCCTTGTTTCGACATTGTAATCAGTTGATCCTGCACCTCTTTTCCCTTCTTGGTCTCTCTTCCCTTTGTGCCATGTTTGTGCCTTTACCATTGCACCACCAAGGCATTTATCCTAGATACTTCTTGGCCCTCATCCTCAATTTCCGGAAAGAAGACTTATTGCTCTGCATAGGATTCAAGTTAGTCCTCCACTGATTCTGCACTCCGACTCCTCTTCTGTTTCATTAGGTTCCCCTTCTGGTTTCGCCCTCGGTTCAAACCCTATCACCTTCACCATGTCTGTTTCATAACCTAATGCTGGTGGTAGCCCCGGCCCTAATGTTGGGAACACTACTAGTGGGACTGCAATATGAACTACCATGACTGCTCCCTTTCTCCCCTATATGGCATGCCTCGGTCTTCCTGATTTTAACCAGTTGATCAATGACTCTATACATCATGATGCTATTTGGCCTACTATGCCAACCAAGCTCCCTTGCGACGTGCCCAAGTTTTAAGGACTTGCTAGAGAAGATCCTACAAATCATGTTCAATATTTCCACACGTGGTGTTCGTCTAACTCCATTACTGATGATTCTGTCCATCTTCGGTTGTTCCAACGTATGCTTACAGGTGAAGCTTCTAAGTGGTATGTTGATCAGGCCTCATCCTCTCATACCACCTTTGTGACTCTTTCTTGGGATTTCCTCTCTTATTTCTAGCTTCCCCTTCGTTACGACACTGGTACCGAAACCTTAACTTCTTTCCATTAGTCGTCTGCGACCCGCCTATCCAATCATGTCCAGGAGTGGCAGAGAAGAAAGAGCCTATGTCAAGCCCTACCTTCGAAGACCATGTCTACATGGACTAGTTCCTTAGATCTCTCTTGCCTTCTATCGGAAAAGATGTCACATCGCATTTCCCTCAAACCGAAGAAGATGCTCTCCAAATTGCATTAAAATACGACCTGATCTATGCTTATTCGGGTTATGTTTATACTGTTCTACCTGATCTTCCTAGACCCAGTGGTGGCAACGCACTGGGGGCATCTCATGTTGCCGATGGTATCATTGGAGCTCTCTCTCATCCATGCATTCAACCTCCCATGGGCTATGGTTTTCCTCAGGGGGGGCCAGCACCTCCTGCACTTATCCCCCTCCCGGTAGCATGTATCTAGGATATGGCATGCCTCCTCCTTTTTCCCAACCTCTTGTTTACCACAATGTTATCCAATCTCCTTATTATCTGTATCCACAACCTAGTGCTCTAGCTCCTCCAACATTAGCACCTCCGCCTCCGTTGCCTTCTCAACCCACACAATAGTAGCCACTGCCCCCTTAGGGGTAGGTGTATGCACAGTAGGGCACGACTAATCCTCATCCCTCCAAAAAGAAGAGGAAAGGCACTCAAAATCAATATTCTCCCTGTAATCTTGGACCTAATCCTCAAAATAATGCACCTAACACTGCTAACCAACAATAGGGCACTCAGCCCAAGCAGGACAGGCATGTTCGCACGAACATAATTTTTTCTTGTTGTGGTGTTTATGGTCATTACATGCATGTTTGTCCTCTTTTACCACAGATGAAGCAGATGTGGGAGTTGTTGGGGTTCCCATGTTTTGGCAAGTATGGTAATACCAAAAGATGAGACAACATCAGAACCACTTTTAGACCTTAGGATCTAGCCCTCCTAGGTCTAGAGAGGGATATCTCTATGATAGGAAAAGTATATCTCTTTAAAGTTCAGTTTATTTTTGGTTTTAGGCTAGTTATAGGCACATGTTTGTTTGTTTAATTTGTTTGTTTGGTTGTTGGGAATCAGGAAAGAATGGTTCACTATGAGACAAGGCTGAATAAAGAGGGTTATAGACAAAGGAGGAATGATTTCAGGGAACACTCAAGACCATTGGGTAATGGAGTCAAGAAAGGGTTTACTTGCTATTCAATGTGCAGGCTTTCAGTTGGGCTAGTCATCTAAAGCATTGGATCTTAAAGATGATAGTGTGATATGAAATGGTGAGAAAGAAGGTGAAAGGCAAGGAAACCTCCAAGATGACCACTTAGGAATCAAGTCCAGGGATAGTATATGCCATTAGACACCTGTGACCCAAATCATAAAAGGTAAACTCTTCAGACAAAGGGAACATTAAAGATTCAAACACAAAGGTGAAGACCTGAGATCAGAGAGAGACTTTGAACTCTCAATGCTTCGACATCCAACTTAAGGGAACTTAGAAAGGTTCAATTGATTGAAAAGGACCCTAGTGAGACAGAGACAGTGTTCTGAACTCCCAGTATCCCAATTCTTTCAATTAAAAGCCAACAAGAACATCTAAGAATAGATTCATTAATCCATACATCAACTAGCAGTAATATTAGCTACTACACTGGTTAAATTAACTTAAATCATCACTGAGATAACACGTATAGCAGAAAACATCAAAGGTAGGGAGAGCAGAAACATAGGGTACCGTGCGAGGGTAAATCCTATGCCAGATTTCTGATGTGTATTGGAAGAAATGAGGTGCGATGAATTACGGAAGGAAAACAGAGACAGAGATAGAAAAAACATCACCATTGCTTTAAATCAAGATCCAAAGAAATGTGCTTGTCATATTAAATAACAACATCAGTCATGTACAACATTTCCAACAGCTTGATATTCACCCTGAAAACATCTTCCTCAGCCTATCTTACAACTTTACATAGAGAACTATATCTCAAGAGAAACAACTTACAGTTCACAGATATCCGATCAATAACCTTTACAATGAGTTTCTTCATGAGTTTTATAGTTGAAAGAGAGGCAGAGGAGGTAGATGAAACACTAAATGAAACATTAAACAGAGTAGGAGAAGTGGGTTGAAATCTGTTAGGTCCCTATATTACTAGTATATTCCCTTATTGTTGTTAGTGTAACCCCCTTATTGTTATTATTGTACCCTTATAACCCCCATTTTGTTATTATTGTGCCCTTAAATTATTGTTGTTAGGTCGGCTAGGATTACATTATGGCCCGATGGACTCCTATATATAGAAAGTAGGTTTTGTAAATTGTATCATCCAAGAATTGTTCATTTATGTAATGTATTGGAGGTTTCCCCCTCGAAGTGGCTTATTTATAAGGCGTTGATATCTTTTTTCTTCTATTTTTGGAGCTGGTTACACAACATTTGGTATCAGAGGTTTGGATTCTAAAGTTTCACTGCTCCAAACAGGTCATCATCGCATTTTTGCTATAACTTTGTTTCTAAGAAGCTTCAGAAGCTGAAATTTTTAGGGTGCGAAGCTGAAATCTTGAGGAATTTTTTCTAAAAATTTCAGATCTTGGTTCGCAATATTTTCGGAGATATGATCTGTGGAATTTAGGTCTTTTTTCAGGCTCCTAAACAGGTCATCGTGGAATTTGCACTATAAAAATTGTTCTACGAAGTTTCAGAGTCTGAAATTCATATGGTGCAAAGCTAAAATCCTGAGGAAATTCGTCAAAACATTTCAGAGCTTGGTTCACAATATTTTTGGAGATATGATCTGTGGAAGGTAGTGCTTTTTCAGGCTCCTGAATTTCATCTCAAAGAGGTGATCGTGGGAAAAGTTCAATAACTCTCTCTCTGCGCATCAGATGGGAGTGCCATAAAAGTGGTTATAAGTACATGGACTGAATTTTCTTGGCTATCAATTTCAGAGACAAAGGATGAAACAGTGACACATGGCAAGTCGTACAAGTTCGCTCTACTGAACCAGTCCATAATTAGGTCATTGTGGGAGATTGGACACAAATTTGTCTTGGAGAATCCAAATCAGGTCAGACCTGTGGCATTCAAAAGATAATATAGAGGGCTACGTTGATACTAAAATTCAAATATTTAAGTGCTTCAGTCACAAAGATAATCCAATTTCATTATCGAGCTCCTCAAAAGCAAAAGAAAGCTATACTATGACGCATGAAGAGGAAGAGTTGCAGTATGAGATATCAAAATTATGGTACCAAGTGCAAAAAGTTTCATTCTTACGAAGAGAAATTGAAGATGAAATAGATGGTTTAAAATCAGAAATGGAGGCTAAGTTGGATGGTTTGAAGGATCAAATAATAGAAAATATGGATGATAAATTAGTGGAAGATCACATCGAGCATCAACAACAAGTTCTCCAACTCTCAAAGGA
The DNA here is from genome assembly GCA_034641835.2 of Pinus albicaulis. NCBI lineage: Eukaryota > Viridiplantae > Streptophyta > Pinopsida > Pinales > Pinaceae > Pinus > Pinus albicaulis. Next base: position 1,808,984,059 of record CM076575.1, read on the forward strand.
TAACCCAACTTGGGTGCAGAATCTAATGAAACAACAGGAAGATCAACATCACATCGAAAGAAGTTATGAAGCAGTCATAGAAACAAGAACTCGACAAGTACGATCAATTTCAGAGTATCTCAACAAGTGGAAGAACTTTCCTGTAAAATATTTCACATGGGAGGATGAGAATTTTATACAAAAGCACCCAGAGCTACTCAAGCGTTGAGGACAACACTTTTTTTGAAGGAGAGGGGCATGTTAGGTCCCTATATTACTAGTATAGACCCTTATTGTTGTTAGTGTAACCCCCTTATTGTTATTATTGTACCCTTGTAACCCCCATTTTGTTATTATTGTGCCCTTAAATTATTATTGTTAGGTCGGCTAGGATTACATTGTGGCCCACTAGGATTACATTATGGCCCCATGGACTCCTATATATAGAAAGTAGGTTTTGTAAATTGTATCATCCAAGAATTGTTCATTTATGTAATTGTTCAAGAGAAACAACTTACAGTTCACAGATATCCGATCAATAACCTTTACAATGAGTTTCTTCATGAGTTTTATAGCTGAAAGAGAGGCAGAGGAGGTAGATGAAACACTAAATGAAACATTAAACAGAGTAGGAGAAGTGGGTTGAAACCTATTCTGTTTAATGTCTAAGAATTAAACTTCAATACTCTTTGGATGAAAGAGTGGTCTTCGACAGGTTGCAATTTACTCTAGGTATGTTCTTGATGTGATTTCGCTGCAGTACTCGTAGTACTCTGGTGAATAAAAAAAAGGTAGATAAATGACTTCAAAGTCTGCCATACCACATAACAAATGCTCTAGTAGCATTAGGACTATTTTCAAGGAGGAAATATTCTCATGGACACAGTGTAGACTAAAACAGTACGAGTACCGTGTCCTTTCTCGAGAGGAGACTTCTATTGATGTGAAACCTTGATGATATTTTTTTCTGCGCCTTAGGTCTTCTGTGTGATTCATGAGGTCTTCAATCTGGTACTTTTCCTTTAAAACACTGAATTAAGGCTTAACATCTTCAATAATGTGCATTAGAACTCCTTAACTCTGTACTAATACTATTTTCTACTTCATGACTGTCTATGTCTGCGAAATTTGAGCTTTACTAGTGCTAGAGAGGTTTTACAAAGCTCAACTCTGTTCTTTGAATGAAAATTATGGTCTAGCACCCTCCCAGGCTCTTCTCTATACTTTCAAGCTTTGAAAAAACTTCATCCATGCTCTACGCCACTATAACAGTGACTGTGATCAATGACAGTTCTCACCACCTGTACACTTGCGAAACACACAAGTCTGTTAAGAAATCCATGCATGGGGAAGGATGGATGTGGTGTAATTATTGGACGATGGTAGTGCAACAGGAGCGAATGATATGGATGCAATGGAAAGTAGTGGGAACATGCAGTGAAACAGTGGGAAAATGCATGTGGAATTTGGGCAAAATGAAAAAACTTTAATTTAAAACATTAAAATCTTAATGCCGGTGGAATGATACGATGTTTTAATGTAAAACCCAAGGTTTGGGCCTTTGAACAAAATACACAGAAAATGTGCGGAAAACATATGAAATGGGTTGATATGGTGGGACCTGGTCATGGGTGGAGGGCGATTCAATCAGGACTGTCGGATCTCAGGAGGAGATCGCCGGCTGCGATCTAATCAGAGGGGAGTGATGGGAGGGTCAAAACTCTGATGAGCGATGGTGCGACTAGATTATGACCATTGGATCTTATGTGAGATCAATAGTCGGGATCGCGTTGGAGGATCGCAATTGGGAGGAATGGAAGGTGGCTCCATTTGAAATTTGTGATTGCGATCGGAGCCGGGATGCGAGGGCCTTCGGATTAAAATTGAATCGATGGTGGGTGTGCAATCAGCGGGGAGATGAAAGGGAGATGCAGGCGTGATGGGACTTGTGATGACCATTGGATTAAAGGGGAATCGATGGTGGAGATTACAATTGGAGGATTGCAATCGGGTGGCACCATTTACTATTTGTGATTAGAGATCAGGTGACGGTGCGACGAGACTTGCACGGACCGTCGGATCTATTAAGATTGACAGCAGAGATTTTTCCCAAGACCAACAAAACCATTACACTATCGCATCATAGATTTTGTTTACAAAGGAAAAAAGCGTTCCACTCCAATCCTCTGATGCGACAAGCACCTTATGGGCTAGCACTTGGTCTTAGCACTGGGGTCATGTGGGGAAGTGATTCTGGGGCTGGGCAGAAGGGGGCTAGCTTGTTATAGAGAAAAATGGGTTTCTTAGCCTTAGGGACAACGTTTAAAGGCTAAAAGGAGGCTTTCGGTAGAGGTAAAAGAGGGATTTAAAATGAAATGAAGGATTTTCACTTGGTTCTACGGATGAAATGGGTGTTTTGGAAGACTTAGGAGGGGATTTTGGAGTCAAAAGGGGAAATTTAAAAAAAAAGGGGGGAAAAGGGTTAAATGAAATTTTGTAGGGATACAAGGGGAAAACGAGGGCCTTTCTGAGCACAATTTTTTTACAGTTAGTGAGGATTTTTGGATGGAAATAGCAGTGAGGATATTTTCAAAGGTAAAGGGCACACAGAGGCTTCAAGGATGAGATATTTTCATAGGAAATGTATGTCTTGAAGGCTCAAAAAAATATTTAGCCACCCGTTTTCTTGCCAAAAATTCATAGGTGGCTAACAGTGGCTCCACATGGGGATGGCATCTTCTTGAAGGTGTCAAGAATTCAGAAAATAATCTTCGAAGTAGGCCAGATGCCTGATCCTTGAACCATATTCTCTTCTTTGATTTCAGCTATTACAAACATGATGGATATTAATCAACAGAAAACACTCCCCAAACAATCTACCTACCCATCCTACAGTCCTAACATTTTTTCTTCAAGGTGCATTTGAATTAGCAGACCTTCTTCATCATTTTTATTGAAAATAGAAAACACACTAATCTAATTCTACCCTTATCACTCCATGAGGCCAGATTAAACTGTTGGCCTCATATGTTTCTCTACATAATCTGATATCTGCTAGGATTAAACTGTCCAGCAGATTTCTTCTCTACATTCTACAAAAGAAATTTAAAAACAGTCAAACTAGGATTAGACAGTATAGTTTGCTGTGGATCCAAGGCATAAAGACATTTGCACATGGACTGAAATTACAGAAATTTGAAAACAAAATCTTGAAGGTTTGAAATCTGAAACTTTGAAGCATCCTTCTTTTCTTTGTGACTCAATTTTTCAGCTTGTTAGAGTCACTTTCTTCTTCATTTCAGCTCTATTTTTGGGCTTGTTAGAGCTGATTCTTCTTTCTTCTTTGCTGGTTCATATTTTGGGCATGTTAGAACCAACTGTCTTCACTTCTTTTGGCTCAGGTTTTGATCGTGTTAGACCCAATATTTCCACTTCAGAGGTTCATGTTTTGAGCATGTCTGAACCTTCCTTTTTCTCTATTTTTTGAAACATTTTCTTTTTCTTTTTTTTTCTTTTTGAAAACAAAATACAGCAACGGTATTTACAATGGAAATGAAAACTGGAAATCGGAAATCAGCAGTAGTAGTGTTTGAGCATCCTACCATTGACAAGACCCCCAAACAGCTCTGTACCATCTAGCTCTTGTAGAAAAAAGGCATTTGGACCCACAGTGGCCTAGATGATGTAAGGACCCTGCCACAAACTATCAAACTTGCCATGCTTTCCTTTGTCTTCTCTCCTAGAGTCCCACTTCAGAACTTTATCTCCAATTTTGAAGTCACAAGCTTTTGTTCTTTTATCAAATAACTTCTTTATATTTTCCTAAACTTTCAAAGCTCTGTTATAGACCTCTTCTCTCATTTGTTGGAGATGAATTGTTTGATTTATCCTCCTTACCATGATGTCTTCTTCTGTCTGAATCTCTTGGAAATTTTTAATCATTGGTACCCCAAGGCTGGTAGGAAACACTGCCTCTATTCCATAAACAAGCTGATATGGTGACATGCCAATGGATTTCTTTGTTGTAAGCCTGTCAGCCCACAAAGCATGCACTAACTTGTTATGCCATGACTTCTTGTTCTCCTCAAGCAGTTTTTTGATGATGGTCACCAAGATCTTGTTTGATGATTTAGCTAACCCATTAACCTGTGGGTAATAAGCAGTTGAATGACCGAGTGCTATTTGATACATGTGACAAAAGTCAATCATTTTCTTGGATCCAAAAGAAGTAGCATTATCAGTGATTATTTATCTTGGGTAGCCAAACCGAGAGAGGATGTGGTCTTCTAGGAACCTAATTATGACAAAATCTATGTCATTCCTAGAAGGTATGGCCTCTATCCACTTTGTGAAGTAGTCTGTGGCTGTAAGGATTCACTTGTGTTGTGCAGAAGAAGCAGGGTGTATTTCTCCAATGAAATCTAGCCCCATTGCAAAAAGGGACCCTCAATAGAAATGGGTTGTAATGGTAATGGGAGGAGCTTTCTTTTGCCCTAAAAAATCTGGCATTTATGGCAGGCAATTATCATTTTATGGATTTCATTAAAAAGTGTGGGCCAGTAATAGCCTGCTTTGAGTATTTTGTTAGCAATGGCTTTCCAGATTAAATGACCTCCACACTCTCTCGCATGGAACTCCTGTTTAATTATCTCTGCTTCAGTTTCGGGCAAACATTTAAGCAATAGGCCATTTACGTTTTTCCAGTAGAAACATTCATTCAGTGTGCAATAGTTTATGGCTTTTAGCTTTAGGAATCTAGCCTTAGTTTTTGATAGTTCAGGAGGGGCATTGAGGCTTGTGAGCACATACAAGATATCAGAATACCAAGGAGAATTTTGAAATTGTTCTTCAACAGTAGGATCGGGCAATCCTTCCTGTTTGTCAAAGGCATCTACCATGTGAATGTCAAGGGCTTGTAAATTTGATTCAGCCATTAGTTGAGCTAAGCCTTGACCTTTGATCAGTTTTGTGGGTTTTATTTCCAGGTCATACTCTAATATTACAGCAATCCATTTGCCTCTTTTCCCATTAGGATCTTGGGAAAAAATTTCTTTAACCACTATATTTGGAACGCAAGCTACAGTGTGGGAATGTAGGATGTACACCCTAAAGTCTTCCAAGGCCTTAACGAAGGCATAGGCCTATTTTTCCATTATGTTGTATTTTAAGGGTGCATCTCTTAGAGCTTTGCTGAAGAAAGAAATGGGCTGTTACATTCCCTCTGAATTTTTCTGCAGTAAAACTGCAGCCACTGTATGCTCGGAGGCAAAGGAAAATATCAGGAAACCCTTTGAGAAATCTGGGCTAGTTAGGACAGGAGCCTGGGTGAGTTCAATTTTAACTGATTCAAAATATTTTTTAGCCTCCACAGTCCACTTAACTCCTACACCTTTCTTCAACATGTTAGTCATGTTCCTGAGGTGTTCAGCTAGGTTGGGAATAAACCTCCTTAGGAAGTTAATTTTCTCAATAAAGGATTGTAACTCTTTAATGTTTCTTGGGTGTGTGATCTGTAGTATTCCCTCAACCCTCTGTGGGTCTATCTTAATTCCATTCTCAGATATAATGTGGCTAAGAATCTTACCCTCTTACAACCCGAATACAGTCTTTTTGGGATTTAATGACAAACCAAACCTCCTACATTTTTCAAAAAATCTTCTCAGATGTCTTAGGTTCTCCTCATCAGTATTGGAGTAGACTGTTATGTCATCTAGATAGATGACAATGAAGTGCCCTATTTCTTCCGAAAAGGTTATGTCCATCACTCGTTGGAAGGTTGCACCAGCGTTCATCAGTCCAAAAGGCATGTTTACGTACATAAAAGTACCCCATGGAGTGGTGAAAGTGGTCTTGATTTGGTCTTCTGGGAGTATTAAAACTTGGTTATAGCCTGAAAAACCATCTAAGAGGGAGATCCTTTTTGAGCCAACTACCTCCTGCAGGATATGTTCCATATTTTGTAAAGGGTAATTGTCTTTAAGTGAGGCTCTGTTAAGGTTCCTGAAATCAATGCACAGTCTGATCTCACCTATTTTATTTCTCACAGCTACTAAGTTCGAGACCCAATCAGAGAACCTCATAGGAACTATTATTCCTGCCTCGTACATCTCTTTTATTTCCTTTTCTACTACAGGCAATTGTTTTGGGTTAATTCTGTGAAGTTTCTGTCTGAAGGGTTTCTTGTTCTCTTTAAAAGGTATTTTGTGATGTATAATGTTTGTGTCATAGGCCTTTAAGTCCTCGTAGCTCCAGGAAAACACATCAATGTATTATCTAAATAAATCGATGTATTTATTTTTCATGTCTGCGGGAAAGGACTTAGCCAATTTAATCATCTTTAGCTTATCTTCAGTGCCTATGTTGCATTCCTAGATATTAGAGTTTGAGTGTTCTATGGTGGGTTTTTTCGCTACGTCGTCAAAATAAAAAATGTCCTCTAAAGGTGCCAGACCTCGGGGTATGTTCTTATCTTTGGCCTGCAGCACCTCTATTTCCTCTTTATCTGCATTTTTATATTCTTTGGTTGAATTTCCAATTCCTTTAGTTAACACATTTATTTAAATGTTATGGGGTGATATTTCTTCGTCGGGAGGTTCCTCACTCAGGCAACTATCATTGGATTTAGAGTCTGAATCAGATCATTCAAATTCTTTCCTGCCCAATAAGAAATCCTCAATATGCTTATCGCCCTCAAAGACCTGCCAATATTTCTCATTGTCAGGCACCGTAGGTCTATAATTTTTCTAAATGATGATCTTTTTGTCACTGGGAGGCTTATGATATGAACTAGCTATGCAGGCTAATCCATTTGCAATTACGTTCTGTCTCCTAGGAACAAACACTAGTTCATATTCCACAAAGGTTTTCAACAAATCCATGGCATCATTCTTGTACGCTCTCAGCCTAGGGTGTTTCACTGTGTATTCTCCGTTCACTTGTTTGATAATTAACTTAGAGTCTCCATGCACAGCTATCCTATGGGCTCCTAATTTTTTCAACAGATTCAATCCTAGGACGAGAGCCTCATACTCCGCAATATTGTTTGTACACTTGAAGTTCATATTAAAGGAATGAATCTCGGCATAGTCACTCTCAGTGTTATGTAACCACACTCCCGCCCCTGCAGTCTTTCTAGTACAAGACCCATCAAAATTAATTTCCCATAAAGGTTCATTCTCGGGTTTATCATTGGTTTCTTTCCTTTGTTATTTTCATTGTTATGCTGTAGTGGGGGGTCTGTGTTATGGTGTGGAGGGTTTTGTTCTTCATGTGGTGTATGGGCTTTGGTGAGGTGACTAGCTAGCTGTTCGCATTCTGCTTCTGGATCGCTTTGAGTTTGAGCTTCAGTGCACTGTCTAGAGGATTCTTCTTCATTTTCCTCCAAGTCTAGAGTGGCCATTATGTCAAAATCTATGGGCGTTGTCTCATGGTTTTTATATCTATTTTCTAGTTCTCGCTCCTCTACAGATTCATCGTTGCAGAGGATAAAGGAGTCCAGATCTATGTGTACAGAGTACAAAGGTGAATTTTCAAGCTTTTCAGGGCTGCTGAACAAGAATTTCATTTGTGCCTCTCTATATAGTATCCTAAGTTGGCTAAAGACAAGTATTGTGGCATATGCCCCATCCATATCCATGGTACCTTGAAGCTTGGATCCCCATGACCTCGATAGTAACATGTCATACTTAGGTGGCACATATTCCACTACAACATCCATAACCATACATTTGGCTGGAATCTGGGTCGAGTTCACACATAGGCCTTTGATCAGGCCAAGACACTTTACTCTGCTAGAGTCAAATGAATTTAAGTCTTTGTAGGGGCAGGTTATCTCTAGGCCTAACTTCTCCATAACTACCTTAGGCATCAGGTTGTGTGATGCCCCAGAGTCATGCATCACATTGTGAAGGATCTTGTCATGGATATTGAGACTGATATAAAAAGGAGGTATTACCCCTTCTTGAAACTTCCCTTCTATCTTTGGACCAAACAAAAGGGCTGGTTGATCATCACTCAGATTAACAGTATCACTGTTTTCACCTAGATTTAATGCTTTCAAAATTTGGCCTTTATATACATCCTGAGTGGCCAGCTCAAAGAGTGGGATAGAGATTTTAATTTTAGTAATCTCACTCTCCAAATTGAAGGGAGACTGGCTCTTTGTAAGGCTCAACTCTGTTTTGTTAGCCACCACTTTAGTGGTAGAATCAACATGCTGATTCTCACAATGTACACTGTTAGGGACTGCTTTATTAGGAACACTAGCTGCAGTGCTAGTGCTGCTAGTTGGTTGACCCTGTTTATCGGCACTTTGGTTGTCTTTTTCTTTGTTCTTCCCAGAACTCTCTGCTGCTAATTTGTTAATTTTAGCAGTTACTTTAGAATTTTTCTCAGGCCTTTTCTTAATGGTAATCTCAGAATATTTTGGTTTGGAATTGTCTGAGCTCTTTTTTCTTCTAAGCTCATACTGTTCTCTGACCTACATGATGGAATTTTCAAATCCTAGCTTGTAATCCTCAGATTCTGATCTTTCCTCATCCCAATATGAGGGTGAGGGTTGATCTTCTTCTGTGGTACAATTGTGGATTGAGTTTTATATTTCAAACATGTTTATTGTGGTCCCCTCAGACTCTTCTATGATTCCCTCATCTTCATCCAAAAATTTCTCTTGAAATGGGGGTATGACTTGTTGATTTGAGTCTCTTTGTCTGTTGGGAGTGGTGTTGTTTCTCCTAAAGTTTTGGTTATTATTTTGATTTCTGTTTTTATTACTAACCGAGACAACCATTTTTTCCACCATTTGTTGCAAATTTTCCATGTTTTTGGCTAGATGGTCATACTTGGGATCAGATGTGGAAGCTGCAGTGTCATCCCTATATGTTACCCTTTTCTCAGCCCTCATTTTGGCTTTCTTCTCAATCAGGTTAACCTCTACACTCACTGCTCCTTTCTACATATCTTCCAATGTGTTGTAATCTCTCTCCCTAATCTGGTAGGCCATATCAGCATCAAAGCCTTCAGGGTATTTCACTAAATCCATACCTAGGGGAGGTTTTATATGTAGAGGAAGTGCATTATAAATGCTATTAAACCTTAAGGTTTTTGTATTATGGTAGGATTTGGAGAGGGTTGGTATTAACTTCCCATTTTTTTATGAAGGATTTATATAAAGAGGGAAGATCATGGATACATTTTGGAGATAGGCCTTTAAACCATTTCTTCACATCACCTCCTAGACTCTGGGTGAAGATTCTCATCCTGACCGTCTCATCATCTATCTCCATATAATCAAAAGAATCTTCCATCCTATCTACATGGTGTTGAGCCATGGTAGACTCTTTTGCAGTGAAGTGTGGGATTTTTTATTGATAATCGTTCGGTAGAGGCAGTAAGGGTTGTGGTAACACCAAAGGTGCATACTAGGCTGCCATGAGGATGTTATGCGGAGGTACAAGATTGGCTCGGGTAGCAGGTATGTGGATGACAGGAATATTAGGACCAGCAGCACTCTGTTGGGCTGATTGAGGATGGAGAAGCCCCAAGTTTTGAATGAAATGAATATATGGAGGTGTAGATGGGGGAGTCTCTATATCTCTAATGTGTTGACCACTGTGAGATGGGGAACTAGTAAGCTCAAGGTCTGGCTGGTCTATAGCACCGAATTACCTAGTTCTAGGTAATCTGCTTGGAGAGTCTAGGTCAAAAAGAGGGTCTGAGGGAGAAAAGACCCATCTCCTTAGTGTTTTTTGTTTTAATGGTTATATTAAGTCACAAGGAATTAAAGCTTTTCTTAAAGCAGAAAGAGGTCCCTTAGTTAAAAATAAAAATAAAAATGATCCTAATCAATGGTCCTGCAATGTAAGGCTTCCTTTCATTCAGGGTACCACTGATAGGATTGCTAGGATTCTTAGGAAGCATAAGGTTTCCTCTTCCTCCAAACCCCTTAACACGATTCACAGCTCTCTTAACTCAGTTAAAGATCCGATGAACCCTAGGGATGGAAAAGGTGTCTACCTTATTCCTCGTTCCTATGGGATGCCTTACATTGGTGAAACGGGTAAGTCCGTTAGCCAAAGGATATGTGAACATGCAACTGACATTAGGCATGGAAGGTCCCGCACCTCTGCCCTAGCTGAACATGTGGAAAAAACTAACCATCATATATGCATCGAAGAGGCTAAGGTCTTAGGCAGGATTGATCACTTTCATCATCGTAAGTTAAGAGAGGCCCTTGAAATTGAAAAAAGGCCTGTAAATCTCAATAGAGATGATGGTTGGAATATAAGCAGGTGTTGGATCCCTGCCTTATATTATTAATTTTTCCTTTTTTATTTTTATATTTTATATTATTTTATTTTATTTTTATTTTTATTTATTTATTTATTTATTTATTATTATTATTATTATTTATTTATTTATATCTTTATATCTTTAATTTTAATTTTTTAATTTTTTTAAAGATAGAATTACAATAAAATAATATATAATTATAATAAAATAATATCTGTATTATGAATAATCAATTAACGATATTAATAAAAATAAAAAGATTTTTATATATAAATTAAACTATTAAATTGACCTAGCCGTTATTAATTTCAATATTCAAATTAGCCATTACGTTGTTTTAATTAAATAATTAAATTAATAGAACTAACCGTTATGGATTTCAAAGTAAAATTAGCTATTATTCTAACGGTTTTCTTTGCCTTTTCTACATCTATTTAAACTCAACGACTTATCTGATCTCTCACCTGGTCCTGATGATGAACCACACTGGTTGGTTCAAAATGCGTCAACTTTTTTCATTGTAATGTGATTATTACCGAAATATTTCATCATAATTTATCGATGGATCAGCCAAAAATCTATTAATATTGAAACCCTGCTCAGTAGGGCCTTGGCTACGAATGTTCATCATTTTGAACGGCCACGCTTGTGGGTATCTAAGTTGAGATCAGATCTTACCTTTCTAAAAATATGTAAAGATGCTTCCATTATTCCTTCTTTTGCTTTGATAAAACATCCGCTCAATATTTCGGAAAACCAGCCTTGCGCTCATTCATTGTGAGATCTCTAAGGTTAGAAGATGCCTTCATCTTCTATCAAGAAAGTTATTGTCTTGGCATTTAAATATATCTAATTTGATTCCATCGGACTTATGGACCAAAATTGATGCCAGGTCCGCTATTAAGTCTAGTCATTGGGAGGCTTTTTGGAAGGAGAAACTTTCGTTAAAATTTCTGAAGTTGTACAAAAGGTCTTACCTCGCAAATCTAGATTCGGTTCTGTCAGTGAGCAGTGTGACTGCCAGTCAAATTTCAATGCTTTAGTCTTGGATTTTAGGTGTCTCCTCGCCATCTATTTCAAATATCGGTGTTCCTCCTACTTCTTCTGATTCAATGTTTTCTTTGGCTCGTTCGTTCGACGGTGATAAGCAGTCTACTTCCAACAACAAGGACTGCTCTCCACCTTCATTAATGTCTAGACATTTACTGACTTCAGATGATATTGTGAGGACAAAAAAGCCTTCCTTAGGGATTGCCAAAACCTCATTTGATGTTGCTGTGATTGAGGGTCAGTTTAATAGACATTGTACCAATTGGAGATCTCCACTTTCAAGGTCGAGGAGGTCATTGGGTGTTGCCTAGGTGGTTGAGAACAAAGGTTTCAACATTTCCCAGGTGGATGAGAATGAAGGTTTCAATTCTATTCATGGTTCCGACAGGTCTCCTTGTTCTTCTTTCTGTTCTTTGGGTTCTAAATTGGGTGATGAATGCCAGTCTTCTGCAGGATCCGATGGATACACTGTCCTCGCTTCCAACGTTTCTAATTCAGGTAATACCGTTCCTGTAGGTTCTGATGCTGACGTGATGTTAAATTCTAACAGTGAAATTTTTTCTATGAACCCTCTATGCCCTAATAAATCTTTAAGTAATGTAGAAATTTACTATAATACTAATGAAATTAACTTAGAAAATCCAATTAATAAACATTTATTTATGAATACAAATTATATCAATATTAAAAATGAAAAATGGTCAAAAGATAAGATAAAAGGATTTTATGAATTAAATAATAAATATGAGAATGACTCTATTATAGATAATAATTTTAATAATGACACAGTTAAGAAAATTAAAAATGACAATATTAAGATTATTAATAATGATTCTACCATAGATAATTGTATTAATAATGACAAGATTAAGAATTACTATACTATTGATAATAATTTTAGTAATGATAGGATTAAGAATATTAAAAATGACAATATGAAGAATATTAATAATGACTTTACTACAGATAATTATATTAATAATGACAAGATTATGAGTACTAATGAGAATAGAAATAATTTTAGTAATGATAATACCGATTCTAATAATAAGTCTAACAACAATAAAATTGTCTCTAGTAATAAAGTAGTTAATCTCTTGAGCTTCTCCTTTGACTAGTTGGTTTATAGGCTTCTAGAAAAAGGCTTTAATTTTTCCCTAGCTCCTAGGAAAATTCCGGCTCATGATATCATTTGCGACATTGAATTTGGCATCAGATACTTACCCGATTCCTATAAGGACATTATAAGGCAGGATTGTGTGGTCATTATAAGGAAAGCCAAGCCCCCCAAGAGAAACCTCAGTAAGCCTGAGTTTGAGGCCTTAAAATCCTTAAATAATAGTAAGGATATTGTTGTTCTTAAAGATGACAAAGGAGTTGCAGCTGTAATTCTTAATAAAGAGGATTATAGGAAGAAAATGTTAGACAATTTGGAGAATAGTGGGAGCTCCAAAAGAATTTCTAAAGATCCCTTGAAAAAGGTCTCAAGAGCTGTTGCTAAGGCTATCAAGTCAAGCAGCTCCGTGAGTTATCTTAGTAAGAAGTTGATTGAAAGAAACCCCCTTACTCCAAGAATCTATGGTCTTCCCAAAATCCATAAGGATGGTGCTCCCCTTTGGCCCATTGTAAACACCATTGGTGGTCCAACTTATCTTCTTGCTAAGTATTTAGCCTCTAAGCTTAAACCTCTCATAGGTCGTACTGATTCCTTTGTTAAAGATTCTACATCTTTTGTTAATGAGTTAAAGGGTGTTAAATTGGGGCCTAAAGATAGGTTTCTTAGTTCTTATGTTGTCTCTCTTTTCACCAATATCCATATTAAGGAGGCCATTGAAGTCATTAATTGAATCACTAATCCTGACACAACCTTTTTAGTTGAGATTTTCTTAACTTATACTTTCTTTATTTTTGAAGGTGAGTTTTATGAGAAAATCTATGGTGTTGCTATGGGTTCTCCCCTTTCATGGATTGTTGCTAATCTCTTTATGGAGGACTTTGAATCCAAGGCACTTTCCTTTGCTTTGCACCAACCAAAGCTTTGGAAAAGGTTTGTAGATGATACTTGTGTTGTCTGGCCTCATGGTAAGGAAGAGCTGGATCATTTTTTCGTTCATTTTAATAGTCAATATTCCTCTATAAAATTTACCATGGATTATGAGGTGGATGGGAGCCTTCCTTTCCTTGATGTTCTTATATGTAGAAAGGAATATGGTTCTTTCTCGCATTAGGTTTTTCATAAAAAACCCATACTAAAAAATATCTTCACGCGGATTCGCATCATTTCCCTACTCAAAAGTTAGGCATCCTCAACACCTTAGCCACTAGGGCATTGAGAATCTCTGATGAATCTCACCTTGAGGGAGAAAGGACCCATATCCTTAATCTTTTTTTTTTTAATGGTTATAGTAAGTCACAAGGACTTAAAGCTTTTCTTAAAGCAGAAAGAGGTCCCTTAGTTAAAAATAAAAATAAAAATGATCCTAATCAATGTTCTTGAAATGTAAGGCTTCCTCTCATTCAGGGTACCACTGATAGGATTGCTAGGATTCTTAGGAAGCATAAGGTTTCCTCTTCCTTCAAACCCCTTAACACGATTCGCAGCTCTCTTAACTCAGTTAAAGATCCGGTGAACCCTGGGGATGGAAAAGGTGTCTACCTTATTCCTTGTTCCTGTGGGACGCCTTACATTGGTGAAACGGGTAGGTCCATTAGCCAAAGGATATGTGAACATGCAGCTGACATTAGGCATGGAAGGTATCGCACCTCTACCCTAGCTGAACATGTGGAAAAAACTAACCATCATATCTACATCGAAGAGGCTAAGGTCTTAGGCAGGATTGATCACTTTCATCATCGTAAGTTAAGAAAGGCCCTTGAAATTGAAAAAAGGCCCGTAAATATCAATAGAGATGATGGTTGGAATATACGCAGGTGTTGGATCCCTCCCTTATATTCTTAATTTTTCCTTTTTTATTTTTATATTTTTTATTATTTTATTTTATTTTTATTTTATTTTATTTTATTTATTTTATATATATATATATATTGATATATATATGCATATATATATATATATATATATATATATATATATATATATATATATATATTTATTTTTATTTTTATTTTTAATTTTTTTTAATTTTTTTTTTGTTTTTAATTTTTTTTATTTTTTAAGATAGAATTACAATAAAATAATATATAATTATAATAAAACAATATTTGTATTATGAATAATCCATTAACGATATTAATAAAAATAAAAAGATTTTTATATATAAATTAAACTGTTAAATTGACCTAGCCATTATTAATTTCAATATTCAAACTAGTCGTTATGTTGTTTTATTTAAATAATTAAATTAATAGAACTAATCGTTATGGATTTAAAAGTAAAATTAGTTGTTATTCTAACGATTTTCTTTTCCTTTTCTACATCTATTTAAACTCAATCACTGATCTGATCTCTCACCTAGTCCTGATGATGAACCACACTGGTTGGTTCGAAACGCATCGACTTTTTTCATTGTAATGTGATTATTACCGAAATATTTCTTCATAATTTAGGGTATGATAAAGCTATAAATTCTTCTGGTGCAGAGTTAGATCAATGGAAGTGTCTGGAAATAGTTGGACTTCTAGGTGTAGGAGGTTTCCTAATGATGTTATCGGTTTTTTCAACTATTTCAGGTGGGTTTTGGTTAGGATAAGCTCTTGTATGAATGGTCCTCGAAGCGAGAATGTTGTCTTCAAACATAGTAGCTTAATCCTACTTGTTACTTCTATTGTGGTTGATGTTGTTATGGACTCTGGTCTCCCAGTGGAGTCTTATGTGAACCAAGATAACCAGCAGGCCTACTGATCACCAGTGGAGTCTTTAATCATTGAAGAGCTATGGAGTCACCAGGTGGAAGGTTTAGAATGTTTCAAGAGGGTATACTATCCACCACAGTGATTACTGCCAGACTAACCAGAGATTTTGGTTTTCTAAGGTCTTAAGGATGTATAAAACGAAAACACCCAGATTAGTGCACCAGTGGAGTCGCCATTATGTTGGGGTTCCTAAGTTTTCGCAGATTTGGCAATACCAAAAGATAAGAAAACATCAAACCACTTTGGGATCCTGGGATCTAACCCTCCTGGATCCGGAGAGGGATCTCTCCATAAATACAAAGAATGATATATCTTTGAATCTCAATGTAAGGTATTAGGCTAGGTATGAAGCACAAGGGTTGTTTTAAATTATTTGGTTGGATGTTGTTGTTGCTGTTAGTGTAGGTGACTCATTCGACTATTAGAAAAGTTTTTGAGGGAGAGTAGCTGAGTAGTTTGTAATTTAGTAGGCTGGGAGGAGAAGTTTGTATTGTATTTGCCATTGAGCTCAGTGTATGTGACTGGTTTTGCATCAATTGAACAAGAAATTTCACAGGATCCTGGTCTATATTACGGGTGATGTTTCTCTTATTGCATTGTCCATTTACATTATTCATGTTTTCCATCTATGCTTCGATAAGAATCATTAAATCAGGCTTAGGATATGCCCCTGTTTGGTATCCTAATGTCCACTGCTCTTCTTGTCTTTAATGTTTTCTTCTAATAGTGAATCTAAGAGAAAATTCATGCAATTTAACCAGTGTAATAGTTGTTACTCAGTGCTAGCTGATGTGTGAATTCGGGTTTTGTTGCTTGGATGTTCTAGCTGGTGTCAAAGAAGGGAAGGTTAAAAGTCCTTCTCTAATCTATAGACTCTAGCTTTGTGTTAAATCTTATCTCTGTTTTTGCTTGGAGCATGCTAAAGCAGGCCTGGAGTTAAATGACCCTTGGTCTGATCTTCAAGCTACCCTTTGTGTCTTCATTGAAAGATGCCTTTGAGTATGTCAAAGCAGGTCTGGATTTAAATGACATCTGACCTGATCTATACACAAAAATTGGGTTTCTTTCTTTCTTTCACCTTCTTTCCTTAATGTCCCATTCCATCATCTATATAAAGGATCCCTTAGTATAGATGACTTGCCCTCTGAAAGCCTTGGCTAGTTGTTTGCAAGTAATCCCCTTTCAAGACTCCATAGCCCAATGGATGGCGCATTCTTAACCTATCCTCTTTTGCCGAAACATCCTACTACTTTGCTCCTTTCCTCCCATTACCTTCTCAGTTAATGATCTTTGACTCAACCCAAAAACCAAAAAAATCATTTAAAACAACCCTTGTGCTTCATACCTAGCCTAATACCTTACATTAAGATTCAAAGATATATCATTCTTTGTATTTATGGAGAGATCCCTCTCTGGATCCAGGAGGGCTAGATCCTAGGATCCCAAAGTGGTTTGATGTTGTCTTATCTTTTGGTATTGCCAAATATCCCAAAACTTAGGAACCCCAACAGGAGTCTCAAGCAACATTGCGAGGATAGAAAACCTCCCCTTCCATCCATCCTATTGCTACGCTTAGTCAACTGACTATGTTTACTAATCCTTTCCCTCAGCAAGGATTTGTGGATACCCAACCACCTGAAGGATAGGTGGCCACTCAACCTCTTCCATCTGGTACCCCCGATTACTAGATTCTCATGATGACTTCTGACTAACCTATAACAGTAGACCTCAACCTTCAGTCTCGGTCCTGTCAATACAATAAGCCTCCCGCTACGTCTGTTCCTGAGCCTCCTTCTTTAGGTTCTACAGAGCCTCTTTCAACACATAATGGTCCTTTGCAGATCCCTCAGCCTAAGGCGAAGGTTCATACCAAGATCCCTAAGGTACCATTACGCCAAAACGTTGCTTCTAGAAAAGCTTCCCATTCGTATAGCATAGTAGATGATTTGGCACAATCTCCTACTAACATCTCAACATTGGAACTCCTCCAGTCATGCTCTTCATAATGACAAGCTCTACTATCTGCCATGGGCATTGTAGATCCTTCATATGATCTATTGATCATCATCAATGTTGACCAGTCAAAAAATCCTCCTCTTCCTACTTCCGTCACATTCCAAATCCCAGTCAAGGTCTGGAACACCAATGTTTCCTGGTGTATCATTGATGAGGGGGCATCCACCTATGTGATGTCCGCTTCAGTGTGGAAGCAAATTGGATCACCTGAGTTGGCTCCTTCAATGATCACTCTCCGAGTGTGGGATGGCCACGCCTCCTAGCCCATTCGCTTATTCCACAATTGTCCTATTACTCATGTGGGCAAGACTGTTTGCATTGACGTAGAACTCATATATGCCCCCTTAGATTAGAACATTCTATTGGGTTGTAGCTACACCTATGAGATGTCTGTTGTTCCATCTGCGGTTCACTGCAAGATGTCCTTCACTCATAACGGAAAGATAGTTTCCATTTATCAGTTGAAATATTATGAAGCGAAGTCTCAGACCTCCATTGAGTTCATCATCTCTTTGGTGGCCAATAAGCAAATCGTCGATCCTTTGACCAGTGTCTCACTCGGAGTCTACAAAGACTCATCATTGCTTGGTAAATTCCCTAGTCTTCCTCCTCCTCTCTTTGATCCCATCTCATTGAATGTATGCATGATGAAATTATCTCGAGCCTCCCTTAAGCGGCCCGGTTCAGCTTTTCAGCAGCTTTGCCCTCTGCAGCCTACTCCTAGCCATTTGATTCAGCCTTTTGGACCCCCTCCTCCTAGCCCTTCACCTACAGTTGGTGTTAATGAGCTTCTTTATCCTCCTAGAATGGTTCCTCCAGGCCTTAACCATATTGGAGTCGTCCCACCTAGCCATTACCCCTCCAGTCAAATACCGTTCCTAGCTCCCCCTCCTGGAGTGTACACAGTACCTATTATGGCTACCCTCTCTCTTCCTAATGTTACCCTGGGGATCCCCATATATTACCTTCTTCCCCCAGCCGCAACCCCACCTGATGAACCCAAACCTTATCTTGATTTGACCCCGGTTCAATCGGTCCATATGACCCCACCTGCTGCTACTGTGCCTCAGCCACCTTAACAGGAACCTCCTCCTATTGCAACAGCTCTAGGTAATGGGGGCAAAGCCAACAAGAAGGCATCTAAAGACAAGGCTACCCTAAAAAACCCTACCCATCCTCGGCCTCCAAAGCATACCATCCAATGTGCTTTGTGTGATGGTGTGGGTCATGCCACCCATAATTTTCCGGAGTTGCCTCATCTCAATCCCATTGTTAATGTTATGTTCCCTGAGTCTACGGTCCCAAAAACCTCTGTTCCTTCCTCGAATGTAGCCAAGAACCCCAAGACTATTCACACCAACCAACCCTATGGTTTGTGTGATTTCCATGACCATTATACCCACCTCTGTCCCCGCCTCGAGGACTTTCGAACCTCTCTAGCGGTAATTCCCCAATTCAAGGCCAAGCACAATGAGTTCACCACTCACTTATTTCCATATTTTTCTTTAGAAAAACTAGAGGACACATCGACTCCCATAGAAATTCCCCCTCCAGATGTTGAAATGACAGAGTCTTCGGCCATTGTCCACTACTTGTCATCAGTCATGAGATCCACAGTGGAACCTCCCTCTGAGACTTCCCCTTCTGTTTCACTCGACCTCCCTTCAACAGTCACCCTAGGCTCAACATTTGTGGATCCCTTATCTACTTGTTCTTCCTTCACCCCCCGTGACGATGCACATGTGAACCTCTCTTCTCATGATGATGAGTTAGTTAGCTTTGCCGCGTCAAATGGTATTTCTTCCACCAGTGATCCCATATTCTATTACAATGATGATATTATGGAAATATTTACCACCCCTGACTTTATCTTTCCCCCCTTACATCAAACCCATGCATTCAAACCATATACACCTTGTGGCCTTTACATTGACACCCAATTTTTGGGTAAGGGGGAACCCATATTTGAGAGACCAGGAGAAGCAATTCTCCACAACTCTCCTAGTATATCTGGTCATGTTGACTCTAGTACCATTATTATCCCACATTTAGGAGAACCTTTAGAGTCCCTTATCACTTCAGATCACTCTAGGGATGACACCCCTCATCATTCCTTCATTCTACATCAGCAACCCAGTCCCCTAGACATTGTTGTTGACCAATCTGTGGGTTTTCTAGGAGAGCACCAGTTCATTATCTCTAAATCCTCTCTTTGGGATAGTAACACCATGTATGTCAACCCAAAAACTTAAATTCCATTTGATTCATATATGCAGTACCAAACGAGATTGGTAATCCCCCATTCCCTTCTCGAACTGCGTAACCATAATGAAAACAAATGGCGAACCACATCATAAAAATGTGTTTAGATTCCCCTTTTTCTAAACACATTTTGGCATGACCACAACATGATTGGGGGCACCTATGCCCCTCAACCATAAAAATCCTAGATCTCAACCAAAAATAGCACTGAAACCCCCTTTCTTTGATAGGTCGCACTTTTTATTTCATTTCCTAGGATAGGTCACAGTTTTCTACCCACTACCTGCTACCCAGTTCGCCGAATAGACCCCAAAAAGTGCAACCTGGCCTATTCATGAGCTCTGGGTACCTAAACTGAAATTTTGATCCCCTTCAATGAAATATTAGGGTTAGGCCTCTTACCTGCAACTAATGGATCTCGATTCCAACATTCAGTTTGTCCGCTATGATAACCGCAAGATTTAGGGCCTTCTCTCCTTTCTACATTCACCACATCTCCAGTTGCAAATGAGTAAATTTGGAGGGAAAATTCCTTTTTAAAAGAGAAACCCATAATTTTTCTTTCACCTGCTGTGGCCAAACCGTAGTTTATTTTGGCAAACCATTTGTACCGTTGGAAAGCTCTCATCGAGCCCTCAAATGGGTATCTGTTAGTTTTTCGTGATTTGATACTTCACTAGGACACATTTTGTCCAAGAAGGGTCACTTCACCACTCCTCAAAATCAAATTTCTTCACTTGCAACACTTTTACTTGGGGCACCACTTTGCCTCCATACTTTTCCATGCTCGTGTCAATTTTTGTCGTGAGTAACCATATTTTACTCATGTTTTTATGATCCCCACCAGACCTTTTCTATGTGGCAGCATCATCGAGTCACCCTTGTTTAGAGCATTCGAGTTGATTCATCATCGCATTCATGGAGTCTATCTTGAGTCCCTTTATATCCCGTTATATGCCTCCATCCTTCATTTCTTGTTTCCTCTCTCGTGTCACACATTATGGCCTTCAAACTTACTGTCCCCTATCCCTTATAATATTGTGTCAGACACCGCCAGGTCATCCATGCCCTTTATGCTCTAACAAGGGAAGTCATTCGTCTGCTACTTAGTACCCCCCATTTCATCATCATCCTTGGTGTCAGTGTGTTAGTTCCTTTTCTATTTTATCTTGTTCCTTAGTTGAGGATCCCTTATTGCCTCACCTATGGCGAACCTCCTTCTGTCGACATTAGATCATTAATTCTAGAAGACAGGTCTAGAGGGTGGTGTACCTTGGTTCAAGCTTCCACTCTTGTTCGGTGCCTCGGATCGGACAAAGAGACTCCTTATTGCCCTTTGACTTGATTTTTTGTCAGCTCCAGCTCCTTTTCAGCATGATCGAGATCCATATACTTGATGGTTCAGTGATACCGCAACTGATACTAGTGATTCCAAGGTGTGTGTGTGTGTGATGTTTCATCCCTCATCAGGGGGTGGCCCTACGGTAGCCCCCCATACTCCTGGATGACCTCTTCATTACAACATTTGATGCAGCTCCATATATTTGATGATTTCGGCCTCAGTCACTTGTAGTGCCTTTTTGTTTGCATGTATCAGTCATATTTTCAGAGCCCTTTCCTATTTATAGGGAAATTTGGGTTGTATTTGTATCTCATGTACTCGGATATTATTGTATAAGTCCTAGCTGTTATCCCTGGCATAGTATGTATGTGGGATTCATTATCATTATTTATCTGGCTCATGTTTATGCCAGCATGTATTATATTGTTCAGTCCCTTGTTTACTGGACGGATTATTCTTTGTACGTTGTCTCAGTGAGCATAAGTATGCCTCCCCCGCCACCTATAGCACAGGTACTCACTCATAAAAGAGACTTTTTGCACCTATGAGGCTCACCTCCTCAGGGTCTAGTCCTTTAGAGCTTTGGTCTACGTTATATTTTTCTTTCTTTGACTTCCCCTTCAGTGTCTAGTGATTGAGTTCTTACAACGTACTTCAGTCATACAATTAGCTCCTAACACTGACACGTTGGGTGGAAATCTGTTACACCACTTTTTGATCATCTAACCTGTTACTATTAGATGGGCCTAAGTACATCATGTAAGACCAATTTTACACTAAGAAAAATTATTTTCACTATGAAAAATAACTTAGTAAACCACCTTTATTAAGTTGTTTATGATCTAAATAGGAAACCCCATGAGGAAATATTAAATAAATCCACATTTGTTTGATTTTCCTCAAGGAATAATTAGTTAAACAACAGTTTAATTAATATTCCTAGTCATATTTAACCCAAAACAAGAAAATTAATTAGATAAATTATTATTTATCTTATTATTTTCTAGGAATAATTATTTAAACCTTATTTAAATAATATTCCTTGTTAAATTTGACTAAATCACCCATTAATAATTAAATAAATCATTATTTATTTGATTATGACTCAACCAAATCCTTAAAATAATAAATAAATCATTTATTTATTTATTATTTACAAACAAAGGGATTTGACGCAAGTCAACAAATTTTTCCCTCTAACAAATATAATAAAATATTCCATAAAATTTGGGTCTTTATTTAATTAATAATATTTTAACTATGCACCAATATCTATACTAACTAAATATTTTGTTATAAATAGAAGGGTTTTTCCATTCATTCACTACCTTTTTTTGCCTAAAGATCACTCTGGAACTATACTTTTGGTCTGACTTTGATCCACCATCATTGTCATATTTTTATATCTTTTTTCTTGTGAGCTCCCTTTGAGTTCCATTTTTGTCTGGGTTTTCTACACCATCAGGAGAGAGTAATTTTAGATCTGAAGTGCTGAGGACTTACAAGAACCCATCCCATTGAGGAGAACTAGTAACATCCTTCTACGTTTTCCTCCCAGGTTCCCTTAATACAAAATTCATTCAACATATTCTTGTCTTGTCTATTGGATGCATGGAGCAACTCATGTTTTTATTCATTGCTTAATGTCTTTTGATGCTTAGATCTAGATTTTTTCAGCATTTATCTTGGTCAACTAATTGCATACCTAAAGATATTGGCAACCATCTTTGTTGTTAGGGATGTTTATTATGCACAACTAAAGTGGCCTTTTTTCGTACACTTGCAATTAAGATTCATACTAGCATTTTGCTATCCATTTTCCTCGTTTACCTTCAACATCACTTTGAAGAAATACATATTTTATAGCATAATTAGGGAAATAAGCTATTATTTGAGACTGTAACACATAGGTCCTGAAGGCTTTCAATGCTTTGAACAAAGCATATACTTGTTTCTCCAAAATATTATATTAAAGCTCAGCATCCCTGAGAACTTTACTGAAAAATGTTACTGGATGCTCCTTATTATCTTCATTTTTCTGCAACAATACAATAGCAATAGTGGTAGGGGATGCAAATGAGAATACCTTAAAGGCTTTCTGATATTTTGGGTTGATCATAACTAGAGCTTCCTGTAGTGCTTCCTTAATTCTAGAAAATGCTTCTCTTGCTTCTTTATCCCATTTCAATTCTGCATTTTTCTTCAACATATCTGTTATGATTCTCACAATCTTAGCATAATTAGGCACAAATCTCCTTAGAAAGTTTATTTTCCCCAAAATATCTAGATATCCTTCTTGCTTCTGGGTAGAGGAATTGTCTGTATGGCTTCCACCCTTGCTCGATCAATTTTTACTCCCTGATTTGAGACTATATGACCCAATAATTTACCTTATTCTAAGGCAAATAAAGACATAGGCTGAAATTCCTACATTTTTGAAAAGTAATATGCAAATTTTCCAAGTGTTCATCATCTGACCTAGAGAAAATAGTTACATCATCCAGATATATAACTACAAACTTGTCACCCACAAACACTAAGTCCATGGCCCTCTAAAATTTTGCACCTACATTGATAAGGCCAAACGACATCCTTACATACATGAAGATTCCCCAGGGCATTGTGAAAGGAGTCTTCTTCTTATCTTTTGTCTCCACTGCTACCTAATTATAATTGGAGAGTCCATCAATCATAGACAATATGTGAGCTCATGTCACTTTTTGTAATAGATAATCCATTTTCGGCAAAGGTTAATTATCCTTTAGGGATACTCTTTTCAAGTTCCTAAACTCTACACACAACCTTATCTCTCCATTCTTCCTCCTTACAGGAACAATATTTGAAACCCAATATGAATATCTGAGAGGGACTATAATTTTTTCTTGCCACAATTTCTTCACTTCCTACTCAATTGGAGCTAGCAACAATGGATTGATCTGTCTGAGTTTCTGCCTTTGAAGTTTAATTCCTTCCTTCAATGGAATTCTGTGCCGAATTATACTTTTTTCATATGTTTTTAAGTCTTCATACATCCAATAAAACACATACCTATACTTCTTGAAAATAGCAATGTACTTATATTTATAATATTTCAGAACACCTTTGGATAATCTCACCATATTTGGCTCCTACTAAGTTCCCAAATTATAGTCTTCCATCTCTCCTTAATGTATCTTCTTTGAATTGACAACAACATCATTGGAGTCAAATAACCTTTCAAGGGTAACCAATCCCTTAAGAAGTACATTATCTTTTAATTCGATAATATTTTTCTCACCTATTGACTGCTTCAAATTTCTCATTTCTTATTTCTTCTCTATCTGTTCTTCTTCTTGATCTATCTCATCATCTTCTAAAAATTCGACCATGGTCAAGAAGTGATTTATTTTTCATCATCCTCAAACACGTGCCAATGTTTCACATTGTCAGGGATATAAGGCCTCTGTTTGATTTCAATCTCATACCTCAATATTGGATTTATAGGTGGCTTGAAGGTGCTAGCTGCTACTCCCAATGAATCTGACAACCTATTCTCTTCCCTTGGAATAAACTGCAGATTGAAAGCTTCAAAATAGTTCTCAATAAAATCGTAAATTTCGTTCCTCTATGATCTTAACCTTGGATGCTTAGTCTGACATTGATTTCTAATCTGGTTTATAATTAATTTAGAATTGCCAAAAATAGACATACATTGAATTCCCATTTATTTGGAAGTTTGTAGACTTAGGATCAAAGCCTCGTATTCATCCGCATTGTTTGTTGAATCAAATTCCAACTTAAAATGAAAATGCATAAGATTACCTTCTGGAGATATCAATAAGAATCCAGCTCTTGTGCCATATTTTGAGTAGGCACCATCAAAATAGCATTTCCAAACATTTATTGAATACAACTCCTTATGTACAATTGCTAAAGAGAGATGATTTTCTGTGTCTTCAGAAAATTTTGCATCTTCATGCAGCAAAAAGAAAGAAAGATCTTCTTTTTCCTAACTGTAAATGGGGGAATTACTTGCATATTTCTTTGTGGTAGTTTTCACAAATCTTGTTTCTCTATACAACCTTCTTTCTTCCCCATTAAAAATAGGAATTATAGCATAATTGAAGTCCAGTGTTAAAACTCCTACCAAATTTTCTCCCTAAGATCTAGACAAGAGCATTCCAAATCTGGCTATAATATCAACAACCACTACATCCATCATAATACTCTTCGCTGGAATTTTAGCCAAAGATACTACCATGTCTTTGATGAGACCAATAGACTTCACCCTTTTAGAATCAAAAGAGTACAGGTCTCTGTATGGTTTAGTGATATGTAAATTCACCTCTTTCATCACAAACAATGGAATAAGGTTGTGAGAAGCACCTGAATCTAACATGAAATTATGGAGGAGAAAATCATGAAGAAGAAATGAAATGTAAAACAGAGGAACAAAAGAATCTACTTCTTCAACATGAGGACCAAAATTGAATATTGCTTTTTCTTCTTTCAAATTACAGTATCACCTATGTATTCAATCTGTGAGAGATTAATGAAATCAACAATTTCTTTTTTGCAACCTGGTGTTTTAGCTAATTCAAGGAGAGGTACCTGAATCTTGACCTTCTCCAATTCTTTTGATAGACTGAAATATTGAATCTGTTTGACATTCTTCTCAGGTTCTTCTTCAATTTTTCTTGGATTTGAAACCTATTCAGGTACAAGAACTACCTTCTCCAAAATATTATTATCAACATACTTGCTTTGGGAACATTCAACTTGTTTCACTTATGTTCACTAAATTCATAGGTTGTTTTCCATTATCTACTTTTGCTACTGAGTTCTTTTGTGGTGAAGTCACCATTGGAGAAGGAACATAATCTTGCTATTCGCCTTCATCATTTTGTACCCTCTATCTTTTTCTAGATCTCAAATCATACTTCTTATGCAACTCAGCTTGCATAAAATCTATAAATTGTCAACAATACTTATCCATCTCATCCTAATCAAAGAAACCTCTGCTTCAACATATTATCCTTTAAATTCTTCCTATTATTCATCTTCTCTTATGTATATAGCAGATATTTGATCTTCATATTCTTTCTGATCATCCTCTACTGACTCTGTAGGTGTTGCTTCAATGTACAGTGGTGCTTGAACTTGGTCTTGATCTCTTCTCTCCCTCTGCAAAATTTGCAGGGGCAATTTTTTGAACTGAGGATTGAATCCTCCTCTGTTATTTTGTGCACATCTTTAGGAGTTCTTACTTTCTATCTCCATCTTGACTAGCTTGTTTGACAAATTTTTGATCACCTTTGTCATATCATCAATTCTTTGGTCCTATGGTGATTCTTCCTTTGCTTTTCCCTTATCCTGAACTGAATGATTCTATTTAATTTTTCCAGTTGCAGTCATGTTAGCCTCAATATTCAATGAATTGTCTGTATTTGTTCAAGATTTAGGGTCCTTCTTTCTCTCAATGTAAAACTAAAGTCAGCTTCAAAAGCCCCAGCAAAAACTAACTTTGCTCCAATAGGGGGGGGGGGCTTCATTTCTAGAGGTAAACTATTGTACAATTTGTTAAATATATTTACAAACTCAAAAATGTTTTCATCAATATTTCTTTTAATTGCATTGAACTTCGTCAATGAGTAACCATGATCTCTCTTTTCTCCCCATCTCTGAGTAAATCAAGTTTCTAACTCATCCCAGTTATTCATCGAAGCATTTGGTAAAATTTTAAACCATTTTCTAGCCTCTCCATTTAGAGACTATAGAAAACGTCTCATCACAATGTCCAGATGTTCAAGATTTAAATTCTTTGCAAAAGTGCAAAACAAAGGTAAATGTTGTTATGCAGTTACTTCATCTTCTTCAGTGAAACGAGGAAGTAATTTGAGGTATTATTTAGGCATGGAATTAATTGCTTGTGGAATATTTAAAGGTGCATATCTATTCATTAAGAAAGCTAGTGCTGCCATATTGACACCTTGGTTAACTATTCCTTGGGTGGTAGAGGTTGATGAACCTACTGTGAAAGTGAATTAAGGTGGTGAGAAGGTTGATATGGGAGTGGTTTGATGAATGATGGCAGAAGAGCCAGCTATTATATTTGGTTGAGATTGTGTAAAGGTAAAAGAAACAAACTCAAAAGAATGTTCTTCTATTCTAGGTTCTTGAAAATGTGTGGGTGTGGAAGGAGAATCTTGTTACAAGAAAGAGAGTTCCTTGGAAATACCTTAAAATAAGGTATTATGAGAAATGTTCCGAGGAGCAAACAATTTAGGCTCAGGTGTTGAAGGGGTTTTTGGTCTCTGAACCTTTTTAGAAACCAATTTTTATGGATCTAACAAAGTGGGAACGTTGATGCGAGGTATCTGACCTTGTATGTGGCCTTTTGAAAGCCAGGATTCTGAAAAAGAATAAACAAAATAGAATATTTACTCCTCATTGAAGAACCAGAGGAAATAGAAAGAAAACCTAGGGAAGTGAACTTCGCTTCTTCGTCCCTGAACAACGCCAAAAAATGTTGTATCTCAAGAAACAATCCCTTGATTGTGATAAGGAATTCGTGCTCAAGAAATTTTTAAATGTATGTCACAAAATTAAGATATCAGATGCTCTTTGTTTAACAGCTTTGGAAATTAATTATTTATAACCCTCAATGATCTAATATAATGAAAGACTTCACAATGCGATTATCTATTGATATTAATTGAAATGTAAGGAAGAAATTTGAAGGGAAACTCAAAATGATATGTTGAATAATAGAACCTATCTCTTTAAATATCGGAAGAAACTTTATGGAGATAAGATAGTTGGAGTGATGGAGTGCACATTAAGGACATTTAAGTCTTACTTACAAATTGTAAAAAGAAATACACAACTACATTACTTCACCTCATTCACAGAAGAATAAACATATGATGAAACTGGAAAAACGCATCA
The DNA here is from genome assembly GCA_034641835.2 of Pinus albicaulis. Classification (NCBI taxonomy): domain Eukaryota; kingdom Viridiplantae; phylum Streptophyta; class Pinopsida; order Pinales; family Pinaceae; genus Pinus; species Pinus albicaulis. The sequence continues at coordinate 1,809,011,798 of CM076575.1, forward strand.
ACATCAAAAGGTTTAAGAAACTTGACCTTCTTTCATTAATATTCAAAAAATTCAGTACAAAATTTATGGTCATCCAGAGGTCCAAAACTCAGAACCCTCCTTTTTCTTTTTCATTACTTTAAATACAATGCAAAGTAGTTGAAACTGCTGAAAACTACTTGTAACTATTCTAACTACCTAAACCTGCATAAGCTACCTATTACACGGCAATTTAACAACTTCATTACAATACAGATCTTTTAAAAAGAGAACTTAAACTAAAGCTTCAATCTATCTGCTAAATTTGTATTTGACTGGCTGGCACTGTATTCTCTGGATTTGCTGACATGTCCTTTAGTGACGCTGAGGTGCCACCAGGTGGATCAGTCATCCATGCTCCGCGCTTCTTCCATATCTCGATGCTAGTTTTGGGAGAATTGGCCAATTTATGACATTCTAACCAAAGGGTTGTGATCCTGCTAAAAGTAGGTCATTCTATGAACAAGATTTTTACCATCCAAAGAAATTGAAAATTCCTTTGTAATAAATTAACAATTGTGGTTCCTTTCAGGATTACGTTCTTCTCATGGGTATTATCCATTTTACTCTTTGCTAGCAATAACAGTGGCTCATAAGAATCCCATGATAAAAGACTGCATTTGAGATCCCAGCATGAAGGCAATCCTCCTCTAGCCCTTTTGTCGAATATGTTTTCAAACCTGGTTACAACTTGTTTAATCTCTACCAACTTATTCTTTGTTGACTTCCTGCAAGCATTTTTTACAATCAACTTATTAATCTCTAGGACACCTAATTTCCTGCCTTTAATTTCATTTTCTCTCAAATCTTGATCTGTTTTAGAATTGATGAAATCAGTAAAATTATTTTACCATAAGGCCCTATTAAGAATCTTCTGTTTATCTTCCATAAAAATCTCCTCTAAGTCTTTGATAATATTATTTTCCTCTGACACTATCATCAGGGATTCCCAAGTTGCTCTCATAGCTTCAATGATCTCATTCCATACAAGGTATTTTGTTTGGTTCAGATTTATATTTCCTTTCAATTTTTCCTTTAAACTCTTGATCGCATTATTTTCTCTCTGACAATATGATTTGTATTTATTAACTTTTGCTTCTTGAGCCTGCATTATCTTATTCACTGTGTCCAAGTCGCTCTGAGCCTTCTGGAGGTCCTTTTCTGCCATCTTCAACTCTGTACTCAACTAAGATATCCTTTCTGTTGGGTCATCAGTTTTGGATGGCATGACAATAGTACAAGAATGAGAATCAATTTGATTTTACAAGTTAAGGACAAAATCCTTTAACTTAGAGGCCTCCTCCTCCTTTTCTAACAAATACTGTAAAATATTTTCTTTCTTATGCTCAACCTCTGCTACCTCTGCTACCATTGAGTGTTCTCCAGTGGGAAACATTGATTTCTTCTTCAACACATTTATCTCTAACTCAACACTCTATAACAATATTTGTACAACCGACTTATCATTAGGATTCACTCCAATCTTTACAATAGTATTTTTCAATTCTTCGTTATGAGTTGACATAGCCCTAGAATTGGCCTTTTCCAATTTCAACTGCTTGATAACTTTTCCTAGCATCTGTTCTACCTTTTGAGTAGATGCACTGGACTTGGTTACATCATTAACAATCAATTGCCTTGTCTGCATATGTGAATTAAATTTATCGAGTAAAGGAATTTTCTTCACATCAACAGTCAAATTAATAGTTTTAAAACTACTTAATGTCCCTACTGTCATTTCATATGGGTGAGAAAAATAAATTTTAAACTGATCCTTTTCTAAGTCCATGGCAGTAAATAATCTAGTTTGGTCTGAAGCAATCTTATGTTTTCTTTTGCTTCCATACTAGCTTTCATCTTTTGTTTCCTCTCTGAAATATGAGCAAAATCCTTCTTGATCAAAGGGACTTGATCTTGAACATCTCCATGTCTTGCAAGTGAAGCTAGTACATTTTGTTCATTTTCTAATTGAAGGAGGAAACCAGGCTGAGTGCTTGGTATTTCTTCAGTCATCCTTGCACTCTTCTCAGCTCTTTGTTCCTCATATTTAGAATCATTAGTTGTTTCTTTACTTCTTTTGCCCAATTTATCTGAGATGATGGGGGTCTATATGCTGGAACTAACAGCATCTGCAAAACTTTTGTTAGCCAAATTTTCAATTTCGGGCTTACTGTCATAAATGAAAGAAGAGTAGCAATTTTCAACCCTTGTGTTAGAAATCACCTGATGAGGGTCATAGGCCCATTTCTCACCTAACAATAAGTACATAACTTCCAACGTCTTGCTATCTTTATTAAATTCTTGCTTCATATTTACTACAAATGGACCCACATACATAAGAAATTTAAACAAACGACCCTTCTTCATTGGAACAAAATGAACTTGATATATGTTCAGATTTTGTAGAATAAATTCCAATGCAAACAACCACATAGGGACAAAAGTTGGAAATCTATAAGGTTTTATTCATGCTCCATATAATCTAACCTTTGAATAATCTTCATATACAAACCAGTCCCAAAATTTACAAGCATTACTTAACTGGAGACACTCTCGAGGTTTGGGCAGGAAACAAGGAGGATGAACACCATTTAAGACCTTATAAGCAACTAGCATAAAAGAGTTAGCAAAATCAGATAAACCTGCCTCATCTGGTTCATTTATTACTATATCGGTCCAGAAAAATACTCAATGTCTTTTCTTATTTGCAACCCTTAATTTCAATCCCAAATGTAAAAATTCCTCTACATTTTGATACATAAATAGATAAGTGATAAGTGAGGGGAACCTGAAGGACCTGGTGAGGGATAAGATCATGAGTTGAGTTTTAATAACCTCTTTCTAGTAAGAGGGAATATCCAACACTACTTTAGACTGCATCATCATGGCAAACAATCGCAACACTGACCTGTCAACCTGAGAAAATTCTTCTTTTCCAAGAATCTTTGACAGAAATTGTAACACTATCCTGACCTCTGCATCAAAATTCTCTGAACGAAATTCTTTATCATCTGCTACAAATTGCTCCAAATTTTTCTTCAAGAAGGAGATGACCTGGTTAAAATCGTGTCCTGCAAGTTATCATACAATGATACCAATGACTCATCAATGAACTGAACATAAGACTCAGAATCAGGATAACACAGGGCTTAGCGAATTAACTGGGCTGAAACCTGATGAACATTTTCACCTAAGAAATTCATCACAAATAATTTACTGGGACACAACACAGACACTTACCAATGCACAAATTTAGGAAAAAGATATGTTTTGGGGATGCATGCAGAGAGAACACTGGAATTATCATAACCAAATAAATGGGTGAATTTTTCTCATTCAATATAATTTGCTGGTAAAATGGAAAATGTTCGATGGTGCAATGGTGTCCCGAATATCTTGCTCAGTGTCCATGAGAGGGATATGGCTAGAAGAGCCAGACAACGAAGATTGTACAACCATGAAATAATGTAGGGTGGTGGACAATGGTATGCAGAAATAAGCAATAAAATGACCAGAATGAATTCGCAGATGGATGAGAATTAGAGACTGATAGGAGAATAAAAAGACTTGAATATTTTAAATAAGTGGCGCAGAATTCAAACATCAATGTTGAATTAATGCTTAAATGGAAAAGTAATAGTACATATGACAATGACAGATGAGTTGCCCTCAACTGGATGCATACGTCACTGTGGGAGCGCTCGGGGGTGTGGACCATTCACCGGAGTGTCTCCCCCACAATGAATGAGAATTGTAAATTCTTGATCTAAGATTAGTCAATGGGGTCAAATACAGAGGCACCTCCCCTCCTAACCTATGGGCTATTTGTGCCCATGGGTTCCTGCTGATCTTCATCAAATGGAACAGATTTTAATCCCGCCCACCAACTCACACGAGTATTAGTTCGAAATCTCAGTCCCACATTCACATGCTTCGAAAACATATTAATTGATCAATGTGTGAATTAAAAAATTAATTTCACACATATGAATGATTTTCATTTTATCATATATGTTTTTTTTTGTATTTTGAAAATAAAATAAAGGAAATTGCAAATGAGCCAGAGCACCCCCAATCCCATTAACCATTTTAATTCTTATACCTTCAAATTAGAGGGAAATGGTTTTGAATTTTGGGCAGCAGTAGTATAATCATATTGTCGACATAAAACATCAAATTCAAGAAAAAATTCATCAGGGTATTCAGAGGCCATCCCATGAAAAATTGGGAGGTTTGGAAGTGGGATAGCCTTCATTGGAACATTAGCCTGTGGATCAATGAAGCGATATTCTGTGGCCGAGGTTTGCTTCCCTGTTACCTGGTTTTCCATTTGATCAAATATCTTCCAATAGCCTTCAGGAAACATGTAGTTAGGAGGTACTAACTGAAAAGGTTAGTATGTTGATGGGGTTTTGGGCCTTGATTGGGTCTTACAACATTGCTCAAGTTAGGAATCCTATTTTCTCTTCTCATAATGGGTATCAAAATAAGTTCCTGCTCATAAGGCTAAGTACACGATTCACTTGTCTCACCTCTTCCTTCCCTTAGGTTTCAAGAGTGCCCATCACTCTTGCTAAAAGGACTGAGATTCATATTAGTTGTTTCTTGGAAGCTCTGCTCAGATTCTAAATTTTTATCATGAATCTCATCATTAGCTGTAGCAGATGATTTTGTTACTCATGGGGAATTAATAGCAGACCCATTCCTAGATACTATTTGGGGAACTACCGATGCTTGAGACTATGTCTTCCGAATAACTTCGTTTATGAAGGACATTCTTCCAAGGCAACCTTGACCTTGGATTTTAGTATTTTTCGGAGTGGATTTCGGATCTATCTATACCTTATTCTTAGTCCTAGGTTTATTTATATTCATACACACTAAAAACATAAACGTATCAGCCAAGGTGTAATATCCCAAAATGTAATAATGCATTGATACTAAAACACAATATAAGAACCGCAAAAAAGTAAACAATCAATATAGATACACATCATAATGCATATAAATAGCTAATCCATTTTATTATGTGGAGGTGGAGAAACCAGTACAATAGTGCTCAAAATATGAGACACCCAACCCAAAGGGGTGGCCTAGAATGACCCTGAAATGATCCCACAAGAGGGACTGCGAAACTGCTTGACTGCTAGAAGGAAAATTGCATTGTCCCTGCTGCAGCTGTTAGGACTGCAACTAATGGAAATATAGAAAGTTATATCTAGGTATTTTGGGAGTTCCAATTATGCTTAAAATAGAGATCTGGGCTCTGTGATGGATACCCAAGATAACCCAAAAAGGATTTCTCATATATGTCAATCTAACAAAATCACCGTCTTAGGGCTTGCACATATACACTGCTGGGTATGCAAATCTGCTGCATGCAATGAAGAATAGATGTTTTCAATGTTATAAAATCATCTCAATGCAATAAGGGTTGATCCCTTCACTAGACCCTTGAGCTAAAATCTCAAGATCTAGCTCCTCCAATCTCCTCTGCTGAATATAGTTGTTGAATGATAAATAGCTTTAGAAAACTACACTGTAAGAGAGGAAGGCTCAATAGCCTACTACTAGATATGTCAATACAACTCTAGAATGATGGAAACAATGGATAAAATGTGAGGATATGATCCATCATAATATTTCCAGCTGAAATGCTAAAAACCTCCTTCCTCCAATAGATCTACAAGACTACATTGTGCAATCCTTGAGGGGATTGCTTCTGCATGGAGGTAAAATACAATGGAATGAATGATGGATATAGATATGTTGCTCCTGGAATACTGAATGTGAAGAAAAAAGTGAAAGATGAATCCTCCACTAGTTTCCTAGTTGGAATGCTAGAAACAACCTCCTGAAGATCGCACCAATGCCAGATGAGGAATACAACTCAACAGATAACCTTCCTAGAGTAGGCACTCGAAGTCCCCTGTGGGTAAGGGTGGGATTTCCACTTAGAAACACCCTATGCTAAACAACACTGCAAAGTTAGCTAAATAGTATAATATTGCATATAAATGTCGCAAGAAAAATATGGATCTAAGCAGATCAAAGAAATGAATAATCCAAGTCATGCCTTCTATTATGCCTTTACCTTTATTATATAGATTGTGAGCCTTCCATAGCCTAGGCCCATCTCATATTGTGTTGTACATGTGGACATAAGCCTCCATGATTGAATTTTTTGTCTCTCCATGTCCTCCATCATGTCTACATATGATGATCAACCTCTCCATCATGGTGTATTAAATGCACTACTTCCTCCATCATGTGCTCATTAGATGCACCACATCTCCACTAAATTATCATAATTTCTTTATGATCCTACTTTGAATGCATTATGATCTTAGTTGACCTCTTCAAAGATCCTCATGATTGTACATTTAAGATCCATGATATTATTTGACTGCTTCATCCTCCATGATCTATCTCATAAATGAGACATGATCTCCACTCCTTTATCATTAATGGAGCTGCTCCACCACTCCATGATTTAGATCTAGATCTTAAATATCCACATACACACATCAAAAGTGGAGTCTATTCATCAATGGGGTTTATGGGTCTCTCCACCTTCGTATTTAATTAATTAATTAAGTTATTAAGAACTCTAATATTCCAAATAAACATGTGAAAATTTTGGAATATTATAGTCCTCCCTGGAAAAATGTTGCTTGTCCTCAAGAAACTGCAAAATTAGATGCTAGAGCACTCTACACCCCTCCAAACGACATCCACACAAGTAATGCCTCCCTATTTTCTGCAATGTGTTATGTATGCCCAACACCAAAGTTGCCTCTCTAGAATGTCTAGAGTTACCTCTAACTATGTAGCTAGATGTCCCTCCTCAATCATGAAGCTCCAAGTGACAACCAAAAACTATCCAAAATCCTCCATAATACATGATATAAATAAAAATAGATGGTTCCTCCCACAAAATGAAAGCTCCAACTCACAAATTATTCCTCCATTACATGCCACATGAAGAAAAGAGAGGCTCATCATGCCTTCATTCTTAGCCCTGTTGGCTTTGTTGGATCTAAGCAACATCCCAACATTGTACAAAAGAAGAAATATAGACATATGGGTAGAAAAAAATGTCAAACCATATTCTCCCAATAGTAACCACCGCAACAATGCTCCCTGCTGCCACACTACACCATCAAAATACCAAGTAGGTTGCCCATAGTCTCTCAAGAGAAGCCATAGAAACAATGTATCTTTCTTCCCCACCACATCATCATCAAACCAAGTATGGTGTCCATACTCTCCAAGTAAGAGCTGTCGGAGGAATCCCTCTTGCTACCATCCTCCATCATTATCATGCAAAGAAGGGGAGCATGTCAAGCCAAACTCTCCCAAAAGTAACCATAGCAACAAGATCTCTTGCTGCCTCTTCACATTATCATGTAAATAATGGAGTAACAAAATCATGATTGACATATGGAATGTCATGTCAGCCCAATACAAACAAACTCCATCATTACATGATATGAGAGTACTATGCCATATCATAAACAATACAAAACACATAAACATGGGAGATGCCATGTGATGGTCAAACTCTCTCAAGGACAACCTAGATGAACATGTCTTATTTTTCTTTATTCTGTCATGGATACACAAGGCATGCATCAAAGAAATATGAGCTATTTGGTGGTAACCATACTCACCCAAGAGCAGCTAGCGCAACCACGCCTCCTTCTTCAATACATGAGTGTTGTTCAAGGAATGGGTCAGGAAAATATGTGTTGTTGGGTACTAACCATACTCACCCAAGAGCAAAAAGTGAAGCCATGCTTCTTGCTGGCCTATCTCATAGTTTTGAAAGTTGTTTGGAAACCCATTTCTCCACATCATCAACCATTCATCTCAATGTGGATGATGGATCTCATTCTGCAAAAACTTGGTATCCTCCCATTGTAGGACACCAACCTCCTCAAATTGTTTAATAACTTTGCACTCTATCATATCTGGAAGTGCACCTACAATGAGATCTCTCTATGAGATTCTCTTCTCATTAATGGCCCTCCAAAACCAATAAGGTTCTAGATCTGCTGCAGGTAGAAGTTTCTCTTTGAGCTATGAGATGCTCATTGAGAAAGAGTCATCTTGAAAGGAGAAAATATTCCTCATCTCAATATATCTGCCATCTATCATCCTCTCCTCCACTATTTCATGAATGAAGCTTCCATATGATTGCACCCATAAGGAATGGTTCCTCTTCTTCTCACTGCTTCTTATGGACAACACTGTTAATATTCCTGATGATGTATATGTTGTATTAAAGAAAGGTATAATGTTGAACTCACAGCCAGCCATTGTACATAGGATCATATTCATCCCATCTTTTGAAACTCCACATTTCAACTCAAAGGTTTGAATGCAACTCAAAAATGATGAATTGGAATAGCTCTTTGTCTCCTCGTTGATTAGATTAAGGGTCCTCTGCATAGTGATATGTTGCTGCTTCAAATAAGCATATTCTCCTAATCCTTGGTCATGAAATAACCCTGATGGCATGTCCCTATAAGTTTTTCAATAATAGGTAGTGAAATAATATGAGATGAAATTGGTTGCATACCTTGGATCAAATGATGTGTGGGAACCTCTTGCAAGACCACAAGAGTTCCTCCAACCAGGACAATGGTCTCTCCAACTGTTGGTAAGAGTGATGGATGCTCTTCTATTAATGTACCAGCACTGGAATCTACCTCCTCTTCCTCATGCATCTCCTAAATCATGCATGGGAATCCATATGTCAATATCTTAACACTATCTTGCAAATATGAAAGTGTATCTCCCCTGGATACAAGTACTTCTATAGCTGGTGGTGAATGTAGTGACTCCTTGTCTAGAGTGAAAAGAATGACATCCTCCTTTGACTTCTCAGGAATTTTTTTTTTTTCTGAAATATCTCTGCTCTTCTTCTATCAAACTCCTTTCTTAACCTTGAAAATAAATTTGAATATTTAGTAATCTTTGCATGCTCCCTGTGACCAAACCACCAAGCATTTGCTTCATCATGAAGATGAAGTGTTGCAATCATAACAAATATCTTTTCAGCTATAGGATGTAGCTTGAAAAATTATATCTAACTCTTTCCTCCAAGCCTTTACAGTACTTGAGGAAGATCCATCATATGTAGGAAAATAGAATCTGTTATGCCTCTTCCTTTTTTTACTACTATAGGATCTTCTTTCTTCTTTGAGTTTGAAGTATTGTTGAAGAGTTAGATTCTCCTTGAATGCTCTAGACTGTGATTTGTACTCTTCAAGATATAAATTGAGAGTTGCATGAGTCTTAGGTTCTATATTTATTCTTTCTTCATCTCTATACCATTCACATTCTTCAAAGGTAGTGGGCATAGTGGATCTTTGAGTAGATATATGATTCTCTGGTATTCTTTCTTGCCGATAAGAAGTACTGGCACATTCTCCATCCTAAAACCTTCTTAAGGTTTCTCTTTTCCTTTCTTTATTCATTTCATTGATCTAGTTGGAGAGATCCTTCACAGTTATAAATAAATATGAAAAAAACTTAATCCCTCCATTATAGTAGATCTCTACTATCTGCTTTTCATATGTTGTAAAGATTTCCACAAGATGAGATAAAGATCATGCTTTGATACCACTATAATATCCCAAAATGGAATATTGCATTGATACTAAACACAATATAATAACTGCAACAAGGTAAACAATAAATCTAGATACACATTATAATGAACAAAAATAGCTGAGCCATTTTATTGTATGGAGGTGGAGAAACCAGTACAATAGTGCTCAAAATACGAGACACTCAAGCCAAAGGGGTGGCCTAGAATGACCCTAAAATGATCCCACAAGAGGGACTACGCAACTGCTAAACTTCTAGAAGGAAAAATGCATTGTCCCTGTTGCAAATGTTGGCACTACAACTGCCAGAAATATAGAAAGCTAGATCTAGGCAGTTTGGGATCTTTTATGATGCTGAAAATAGAGAATCAAGCTCTATGATGGATACCCAAGATAACCCAGAAAGGATTTCTTAGATCTATAAATCTAATAAAATCACCCTCTTAGGGCTTCCACATATACACTACTGGGTATGTAGATCTCCTGCATGAACTGAAGAATAGATGGCTGCAATGTTATACAATCATCTCAATGCAAGAAGGGTTGATCCCTTCACTAGATCCTTGGGCTAAAAGCTCAAGATATATCTCCTCCAATCTCCTCTACTGAAGATAGTTATTGAATGATCAACAAATTTAGAAAACTACACTGTAAGAGAGGGAGGCTCAATAGCCTACTATTAGATATGTCAATACAACTCTAGAACGATGAAAAAAATGGATATAATGTGAGGATATGATCCCTCATAGGATTTCCAGTTGAAATGCTGAAAACTTCCTTTCTCCAATAGATCTACAAGACTGCACTGCGCAATCCTTAAGGGTATTTCTTCTACATGGAGGTAAAATACAATGGCCTGAATGCCAGATATAGATCTACTTCTCTTGGAAGAATGAATGTGAAGAAAAAAGTGAAGGATGAATCCTCCACTAGTTTCCTAGTTGTAATGCTAGAAACAACCTCCTGAAGATGGAACCAATTCTTGATGAGGAATATAGCTCAATAGAAAACCTTCCCATAGTAGGTACTCGAAGTCCCCCATGGGTAAGGGTGGTCTTTCTGCTTGAAAATAACCTGTGCTACGTAGCACTACATACTTAGCTAAACATCATAAGAGTGCATAGAAATTTCCTAAGACAAACCTTGATCTAAGTAGATCAAAGAAATGAATAATCCAAGTCATGCCTTATATTGTGCCTTTACCTTCATTATATAGATTGTGAGCCTTCCATAGCCTAGGCCCATCCCATACTTCCCTGTACATGTGAACATAATCCTCCATGATTGAATGCACTATCTCTCCATGTCCTCCATCATGTCTACATGTGATGATCAACCTCTCCATCACGTGTGCATTAAATTCACTACTTCCTCCATCATGTGTTGATTAGATGCACCACATCTCCACTAACTTATCGTAATTGCTTTATGATCTTACTTTGAATGCGTTCTAATCTTAGTTGACCTCTTCAAATATCCTCATGATTTTACATTTAAGATCCATGATCTTATTTGATTGTTTTGTCCTCCATGCCCTATCTCATAAATGAGACATGATCTCCACTCCTTTATCATTAATGGAGCCGCTCCACTACTCCATGATTTAGATCTAGATCTAAAATATCCACATACACACATTGAAAGTTTATTTTATTCATTAATGGGGTTTATGGGTCCCTCCACCCTCTTATTTAAATAATTAATTAAGTTATTAAGAACTCTAATATTCCAAATAAACATGTGAAAAATTTGGAATATTACAGACGGCAGGCACCACCACAAGCCTTTATTTTTTACTAGGGTGTGTCCACAATTTCTTAACTTCCATTTTTAATACCCAACCATCAGGGATACAACTATCATTCTCTTTTGCAACATCCTTGACAACAACGCCAAAATTTTCAGATCATTAATTGTTCCTAAAGGACCAACTAAATACTGAAAAATTAGATTTTCAACCTGAGATCTCGTCTTTCTATTTCAAGGTTCTCAGAAAAATTTATGCAAAAGAAATGTTGGTATGACTAATCAGTATTATCCTAATGGAAAACAAAACTTAAATGATAAATCAATCAAATCATAGCACAATTGAGAACTATACTTCTAAATAATCCAAACCATTCAAAGCATGAAATCCTAAATATTTTCTGTAGGAAACATCAAAGGAAGACTATAAGGCTTTGAGTTGTTACCTAAGGAAAAACAACTACAAAATGAAAGAAACAATGCTACATAACTATAAAAGGAATTTCTACATTAACCACCATGAAATAATGTTTTATGATCATCTATGAGAATAAGCAATAAACTAAGAACAATCCCAAATGAATTAGATAAAGTAAATCCAATTCTACAACATCCAACTATAATTTCTATTTAAAATAGAACATGTGATCTAATAGTCAACTTAACTAACAGGAAATTATAAATTTCTAATGATTAAGTAAATAAATAACTAAAGAGGAAAAAAAAGAATGTAGATTTAATAGTACATATGAAGACAACGTTGCTTCCAGGATCAAGTCCAAATTGCTGGAATCAAAATTCCTTATAAAAGGAATCAACACAACAGATTAACTCTGGATAACAAAATATCTCTTTGAATTACGGAAGAATGATTACAATCAATGTATTCTCAAGTTCATAACTTAAGTCAAAACTATTACAACTGAACAACCTCCCTAGAGGCTCAATTCCTAGTCTTTATACTATGCCTGTAGAAGATACGAACAATAAATATATTTTTGATAAAGATAAATCCTAAGAATATGAATATCCTCGAGATGCTCATTTTAAGTTACAAAAAGTATTAATATTTTTGCATGACCAACTCAGAATCCTTTCCTTAATTTATTTTCTTCTAATAGAAATCAACTCCATTCAATTAGCCATGATTGGTCAGAACATCATCAAGCTATCCGATCTTCTATGATCAATTGAAGGAATAGCATCAGGTGTGAGATCATCAATAGATTTATGTTCAAGATAAGGACCCAACACTGAGTAAATAACGCTTTTGTGATTGAATCAGTTCAAAGAGGAAATAGAATAGTAGCAGTACACTAAACGTTTCGAGAACCTATATTACATAAATTATCATATCCTAATTTCAAGAAAGACTTGAGAAAGTAATATAAGAAATATGGTAAGGAAATTATAACAATTATGAGGCCCAAAAGTTGCAAAGAAACATAAACCAAACATTGGAATTTATCACTCAAATATATCAAATCTACATCTTTTATGTGAAATTCATAGAAAATATGAACAAACATATCAAAAAAATCCTCTATTGATTCTTCAGGCTTTAATCTAAGTTGATTTTTCCTTTTAAAATTTTTTGAAACTCATACCTGTCAAAGGCTTGATGGAGCTCACTTAGGATTTTCTTGAATGAATGAATTGAAGCAGCTAGAAATGTGTGGAACCATTGCTTGACACGACTTTCAAGTGTGAGGGTAAACAATCTACCAATAATATCATTACAATGTATTATCTTAGAGTGACAGAAATGAAAAAACTGAAGCATGTGTCCAAATATGGGTGTTTGACCCTCGCCATAAAAATTCAACCATGACAAGTGATAAACTATTTCCGCACACATAGAAAGATTTATGTTTTTAGAAAAACAACCCATGATAGAGATTCATGACAGAAAAATTTAAAGGTATGAAACTAGGATTTAGGCTCTAATGGCTCAGCTTTTCATCGGGCCCTTATTCTACCACAAAAATATATTGATGGTGTTGCATGCTACCAATAAGTAAGGGGTCTCCCTAGTGTGAAGTCCCAATTATACCTTACACCATTTTGGATAGGATCCTCATCCAGTATGTGGGCCTGACTGCCACCATGAATTTTTTTTCGCTCCTTGCAGCCAAATGAGTAGATGTTAGAGTGAGGGTGAGGAATAAGTTTCTATAAAATGGAAAACAATCTTAACCCAAGATTAACAAATCGTAGAACGAGATACAAGAATGTAATAGAAACAATAAGAAAAATCATGCAACGATAAGGAATAGTGAGCCAAAATTGCTTCATACATACATAAGAAAATAAAGTTTCAAAGCTTAATTGCAAATTAGTTCACAATAGGTGACCACCATGGCATGGAATAAGTAAGCACAGATTGAAAATAAAATATACATGCAACAACTACAAACTAGTCGATATCATATTTCATGTATGAATGCACAGATACCATTACAATGAACACACTAGGAAACTGATACAACCGCTATAGTTAAGCATGAAAATCAATGCTATAAATGAAGAACCTCTTATCATTGTTGTTGCAAATACAAGTACATATCCTATATTTCAGAAAATCCTAGTTGTTGAACCTGGGATGATTATGCCATTATATAATATAGAACCCTATCCTCCTTGGAAGTCACCCAACTACATACCAAGAGTTGAGTGCCTCTACCTCTTCAAGGACAGATCAAACATCTACTATTTATCCTAAATCATGTGCTAAAATTCCCCCTAAAATGAGGCATGAGGGCATATTTATAGAGGTGATGTGGTTGTTCACCTATCATGATTGTTCACCTACCCTCATTTCTCTTTATCTTCCACAAAACTTTATACTGTCTAATGGTTGTCATATGCTCAAATCGATATTTGTATAGCCATTTACATTGTGATGAGAAACATTTACATCATGACAAAAGAGAGGTCATGAGGAGAATAAATAAGGTTCTACGAAACCCTAGGGTTCATGATTGGCAACGTTGTTCAGAAACCATAGAGACTTGCATGAATTGTTGAATTTCCTATGATTGTTCCTTGCTTGCATCCAACCATCCTTTGATTTTTTTTCTCGATAATGCCAATAAGTTCTAGGAGCATGAGTGGATCTAGTTTTAATATTTTCAAAACACTAGTTGAACAGGTTCAACAAGAAACCTTAATTCTTTCGTCTAGATTGGCATTCTTGCTCTCTTTATTTTACCTGCAAACAAATCATATTGGTAATATTATGTTTAAAGAATGAAACTATAAATGGGAAAAAATTATGGAAATAGAATATCAATGTCATACCCCTATGTATTCCTTTTATAATAGAGTTTTCATCAAAGTATGTGTGTCCCATAACATTATTGATGTATGTGGAAACATCAATAGTGATCTCAAAGCTACTTCTAACCACCTCCTCCCACACTTACCCAAACTAGCTGGTTCATCGAGGTAAATATGTGATGAAGTGTTACTATGATGTGAGTAAACACCCCAAGTATAGTTAAGGAAGTGGAATAAAAAAACCAAAGCCAAACTAACCTTCCTGAGGAGCTTCAAGACCCCAGAGGCTAACCAACCACTCAATATTCCCAACCCCTAAGTTAGCTTTCCTTTTGACTAAACCGAACCCCCAGTTGCTCCTATGACAAGCCCTCCTTGAGAATGAAATACTCCAATCACTCCCACAACAAGGCCTCCATATCACTGCACACTTTTCAGCCATTTTTGTGCCAGTCACCATGGGATTAAAGCCACTTTTTCAGGGCTACAATCCAGGCCTCTTCCTAGAACTTAATGAAACACTCAATGATAATTAACAAGAAGATAAGGCCTCTAATGTAAAACTTCAACAAGGACCTGACCCGAGTCATCCTAACAATGATGGGAATTTCGTCAAACACATCATGAAAATATAATGTACATGTCATAAATACACATCTGAACATAGGTATTCCATACTTATCTCAGAATCATCAAGAAGGTCCGATGCCCTCTTAGAATAGTTGCATTATCATCTATTATGTCATTCATTCATTAACATTTCATCTACTAACCAAAATATGATGAGAGCCATAACTCAAGTATGTCATAAACCATGCTTATAACCAACATATAACCAAACAAATATCAATGATATAACAATCATTAAAGCCACATAATAATAAGTGCATTTACACATAATACATAAGAGGAAAAGAGATCTCATTAACATATGCAAATCGAACCAAGTGAGAGAATTTCACGTACCACCCAATCATCGATTACGTTGAACCAAATATTTCTTTTAGATCACCCTCATGCCATATTCCAAGCATGAATGTGAGATTCACAATAAACTTGATCATGATTCTCAGGAGTTACTGCATATATCGTCAAACTCGATCAAGGATTTCTAGGCCTGAAGTAAGCACCACTACAACCAGGCTTTATCGTATATCTTGCCAAGGGATTCCTAGGCTGAAGCAAGAAACATACACTGCCAAGTGTTATTGAAATCCCACCATATACCTGGTCTATGGATCATTAGGGCTATACAAGAATTGATGCCTCTAGATCTCTCAACCTAAACCATGATGAATTTGACTTTCTTCACCCTCTAATATTTACCATATATCTTGGAATTTACTATTCAAGGATTCTTATGCCAAATGAGGGTATACAAAACTAGGTATTACCGTAATACCACATCTATAGGTCTAGGGATTCCTAGGCCATGTGATTTTTCCTGAGACCACCTCACTCAGTTTCGAAACCATCCAACAATCCAGCTCAACCAAGTAAGAGAAACCCCATCACACCATGGTTATCGGGAAATGGAAAGGCATGGCTGAAACCACTGTCACACCTAGAAAAACCCATGCCAGTGATCACAAGAGTACAAAATACACAAATGCATGTACCATGAATGCCAAAACTAGCAAGGTATTCATACATGCAACTCAATACCTACAATTAATCTTGTTGTATTCGCTTGATACAAATCTTCCTTTCTTGATCCTTGCTTCCCTTTTCTTTATTTTCCTTGATTTTATTTCCTTTATCCAATGCTATAGTGCTCCAATAATACTCTAATTGTGAAAGAGCATGAGATAATTGAGAGAAGAGATAGCTCTCCAAAATTGAACTCACAAGAGGTTGTGAACCGATCCTTAGAAGCCTTTTTATCATTGAGGCCTCTATTTTTTCAATTTCCATTATTTTCCTTCAATTTCCTCCTCAGATACAACTTGAGACCTTTCACGTACCTTTTCTCCTAATTTCCATTATTATAATAATTTAAATGCCAATTATTTCCTCTTTACCTTTCCAATGTGTTTTCCATTGCCTTTTCCAATTTCCCCTAGACATAATAAACCAAATGAACACACCCGCTAAGCATGTTTTTCCCAACATCTAGCTTGGAATAAATGTCCCATGACCTTGGTATAGTTTTTAATTTATTAGATTTGTTACATGGAATTTTAACTTGGGGTTTTTATAGATCCCTCCCCCTTACGGGAACAACATTCTTGATGGTCAATGACAACTACAACTAGCAAGAACGCTGAAAATGAAAACATACTTCCCATGGATCTTTAAAACTTAGCTTGATGCAGTATTTATAATGAAAATTAGGGAATTTTGAGGTCTAAAATGGGTCTCCTAAGGAAATTATAAAATAAAAGGGAAAATAATAAAATAGTTTAGATTACATCGTCAAATTTTAGAGTGAAAAAAAAAAACTTTTTCAACATGTATTTTCAACTTATCTCCCTATGGGTTTACTCAAATTTCAAGCAGGAAGACTCGTTGCATGCCGAATTTGATTCCTTATCCAGTAGTACCCATGTTGAATACTTTCGATGGACCTTGTTACACGAAAAATGAGAAATACATTAGAAAGGTCATTGCAATCATGTTTTTCCATGTATTTCTCATTTTTCATGTAGTGAGGTCCATCAAAAGTATGAAACATGGATACTCCTTGGATGAGGAATTAAATTTTGCTTCCAATGAGTACTCCCGCTTGAAATTTGAGTAAAACCATAGGGAGATAAGTTGAAAATACAAGTTCAAAAAGTAGTTTTATTATTTTGTTATTTTTTAATCTTTTTACTTTTTTTTTATCCCAAAAATGGTGAATCATCCCACATGGTCGAAATCATCATCTTGAATATTATTAGTTCTTATAAATTTTATTTTGGTTGTACATTTTTCTTAGGAGGGCCATTTTACACCTCAAAATTTCTCTTATGAAACCTGTTGAAAATGTTACTCATCACTAATTTTGATTCTATCCAAAGATGACTAAGGTGAAAATCTCAGATTTCTAGAAACAATATCTGCAGAAAAATTGTGAGTTCTAGAAATATCACTACCTTCATTATACTGAGTCTATCAATTCAGTGAAAATATTCACTCAAAACCTCCAAGTTATCCTGCAATCTCAAAAAGAAGTTGTTTTAGGCTACTTTCCACCATTTTTGTCTCCATCTCATTCCCTCATCTCATCACTACTACTCTTATTCTCAATTAGTCATTTTCCCTCTAAAAAGCCTATATTCCCTTCATTAATAGTTCATTTCCTCTTAAAAACCCTTTAAACCACTATAAAACCCTTCATTTGATTTAAATCACTCTTTTCCACCTTACCTAAACCCTCAAAAGGCTTAAAATTCCAATTTTTAGCCTAACTTCGCCCATTTTGAAATATTAAGGCCTTAAGCCCTCCAAGATTAAGACCTTAGCCTTTTTTCCCATAAGACCATATCTTCGAACGTTATCATTTAGCCCCCTTCCTTGACCCTTTTTACCCCACACCTTCATGGTTCACCAAAGCAATCTTCACCATCAATCTTTCTGATCTAACGACGATCATTTACTCCTACACATCATCGGCTTTCCCGACCATTCTCCACTCACCTTTCCTCAAAAAAAATCTCTGTCGTTTATCATCCCGATCCGACGGCCCTCATATAACCCCCACCTATTACTTTTATACTCTTAATCTACCCATTACAGGACAGAAAAACTGACCTCACCTCCCAGTCCCACTGTCCATTCATCGAATGCATCGCACCAAACCCACAGTCGATCTGAATCCCTCAGATCTGATGGTCAGCATGCCATATTGTGTTCATTTCGCGGATGGGGTTTAAAAACCCATATCCATTCGAAAAAATTAGTTTTTCTCAAGACACGTGGCAACCCTTGAATGGTATTTCATTTTCCAGGGCCAAAACCACTTACCATCCATCTCTTGTGCGAGAACCACCCCGATGTTCCCCAAAATAGCTTCACCCTATTTCCGCGCCATTATTCAAATTTTGCCCTGGTTTCTTCTGGTTTCGCATATGAGACCCCTCCCTACAAATTTCCCTTCCTCTGCGATGCTCCATAACCACTCCTCATGCATATGAAATGTAGTATATCCCAAGAATGCATGATTTTATTAATTTTTTTGTTTATATATGCAGGTTTAATGGTGGCCCTGAGCTAAAAGGGCCATCCCACAGTCAAGATAGTGACCGAGGCCTTAGGATGACGATCCGAGGGCCTGAAACAAATAAAGGGATCAAGGGTTTAAATATGAAGGATCAAATCAATGCTTCATGGCCATCGATACACCATAAAACCCTCCAACGCACCGAAAAGTCTCTTGCACACAGAAGCAGCAAAGATCAATAACAGTTTGAAGACCGAAGGAAGAAGACAGTGATTAAAATATTAAATGAAGATTAAAGGATGGAAGCACAGTTAAATATAGATAAACAAAATTTTAAAGGAGTCAAAGACAACATGATAAATTATGAAGGCCAAAAGCATAATCAGGCCATAAACACAATTTAAATGATTAAATTAAGGAAATTTAGGCTAAAAATAGCCTTCAATGCATCAACAAAGAGAATTTATTTCACTCAAAACTCAGAAATATCTAAAAGGCCACCTGTAGCCTACTTTCTGCCTACAAAGACTAAACAAAAAATTATTACACTAAAGAATATATTTAAAACTATGAGGACAGTTATTGTAAAGATAAGGATAAGCCTTAAAAATTCAATCTTCTCGCCTATCTTTCTCTCAGAAGTTAAGACAGAGTTATTGAAACAGAGAAGTAGTTGCACCTATTCCTTCCTTATGCCTTGCATGGTTTTCAAGGCTATGAATGCATTTACTCTGTAATTAATAACAGTTGAAACCTATATCCATTCCACCTCCTCATTTGTAGCATAAATACTGCATTGTAACTCATTGTATTGTTGGCATTTGAAGACTCTTTGAAGTAATACATAGCTCTGCTGAAGTTGAAAGGAAATTGATGTTTTGGAACTTGTGGATGTCTTGACCTGTTTGTTGATAGAGAAATCTCTGTCATTGGATCCCTGAGCTTGGATGTTGGTGAAGTACTCTAAATCTATTATTGTTATTTCTTGTTCCATTATGTTTCACCATTCTCTGATGCAGAAGAGTAAAAATTTTAGGCTAAGAAATGTCTTCTGAAAGAACCTTAGTTCTGTTTACTCTTCACTATCTTAATGTTTTCTTCTACTAAGATATTCTAGAGAATTCTTAATTGCTCTCTAGAACCCTTATGCTCATTTATTTCTTAAATAGTTCAATACAGTTGGTCTCAAGGATGATTTATGGTTTTCCCTGCTTACTTACTTCCACTTAAAAACAGATTCTGAAGTCTCCCTTCAAAGTACCATTGCTTAAAGTCTTCCAAAGAGGTTTTATTCCAATCATACCCTTTGTACTTGCTTAAATAATTTTTTTGAAGGTATTTATAGCTGTAATAAAAGATTTTTAGGCATTCCCTCTTTAATGAATGCAGTTATTTGTGAATCTTGAATGTTTTCTAATCCTTGAAGGTGAAATCACTAGAAGTTAAATGACTTTCTCGCCTTCTATATTTCATTGGAGAATTTTTTCTTGAAATTTTTATTTTCTGAAGTGTGGTTTGTAGAAATTTTGGTTAGCCCTGTCTATTGAATTCCTCTTCATGTTCAGATAATGTTTTAAGTCCCTTTTTTGAGAATTACATATAATTAAGGATTCTTAATTGCCCTTAGTTCTACTTTTCATTCTAAATCCTTGATGTCCATTTCATTCCACCTGCAAGACCTTGAAGATCCACTGGCCAAGTTATATTTTCCCTTTGATACCCCAAAATACATTAATTAAACTTGTTACAACTTCCACTTGACTCCATTTCCCAATGACTTGGAGATTTCCTCATTCTATTTATGTTGCCTAGATCATCATGTCCAACCAAAAAATTGAACAAACCCATGCTTCATAACTATCCTAAAATTAACCATTAAAAAGCAAACAAAGCTCACATCTTTGCGAACAATTGAGAGATCCCTCTCTGAGACTAGGAAGGCTAGGTCCTAGAGCGCTAAAGATTGGTTTTGATGTTGCCTTGTTACTTGGTATGCCAATCTTCCAAATCACAGGACTACAACATAGTGGCGATCATGATGGGACATCTGAGTTCATAGTTGCCTAGAAAGCCCTTATAAACTCATTAGTCCTTCATTTACCTCATAAAATCAGCCGATAAGCCATAGAGTATACTCAGCTTGTTTCACCACCTTAGCTAAATGATGAAATAAAGTATAGGAAACTCTCACAAACCGTAGAACCATATAAAAACTTAGAAAAAACCCCAAAGCATTTCAGATTGTTCTTTAAAATACTTATTAGTGGTGGACCATAAAACATTTTACCTTCAGAAAAGCTAAAAATTTCCACCTGGTGACTCCACTAGTCCCAGTAGGCTCATTACCTCACTAGTACTCCAGATTTCCTTAGGAATGTGTTAACCAGCCTTGAAAAAGTTGTGAAGTCTAGTCCCACTTTTTAGAAATTCATAAAACATTGTGAGAGGTCAAACTTTGAAAAAACAGTCCTTAAGATTTTTACCCTCTTCAAAATTTTGAAATTGAAATCTGGCTTCACATAGGATCTATACCAGATCTCACCCAGACCCTAATCCTCCTAAAATAATTGATGATCCAGAAAATATTTTGTGGCAAAACTCTAGATCTGGAAATTTAACTGTTGTTAGGACTATCAAAAGAACAAGATCTGTCCCAGAAAACCTTACAGTCTTGAAATATCCTCACTTTGATTTCCCTCATTCAAAGAACCTATTTAGAAATAAGTCTTAGAGTGATTTAAACCAAGTTGACTTTGAAACCACAAATTTGCAACATAGCTTTAGCAGAGAAGCCTCACCTTCTACTCCACCTTATTCTCAGCTTCTCCATCATTTCAGCTCCTTCCATAAAAAATCTGCTCATCATCATTTTGCTGGCCCAAGTGTCTCCTCTACTCCCATTCACACATCCACTGTTCAAAACACTCCATTCCAGCCCACTTTCTCTCTTATAAATCCACCTCTTGTAAATCCCCCCTTATTTCCTACCATGGATGCATGGTATGCTCCATTAGTGTTACCACAACCTTTGGTCCCTCTACCTAATGAATATCAGTCCAAGATTCCCCATTTCCCTGGAAATGAACCTACTAATACTCAACAACATGTAGATAAGATGAATTATGCTTTTGACTATATGGAAATAGAAGAAGAGACCATTAAGATGAGAATTTTTGCTCAAAGTTTAGGAGGAGAAGCCAAAAAATGGTTTAAAGGCTTAGCTCCTCATAGCATTAGTGATCTCCCTTATTTATATCAAACATTCACAAACAAATGGGAAATTAAAAAGAACCCTCTCCAAATAATTTCAGACTATAATAACCTCAAGATAAATACTGGGGAAAGTGTCCAAGATTATTACACTAGATTCAATAGTGTGTATAATGCACTTCCCCCAGACATGAAACCTCCATTAGCCTTAGCCTTGGCTAAATTACCAGAGGGATTTGATCCTGAAATGGCCTACCAGCTAAGAGAAAGAGACCCCTTGACTTTAGAAGATATGCAAAGGGGAGCCATAAGTGTAGAGGCAAATCTGATTGAGAAAAGAGCTAAATTGAAATCAGAAAAAAGAGTTACATACAAGGATGAAACAATGGCATCAACCTCATCATCAGATACCAAAATTGACAACTTAGTAAGGGTAATGGAGAGGATGCTTGAAAATATAAACCTAACTGATAAAGTGCCTCCTAAAGAAAACCAAACCAATCCACAAAGCAGAAATAAAAATCCAAATTTCAGAAGAGATCTCAATCAAGATAGGAAAAGAGATAATGACCAACAAATTAGGCCTCCCTTCCAACAAAATTATGTAGATCAAGAGGAAGAAAGGGAAACTAAAATATTGGAATAAAATCATGTAAATCTGATAGGATCTGACAGTGAGACAGATGTTTTTTTTCGCTGAGGAAGAACAAGGATTCTTCTCCCCAGGAAAAACTGAAAATGATCATGAGGATTCTAAAGATTACAGATTGGGGTGTGAAAATGCAATCATGGAGGTACACAAACAATATGATCTTAGAATAAAAGGGATCCTAGAAATTTCCATTGACAAGAACACTAGTATTGTTGTTAGGAAAACTTTAGAAAATCAGCCTAAAAAGACAACAAACAATACCAACACAATGTCCAAGAAAATTGATTCAAATAAAGACAAAAATAGCCAACAAAGTGTTGAACAAAACTGCCCTAGTACCTCTGATAATGGCACTAATAAAACTATCCCAAATAACAGTCCAAATAAAATTCAGCAACTAAGAATTGTTAAAAAAATTTCAAATAACAAAACAGATGCAAATATGTCAAAAACAATAGTTCCTTTTAGCCTTGAGTGAGAAATTGCCAAAATAAAAATCACCATATCCTTGGCTGAATTAGTGACCCAAGATATGTATAAGAATCAAGTTTTGAAAGCTTTGAAAATAGGCAGTGATACTGACACTTTAAACTTAACAGATGACAAACCAAAATTGTTGTTTG
The DNA here is from genome assembly GCA_034641835.2 of Pinus albicaulis. Classification (NCBI taxonomy): domain Eukaryota; kingdom Viridiplantae; phylum Streptophyta; class Pinopsida; order Pinales; family Pinaceae; genus Pinus; species Pinus albicaulis. Next base: position 1,809,035,087 of record CM076575.1, read on the forward strand.
GTCTTGAAGTTGAAGGAAAATACCAAGAAGGGGTTGTCCCTCCCTTCTTTGTTAGGTTGAATATACATAACAAAATCTTACATAATGCCATGCTAGACTCAGGTGCTTCACATAATCTTATACCAAAAGTGGTAATGGAAAGCCTAGGCTTAGAAATTACTAAACCATATACGGACCTGTATTCATTTGATTCAAGTAGGGTCAAATGCTTGGGTTTAATCAAAGATTTATGTGTTAACCTGTCACAAGTTCCTGCTAAGAGTCTAGTGATGGACATAGTAGTTGTTGACATTCCCCCAAAGTATGGAATGCTTCTATCTAGATCATGGGGATCCAAACTTCAAGGGAACCTTCAAATGGACATGTCCTATGCCACAATCCCAGTATTTAACCAAACCAGAAGATTATATAGGGAATCTCATATGAAATACATGGTGAGAAACATAACTAGGCCCAACAACACTCCTTTTTACTCCATTCATTCAGATTTATATTCCTTTATCTTATATAATGAATATTAAATCAGCCAACAAGAAAAGGAAAACAAAGAAGAATCTAGTCCAACAGAACAGTCAAATCTGTTCTCAACTCAAGAACAAAACAGTTAAAACTTTAACACCCTTCAACAACAGAAAGGAAATGAAAATGAGACAGAAACACTGTGGGAACGAAGCTTTGATGGCTCTTGTAGAAAAATAGGTTCAGGGGCTGGTGTATGGATACACAATACAAACCAAGGACACTCTTATAAAGTTGATTTCCAATGCACCAATAATATTGCAGAATATGAAGCTTTGCTACTTTGCCTACATTTGCTCAAAGATTTAGGAGCTAAGAAAATATCAGTCCAAGGAGATTTTGAGCTAATCATTAGACAAATTAAAGGGGAGTATTCAGCCAAAAATCCAAAACTTAGAGAATATAGGAATGTTGCCCTTGATCTCCTAAAGACTTTTGAGAAAGATGAACTCTTTTTCATCCCAAGAGCTCAAAATCATCTAGCAAATGAACTTGTTGTTGTTGCTAGTAATTGCCAAATAGCATAGATAAATGAACAATTCAATATAAAGGTGAAAAACAGGCCTGCAATACTTGACAATGAATATTATTGGCAAGTGTTTGAAGGAGAAAAACACATAGATGATTTTCTGCAATCAAAAAATGAATTTTCCATACCAACATCTACTTCAAGTCATGAAGAAAACTGTTTAAATGAAGAACAAATTCCTAAAATAGAGTTGTCCTTTTCTGCTCATGTAAACCAATTTGAACATTTTTTTAGAACAGAAATAGTTGACAATATAGACTAAAAAGACCTGGAAGTTTTACAATGTAAAAATGATACAATCCCAATAGGTCTTACACCATTAGAGCAGATCTTTGATTTTAATGATGTAGCCAAAGAACCAAGAATGGAGCCTATAGAAACAAATATAGAAGAAAACAACATAGGAAGCCTAGCAGAACCCAAAATGATCAAGCTATTGAGCACTCTTCTAGCTCATATAAAGCAACAATACATAGAACTTTTCAAAGAATTTGGAGATGTGTTTGCATGGGGATACAAGGATCTAAAATCATATTATACTAGCATCATTCAACACAACATCCCTCTTAAGGAAAATCAAAAACCTTTCAAACAAAAACTTAGAAGGATAAACCTTGTCTTATTTCCTTTAGTTGAGAAAGAGATCAAGAAAATGTATGATGTTGGGATCATATTTCCCCTCAGATATTCAGAATGGGTTTCCAACTTAGTATCTGTTAGGAAAAATATTGGGGAAATCAAGCTCTGCATTGACTTCAGAAATATAAATAGAGCCTCCCTAAAAGACAACTACCCCTTTCCGAAAATAGATCACATACTTCAAAGGGTGGTTGGGTCTAAAAGAATATCACTGTTGGATGGGTTCTCAGGTTACAATCAGGTGTTATTACTCCCAAGTTACCAACATAAAACTACTTTTACTACACCTTGGGGTATATTCATGTATGTCAAAATGCCATTCGGATTGATGAATGCAGGGGCCACCTTTCAAAGGGCCATGGATATAGCCTTCTTGGAAGACATAGGATATTTTATAATCATTTACCTTGATGAAATTATTGTTTTCTCTAATACTGATGAAGAACACTTGATTCATTTAAGAAAAGTTATTGAGAAATGTAGGAAATATGGCTTATCTTTGAATCCCAAAAATTCACTCTTTGGTATCCAAGAAGGAAATCTTCTTGGTCACATAATTTATGAAGAGGGAATCAAGGTAGACCCTAAAAGGATTGATGACATATTGAAAATCAGCCATCCTAGGCTCAAAAAATTGCAATCTTTCATTGGGAAGATAAATTTTTTAAGGAGTTTCATCCCCAACCCTACTGAGCTATTAAGAAATATCACAAACATGCTAAAGAAAGAGATAGGTTTTAATTGGAAAATACAAGCCAAACAGTCATTTGAACCAGTGAAATAAGCTCTTACTCAAACACCGGTTCTTATTAGTCCTGTTTTCACCAAAGATTTCTACATCTTTTCTTCTGCATCTGAACATACAATAGTTGTAGTATTACTACAAAATAACACTATGAGCGAAGAGAAACCAATATCCTTTTCTAGTAGGGCCTTAAGAGATGCTCCACTCAAGTATAACATCATGGAGAAACAAGCCTTAGCCTTGGTAAAATCATTGAAAGAATTTTGAGTTTACATTTTAGATTCTCATATCATTGCTTTTGTCCCGCATACAATTGTCAAGGATATTCTAAGTCAAGACCCTGATGGTAAAAGGGGCAACGGGATTTATGTTATTTTAGAATATGACATAGAAATCAGGCCTATCAAACTAATCAAAGGGCGGGGATTAGCAAAACTCATGGCCAAGTCAAACTTCCAAGCACTAGATATGAATATGGTTGATATTTTAGCAGAAACAGAAGAATTAACAGCTTCATACATTGAAGAAAATTTTGTGAGTTCACCTTGGTACGCTGACATCATATATGTGCTGCTTTATCTGAATACCCCTCCTTCTCTGTCTAAAACTAAAGCTAGATTTTTAAAAACAGAAGGCTTTAAATTATTTCATATTAGATGGAATTTTATATTGGAAGAATGTTGTTGGAATATTGCTTAAATGTTTGCTTGAGAATAATGCAGTAAAAATCATGCATGAGCTGCATGAGGGAGAATGTGGAGGACATATTACTGGAAAACTATAGTAAATAAAATCCTCATATCTGGATACTATTGGCCCACCCTTTTCCTAGATACTCAGAATCTTGTCATGTCTTGCCATAAGTGTCAATTTTTTTATGGCAAGAAAGAACTCCTACCTTTACTTTTACATTCCATTAGTGTTGAGGCTCCCTTCCAACAATGGGCCTTGGACTTCATTGGGGAAATTCACCCATCTTCTTCAGCCCAACATAAGTGGATCCTCACTGCCACTGATTATTTTACCAAGTGGATAGAAGCCATACCTTCTAGGAATGCTACTGACTCTGTCATTATCAAGTTCCTAGAAAAATTATCACAAATAATGCTATTGATTTCAAGTCTAAAATAATGGTTGACTTTTTCCATAAATACCATATCACCTTGGGTCATTCCACTACCTACTATCCTCAAGGAAATGTATTATCTGAATCCTCCAACAAAAGCCTTGTCAATATTATCAAAAAAGTGTTGGAGCAGAATCAGCAATCATGGCATAGTAAGCTTATTCATGCTTTATGGGCTGATAGATTAACCACCAAAAAATCAATAAATATGTCCCCCTATTAGCTGGTTTATGGCATGGATGCACTCTTCCCAACCTCTTTAGGAGTTCCAGTCATGAAACTCCTTCAAGAAGTACAAACTGAAGAGAATGATATGCAGAGAAGGATAAATCGGACCATTCATTTACAGTAGTCTAGAGAGGAAGTGTACAAGAGAACACAAACAATCCAAGAAAGCATCAAGAAATTATTTGATGAAAGGACCAAAGAAAATAATTACCAAGTTGGAAATATTGTTCTAAAGTGGGATTCTAGAAGGGAAGAAAAGGGAAAACATGGTAAGTTTGAGAATCTATATAAAGGGTCCTATATCATTCATTCCATCAGGGGTCATAATGCTCTCTTTCTGCAAGATCTGAATGGAGAAAATATGTTTGGAGGTCCTGTCAATGGCGGGATGCTCAAGCACTACTTCTGTCAAGAGTCTTAGCTTCAAAGTTTTTATTCATTGTACATAATCCACTTGAAAAGAAATCATGAAAAGTACAAAAACAATAAAAGGAAAGAAAAGGAAAAGATGGCAGATTCAAAACAAGTACAGCCCCATACCCAAAAAATAGAATTTTCTAAAAGTGAGCAAGTCTAAATGCCACTACTAATTCAAAAGATAGCTTAATCATGACTGAACATGCGTTAAATTTATGTTGATAAGTTAGTAGAAACATTGATTGATAAGATTATTTTAGACTTGAATTATTCAAAAAAGAGATAGATTAGGAGATTAAAAATATGTTGGTTCCACATGCTCAAAATAGAACCAAAGAGATAGATAAGTATTCCTTACAAAAGACAAATCATGGCCTTATCTTTCTAGTTTACTTTTTATGCAAAATAATGTTTGAGCGCAGTTTGTTCAAAATTCCACAACCATGGTTGATTAGACTGTCTAATCCTGATTTGAACCATGCTTTAAATTTATGTCAATAGATAGAGAATCAAGATTGCCAAACAGTTTAATCTTGGTAGTCAGTTAGTATAGGTAGAGAATAAAAAGAGTTCAATAGTTTAACCTGGACTCTTGGAAAAAATAAGGATAGGACTAGATAGTTTTATTTTTTTGTTTTCAAAAATAAAATGTCAAAGAGTTTTCCAGTTCAAGTGCACTCGAAAGAAGAAAAAATGCTAGGACAAATTAGGATTGGGTAGGTAGATAGGTTGTTTTAAAGAGATTAGATGTTGTAGAATAATTGTTGTCAAAAATAAAGAAATATCAGTAAGAAGGAAAAGAAGGAATTTTTCCTATGGAAAAGCACTGGTCTACTGAAACTCAAAAGATTATTTTTCTGAGGTTCTAGACACCTTAAAAGAAAGCTACCCTCCCCAAGTGGAGCCATTTTTAGTCATCAATAATTTTCATCCTATCCAAATATGACTAAGGTGAAAATCTCATATTTATCGAAACAATATCTACAGAAACATTGTCAGTTCTAGAGATCTCACTGCCTTCATTATACTGAGTCTATCAATTCACTGAAAATATTCAATCAAAACCTCCAAGTTATCCTGCAATCTCAAAAAGAAGTTGTTTTAGGTTACTTTCCACCATTTTTGTCTCCATCTCATCACTACTACTCTTATTCTCAATTATTCCTTTTCCCTCTAAAATGCCTATATTCCCTTCATTAATACTTCATTTCCTCTTAAAAATCCTTTAAACCATTATAAAACCCTTCATTTGATTTAAATCACTCTTTTCCACCTTACCGAAACCCTCAAAAGGCTTAAAACCATTTTTTAGCCTAACTCTGCCCATTTTAAAATATTAAGGCCTTAAGCCCTCCAGGCTTAAGACCTTAGCCTTTTTTGCCATAAGACCATATCTCCACGCCTTATCATTTAGCCCCCTTCCTTGACCCTTTTTAGCCTGCACCTTCACGGTTCACGAAAGCAATCTTCACCGTTGATCTATCTGATTTAACGACGATCATTTACTCCTACACATCATCTTCTTTTCCGACCATTCTCTATTCACCTTTCCTCAAAACAAATCTACGTCGTTCATAATCCCGATCCGACGGCCCTCATATAACCCCCACCTATTCCTTTTTCGCTCTTAATCTACCCATTACATGATAGAAAAACTGACCTCACCTCATGGTCCCACTGTCCATTCATTGAACGCATCACGCCGAACCCACACCGTCGATCTGAATCCCTCAGATCTGATGGTCGGCATGCCATATCACGTTCATTTCACAGTTAGGATTTAACAACCCATTTCCATGCAAAAAAAGTAGTTTTTATCAAGACGCATGGCAACCCCTGAATGGTATCGTGTTCGCCAGGGCCAAAACCACTTACCATCCATCTCTTGCACGAAAACCACCCTAGTATTCCCCAAAACTGCCTCACCCTGTTTCCGCCCCATTATTCAAATTTCGCCCTAGTTTCTTCTGGTTTCGCATATGATACCCCTCCCTGCAAATTCCCCTTCCTCTGCGATGCTCCATAACCACTCCTCACGCCTATGAAATTTATTATATCCCAAGAACGCAGGATTTTATTAATTTTTTTGTTTATATGTGCAGGTTTAATGGTGGCCCCAAGCCCAAAGGGCCATCCCACAGTCAAGATAGTGATTGAGGCCTCAGGATGATGATCCGAGGGCCTAAAACAAATAAAGGGATTCAGGGTTTAAATATGAAGGATGAAATCGATGCTTTAGGCCATCGATACACCATAAAACCCTCCAGTACATCGAAAAGTTTCCTGCACACAGAAGCAACGAAGATCAATAATAGTTTGAAGACCGAAGGAAGAAGATAGTGATTAAATGGTTAAATGAAGAGTAAAGGATGGAAGCGTAGTTATAGATAGATAAACAAAAGTTGAAAGGAGTCCAAAAGGTATCAAAGACAATGTGATAAATTATGAAGGCCAAAAGCAGAATCAGGCCATAAACACAGTTTAAATGATTAAATTAAGGAAAGTTAGGCTAAAAACAACCTCGAATGCATCAACAAAGAGAAGTTATTTAACTCATAACTTAGAAATATCTAAAAGGCCACCTGTAGCCTACTTTCTACCTATAAAGACTAAACAAACAGTTATTACACTAAAGAATATATTTAAAATTGTGAGGACAGATATTGTAAAGATAAGGATAAGCCTTAAAAATTCAATCTTCTCGCCTATCTTTCTCTCAGAAGTTAGGATAGAGTTATTGAAATAGAGAAGTAGTTGCACCTATTCCTACCTTATGCCTTGCATGGATTTCAAGGCTAGGAATGCATTTAATCTGTAATTAATAACACTTGAAACCTAGATCCGTTCCACCTCCTCATTTGCAACATAAATACTACATTGGAACTCATTATATTGTTGGAATTTGATGACTCTTTGAAGTAATACATAGCTCTGCTGAAGTTGAAAGGAAATTGATGTTTTGGAACTTGTGGATGTCTTGACCTGTTTGTTGATGGAGAGAGCTCTATCATTGGATCCCTAAGCTTGGTTGTTGGTGAAGTACTCCAAATATGTTATTGTTATTTCTTGTTCCATTATGTTTCACCATTCTCTGTTGCAGTAGAGTAAAAATTTTAGGCTAAGAAATGTCTTCTGAAAGCACCTTAGCTCTGTTTACTCTTCACTGTATTAATTTTTTCTTCTGCTAAGATATTCTATAGAATTCTTAATTTCTCTCTAGAACCCTTATGCTCATTTATTTCTTAAATAGTTTAATACACTTGGTCTCAAGAATGATTTATGGTTTTCCCTACTGACTTGCTGCCACTTAATGCTCATTTATTTCTTAAATAGTTCAATACGGTTGGTCTCAAGAATGATTTATGGTTTTCCCTACTTACTTGCTTCCACTTAAATATTGTTTCCGAAGTCTCCCTTCAAAGTACCATTGCTTAAAGTCTACCAAAGAGGTTTTGTTGCGATCATACCCTTTGTACTTGCTTAAATAATTGTTTTGAAGGTCTTTATAGATTTAATCAAAGATGTTTAGGCGTTCCCTGCTCTATGAATGAAGTTATTTGTGAATCTTGAAAGTTTTCTAATCCTTGATGGTGAAATCACTAGAAGTTAAATGACTTTCTCACCTTCTATATTTCATTGGAGAAGTTTGTCTTGAAATTATTATTTACTGAATTGTGGATTGTAGAATTTATGGTTAGCCCTGTCTATTTAATGCCTCTTCATGTTCAGATAATGTTTTAAGTCCCTTTGTTGAGAAGTACATATAATTAAGGATTCTTAATTGCCCTTAGTTCTACTTTTCATTCAAAATCCTTGAGGTCCATTTCATTCCACCTGCAAGACCTTGAAGATCAACTAGCCAAGTTAGATTTCCCTTTGATACCCCAAAATACATTAATTAAACTTGTTACACCTTCCACTTGACTCCATTTCCCAATGACTTGGAGATTTCCTCATTCTATCTATGCTACCTAGATCATCATGTCCAACCAAACAATTAAAAAAACCCATACTTCATAACTGGCCTAAAATTAACCATTAAAAAGCAAACAAAGCTCACATCTTTGCAAAAAATTGAGATATACCTCTCTAATACTAGGAAGGCTAGGTTCAAGAGCTCTAAAGATTGGTTTTGATGTTGCCTTGTTACTTGGTATGCCAATCTACCAAATCACAAGACTACAACAGAAAAGAAACACCAACACGATGAAACATAACAAAATGAAAATCATAATGACATGAATTAGGAGAATTTTGAGGTCTAAAATGGGCCTCTTAAGGAAATTATAAAATAAAAGTGGAAATAATAAAATAAGATTTGATTACATCATCAAATTTTAGGGGGGAAAATTTAAAAAGTATTTTTTCAACTCATATTTTCAACTTATCTCCCAAAGTGTTTACTCAAATTTCGAGCGGGAGTACTCCTTTGATGAAAAATTTAATTCCTCATCCAAGGAGTACCCATTTTGCATACTTTTGATGGGTCCTTCTACACAAAAGAATGAGAAATACATGGAAAACATGATTTCAATCACGTTTTTATTTTTCTATGTATTTCTCATTTTTCATGTAGCAGGGTCCATCGCAAGTATGCAACATGGGTACTCCTTGGATGATGAATTAAACTTTTCATCCAAAAATTACTCATGCTTGAAATTTGAGTAAAACCTTTGAGAGATATGTTGAAAATATGAGTTGAAAAAACAGTTTTATTATTTTAATATTTTTTAATATTTTTCTCCTTTTACTTAAAAAAGGGTGAATCATCCACCATGGTTGACATCGTCATCTTGAATCCTATTGGTTCTTATAAAGTTTATTTTTTTTGTACATTTTTATTAGGAGGCCCATTTTAGACCTCAAAATTCCCCTAATGATACCCATACCACTTACTGGATCTTTATAACACAATTCATTGTGGTATTTTCATACATATACATATATACATATACCAAAACTTCTTTTCTTCAACCCACAAACAAGGAAGGATACATAGCCCACATATGATCAACCATCTCCCATGTAGATACATCGGGCCCAAAGTGTTTCGACTACAATTTATCCTAATCGATTGCTCGGTTCTCATGCTTATTTAATTTCCTTGATTCATAACATACCACCTGTCCCTCCTGCATCAATACTCCACCAAGATTTCACTTACAAGCATTTGTACACACTACAAACTCTTTATCTGGATATGAAATCTTTAGAACTAGAGCATTTGTCAACAATTGTTTCAACGACTCAAAATTTGATAGACACTCCTCTTTCCATTCAAATTTCTTCCCTTTTCTCTACAATGATGTGATAGGATATGCAATTTGCGAGAATTTCATAATGAACCTCCTGTAGGAACCTGCTAAGCCCATGAATGACCTTACCTGATCCACATTATTATGAGTTTCCCATTCCACGATATCCCTTAAATTTTATGGATCCACTGCTATGCCTTCCTTTGAAACAACATGTCCCATGTAATTCACCTTTCTCTAAAAGAAGCAACATTTACTAATCTTGGAATGCAATTGATAATCTCTTAGAAATTTTAATATTGTTGCCAAGTGTTCAACATTCTCTTCCTCATTCTTAGAATATATCAATATATCATCAATGAACACAATAATTTTTTTTCCAAATGAGGACACAACACACTATTCATGAAACACATAAATCTAGTTGGATCACTATTCAAACCAAAAGGAACTACAACAAACTCATAATGCCCATACCTAATATGGAAAGCAATGTTGTTATGTGGATTAATCCCTCTTGCAGACAAGAGCGATCTCCCTACTATTCAATGAATATCTAGAAACAAACATCCATTTGGAAACCTTTTTCTCTACATTAATTGCAATTTAGAATTATTATAAGAAAAGAGAGAGGACATGCCCCTACCTTGAAATCCAATGTTCGATGCAGTATTTTATCCAGTCGCTCGAAAGAGGCTTCTCGAGTAAGTAGAACCTGCAATCAAATACAAAACAAAAGAATCAAAGCATATGAAACATATAATAATCAAGAAAATCTAATCCAACTTAGTGATCAAGGAGTCTAAGTATTGATTTTATTCAATAAGCACAAGAAAAAATCAATGATAAAAAGAGATCCACATGTATTATCCCAAATGAAAAGAGTAATCTTACAACTTGATGCCTTGATGTCGTACATATTTCTCCCAAGGTCCTGAAAAATCGTTCCTACTTCATTTTGACAAGCCTTCCTCTCTAGATACCAGCTTGGAGTTATGGACATAAGGGTGTGATCATTCTCATACCAACAACAACTAGTGTAGAAACTATGCACTCTTGGGAATTTCTTCAGAAGCTATGATATACATGTTACCCTTGAGACTGAAACTTGAGCTCAGTTTATAGGGAAATGGAGGTAGTTTCAGTTCGATGAAGAAGGGGATGGATTCCTCTTATGAATGGATTTGAGCTCCATGGAACAACAGATAAGCTCCATGAGTGAAGGGATAAAACTCGAACTGATCACGGCTCTAGAAGCTTCCTGTTGGGAGAATATTCGACCAGCTAGGCTTCTAGAATTTACTTTTTCCTTCATTTGAATTTTTACGAGGGTATGTAAGTTCTAGTAGAAAAACATGTGGGGGTTGCCGCATTTTATAGACCAAGTATCCGCGAACTCGTAGGAAAAGGATAGGAAAAGTGCGGAGGTAGACTTTTAAGGGTTTTAAAGAGCTTTTGTCCAATTTCAAGACTTGGTTTAAGAACATTAGGGTTTTTTAATTCTAAGGGAGCACAATATAGGTAGTGATAGACCTATATGGACGGTCAACTGTCATGGTGAAAAAATAATGTGTAACAGATTTCCCCCTAAAGTGCGAAGTCTGAGGTTGTTCTGAAGAGTGAAGTGCTTTATCATTCCGAGGATTGGATTGGGGACACTGGTCAAAAACTAGTAAAAACATTCAATGCAATATATATATATATATTATCATTGAGGTAGGAATTCCCATTCTTAGATCAAAAATAACAAAATGTTCTAGTACAAATATGATTTTAATATTACATCAAAAGTAGACACAGTATGGGCACAACCATCTATCATAAGTAGTCAACTGTATCATGAATAATAAAACTCCTCGCAGCCTGGATGATGGAAAATAGATCTAGGGTCTTGATTTCTGCTTCCCAAAATAGTATGATTCCATCCATGCAATTGATTGTGTCGAAGTCAAACATGGTAGAAACCACTTGATTACCAGTCAATAATGTGAACTATTAATAAGTGTGAGAGAAATCACCAATAATGGCAATGTCTCTCAAAGTACTCCAGTACAATCTATGAAGTGTGAATGAATTATTTGCAGTCGAACACTCATAGAATCATTCGATCAGAGGTCAATGATGCAACCTTTCATCGAAGACGAGAAACTTGCCATTAGGGCATGTAGATCCCAAGGTACTAATAGGATTCTAGATGAACTTTCTAAATGATGAGTTGATGTTGATAGAAAGTGATCCGTTGCAAGAAATCCTATGACACGAAACCATTAGATCAAGTTTTGAAGAAATATTTGCAAGGACTGACTCAGGGATGGTCAACGTGAATGGAGACAAATGCTTTCAATGAATGGTTTACTTGAACTATCTCTTGAACACATAACAACACTGCAGATGGCTTGGTAGCATTTGATCTAAATCTAATACCCAAAAACCGGCTGAATACTTTCAATGTGGTTTGATTAACTATTAGAAAAATGATTTCCTAACCCAGGTACAAGTGTGACAAAGTGTTGTGTTCAAGAGTGGCATGTTTCTTTCTAGACAAGAGTGGCAACTAGATTCTTTTTCTCTCTTTTTCCCCTGTTGGGCCGAGAATGAGGTATGTTTTCACCCTAATTTTACCATGAATTTTTATGCACCTTTATGAATCTTTCCCCATCTTAACAGTAAAGGAAAGGAAGATTAATGTAAAATAAAGACAAATGAACTAACGGTAAAAGGGATGATTAACAACGATAATTTGACTCATTTTATATTTATTCATAGGAAAAAAAAGCAACTGAATCAACAATAATTAGAAGACAGTTGATAGGAAAAGACTAACAAAATCATAATGAATCCCATGGGCTGGCGGAAGACGAAAAGGCATATCCACATCCAAAGAACTCAAATGACAGCCATGAGCAGTGGGTTGTCGTTTGGAAAAGACCATTACCTCTCATTGAAATCACCTTTAAAAGGCTGAAGATGAAAGAGATAGAGAGAGAGATGAATAGGGATTTTCTTATGTAATAGACATATTGGGACAGGACTTTCCATTTGTATTTATGTGTTAACCTTCAACTTAATAAATAATTTTGGTGTTTTGAATAGTCATTCTCTGTGTTTTTCTTAGCGGTAGACTTCTGGTGGTTTGGGCCAAGCCCTAGGAGTTTATGTGCTAATCTTTGTGCTATACGTTCAATTCCAGAATTTACATTCTAGTCATCGAATGCGTTTCGTGAGATATCATTTAATTTGTTGAGTTACAAACATAGAACACTACAAATTTATTTTTCATTAGAATAGTTTATTGATCATGCTTTCTAGCTTACATTCCATGTTCTCATAGTTGTTAGATGCTTCCATCATTTCCCAATGCTTTTATATTCATTTCATTGAGATTTAGCATGATTGTTGTTCAATTTTGTATATAGCTAAGAATTGGATCTTTCCATCATTAATGTAAAACGTCTAGTTTTTAATTGATTCATAAAGGTGTCAGCTATTTAGTTTACAAAGAGAACTCCATTGCAAAATTAGATAAGAAATTGCTATTCAATTTACTAAAGTTGTTGTTTAATTTAGAAGGGCTTTTGTTCAATTAATTAGTGTGTTTCTCAATCGTAGGTTGCCCTTTTCTGCACTTACTTAGAAAGAATAGTTAAACGACATTTTACAATTCCATTCCCCTTTGAATTGATTGAATTTAGAGAATTAGATAATCCTATTCATGGTAATATAGAGTAGCTATTCTTGATATCAATTGCATAGATTGTGCTCACACTCTTGAAATAAAAAGACTTGCCCTGGGTTGAAAATTGAATGAGAAGCATCGAAGTTTCCTGTAACAGTCACCTTTGTGAACCAACATTTTTGGCGTCATTGCTGGGGAGAGTGTTTAGAGTGATGTGCTTCATTTCTTTCTCTCTTTTGCTGCAAATAATTGGGTATTAAAAATGAGAGGTAAGAACCTGTGTACCGGAAAGAAAAACGCTTGATCTCTAGCCCTCTCCTCAGCAATTGTGCAGAGGCTAGTAGAATAGGTGCTTTTGTTTTATGAATAGGAAGAAAAAGATAGAAACAAATCAAAATCATCCACTTAAGTCTGCGAAACCCAAAGGACCAGTGATCCTTGGTAGAACAACATATATAGACGAAATCATGAAGAAAGTTGAATCTGAGGCATCCGTAGTGTTAGCCACTTATAAAAAAATTTCATACCAAATGGTGGCTAAATATTTTTTATCCTTGAAGAGATAGTTTCCTCTGAAAACCTATCATCATTTGAAGTATTATGATGTTCTTTTCTCTTTGAGTTAATCTTCACTACTGTTTCCCTCATAATCCTAAAAAATATGTTGTTTGCCTAAAGAAGACTGCTGGAGATTCCCATTTTCCCTCATTTACCCTTCTCTATTTTTCCTTTCCATTTCATCCATAAACCCTTTCATTTACCTCTCATTCCCTCGAAATCCCTTTTAAAGCCTTGTAAAATCCTTTTATAAGGTTTAAAACCCCATTTTTACTCTTATCGAAACCTTCAAAAACCTCTGAAAAACCCTCATTTTGGCCTAAAAACCTTAATTTTCCATAAAGCCTTAAGCCCCTTTCAGCCTTAAGCCCCAACCCCTTCTCTGCATATGACCCATGCTGAGACCGAGCGCTAGGCACTTAATCACATCACAAATCGGCAATCGCAATTCCTTTTGTCCATTCCCTTTTCCCTCCTCCGATTCCAATCCCGCGACTCAATCCCACTCGTTGAAAACACAAGAACCAATGGCTTAGATGAAATCAAGCTCCGCTCAAAATCCCTTACCATCACACCTACCAATTAAATCTCCACCGTTGATCTCTAAAGTCCAATCCGACAGGCGGTGCTTAATCGCGCATCGCAAAATCAAAAGCCCCGGAGTTGTGGCCCCTTTCCTTTTCTACGATGCGATTAAATCCTGGCTGTTCATTCCGCCAAGATCTGGAAATCCGTGCTTTATGCATCGCGCCCATCCATTGCATAGCCCTCCACCATCTTGACCTCCGATTAAATCCTCACCGTTGATTTCCTCTAATCCAACGGTTTGCATTTCGTCCACGTTCAAACCCCGCCCTTTTCCTTTCTCCCCATCAACAGATCTCGACCGTCCATTCCTGAGATCCAACGGTCAGGATATAAACCACCACTAACCCTACCCACCTTTTCTGCCCATGCATCTTGCTCTCCATCACGTGCGATCTGCACTGTTGGATCTGTTGCCCCTCATTCGATGGATGAAACTCCATATTGTGTAATTTTGCGCCTGAATGATTAATGCCAAAAAATTACGCGAAATGGGTGGTATTAAAAAGACACATGTCGAGCGCAGACCCATATCGTGTTTTTTTGGAGAAATTTAAAAACCGCCTCAGAGCTACGCGAAAACCACTTTGGTTTTCCGCCTTACCACTTATCTCCGCAGCGTTAACTCTTCAGTTTTAAATCCTGGCCGTCGATTGCTCTAATCAGACGGTTTACATTTCATTATAACCCCAAGTCTTTTGCCCTCATCTATTCTCCAAAAAACTTCATCGCTTCATCTCCACAGTTCATCCTTTTGAGCGAACAGCCTGAACTTAATTTTACCACCATTTACCCAACCGCCTCCCAATTGAACCTATCAAGTAATCTTGACTGTTGGTTGTTTTCATTCAACGACCACGATTTAATCTCGCACTCGAGATCTCCAAAGCAGCCTTTTAACCTATTTTTCATAGATTTTCTTAATTTTTGTTTGTTTTTTGCAGGTTATTAAGGTTTTGTCCAGAGTTTTAAAAATGAAACAAAGACTAGGGATGACGATATCCAAGCTATTTATCCAAAAAGAAAGTAAATCCACCAGATTCAAATTTTGATTCCACCTATGCCTCATGAGCATTTGTGAAGTCAAAAAACCTTTGCATGCCTACAAAACAACGAAAAAACAGTGAATAGCAAACAGAGAAAGAGTATCAGTGTCACAACATAATATCAAGGTAGAAATGAAGACTTAGGATATTCTAACCATAGTTTAAAGGGATTAAGGCATAAATCTCATAAATTAAAGGCCTAATCCACAGAGTTAAAGACAGTATGAAGACCTGAAGACAAAGATTAAGCTTAATCAGGCCTAAAACACATATCAAACGAAAATTAACAGTGTTTTAGGGAAAAATAATGAGATCTATCAGTCCAAGAAACCTCCACTGCCACATCAAAGGCTAATTGAATCCTCTCCAACTACCAAAAATCCACCTGTAGCCTCAAAGAAATCAAATAAGGCATAGTTATTTCCTATTCAGAAGAAATTTGCCTAAAGACACCTGAACAATTATTACCAAAGAAAGAAAAAATTACAAACTGTCAGCAGAGTTATTAGAAATATAAGAAAGAGCCTTGAATTCAAATATTTTAATCCACTAAGCCTTAAAAAGCAGAAACAGAGTTATGAGACAGAGTTCTAAATTCGATGCTTTCCTACCTTATGCCTTGCATGGTTTTCAAGGCTAGGAATTGCATTAACTATAGAATTAATGATACTTAAACCCTAGAAAATCTTCCACCTCCTCATTTTCTTATAAAATATCCTTGAGGAGCACATTGTAAAGGATTGGTTGTTGGACTGTTGATGTAATACTTGCTGTATCGAATTATTGTTGAATGTAAATAAGTTCTAAAGCTTTGAAGCTCTATTAAGCTATTGTAGAATATAGGCTAAGAAGAGAAGTTTGTAGCTGTGATGAAACACTAGACTTGAAGTATGTAACTGGACTGACATCAATATACAAGTTGATTCTTGGGATCCTGGTCTATATCATTGGTGAAGTACCTCTTACTGTTATTTTTTTTCCTTTCATGTATGCCACTTTGTTCACTTTTCTCTGATAAAGAACAACAAATATAGAGCTAGGATTTACTGTCAAAAGTACCCTACTCTCACTGATAAGCTCTATCTATATGTTTTCTGCTAATTTTTATACTTAGGAATGACTTAAATTAAGTGTAAACATTATCAAGGAATGTTGGTTAGTCCATCACTTCATGTGCAAAACTTGAAAGGAAGTTCTTGAATGATATTTTTAGTACATGCTAAGTAGAGTTAAGCTAGAAAGGTTTATGGTTTTCCCTATATTCTAGTCCTTCATCCAAAGGTTGTTTGAAAGTTTCCCTAAGAGTATGCTAAAGTCGATCATGATTGTGATACATCTGACCTGGCCCTAGCTGCACTTTGTTTTTTTATATGTTTTCATCCCTTCTAAAAGTAGTCTGGTGAGATTACTGGATTTTTTTCTGATAATTTAGCTTTAATATAATCTTTTCCAAAGAAGTTTATGGTTAGCCCTATCTTTCGTTGGTTTCAAACAGTTGCTTAAAAATGCTTTTCTTGTATGGAAATTTGATAAATTCCTTGTTGAAATTACTGGCTTTTTCCACTTTCTTAAAACTTTTAATGTTTTGCTTCGTCATTTAATCTAAAGGATATTTTGATATAGATGACTTGCCCCTTGGAACACTCTTGAAATTTTTGTAAAACTAAACCCTTTTGTGACTCCATTGCCTAATGGATTAAAGTTGTTTCACACTAATCCTATCCGTTGAACGCCTCTCAATATACTTGCATCCTCACCCTTTGAAACCTTTTCATTATGTGATATTCCATCCAATTAAATATCATGCCCAACCAACCAAAATAAATAAAAAACCTTTGTTCTTAATAACTAGCCTAATATCATACCAAAAGCCTTAAAGATAAATCCATCTTTGCACTTATAGAGAGATCCTTCTCTGGATTCAGGAGGGCTAGATCCTAGAATCCAAAAGTGGTTTTTGATGTTGTCTCTAGAGCATTTATTCTTGTTACTCTGCTAAATTACAAATACCTAACATTTCTGGCGACCATACTGGGGACTTTCTGAAGTAATAGATAACTTCACAACTCAGATAATCCCATTTTCAACAATGAACCAAGTGTCTGCCTAGAGTGATTTTGATTGTTGATGTTGAAAAACTTTCAAAACCTTGAAATCAAGTGAAAACACTTCACCTAGTGACTCCACTAAAGATCAGTAGGCCTACTAATTTTCTTTGGTAGTCGAACTTATTAATGGTGGTGGACCATAAAATATTTTACCTTCTAAAGCAAAACATTTCCACCTGGTGACTTCACAGTCCTAAAAAGACCTAAAGACTCCATTGGGAAATCATTTATCATAACATCATTCAAACTTAGTTAAGAAGGCTTTAAGGAGTAAAGTTTTCTTGCTAAAATATCAGTTAGATTCTTAAAAATTGTCATATTTGGTTAGACTTTTCTTGTCATTGGGTCTGAAAACATAGCATAGTGACTTATAGAAGAGTTCATACTAAGAACCATCCTGACCCAAATCCTCCTGAGATAGTTGATAATCTTGAAAGCATACTTAGCAAGTATCCTAAGGCTGAAGCTTCAACTGTTGTCAGACTAGTCCAAAGAGCCAATTTTGTTCCTGAAAACCTTGCAGCTCTACAAGATTCACATGGTGACTTAGCAAACCCATTCAAAACTAGGTCATCTAGTGATATAGATCAGATATATTTTAAGCCTCCAAATTTATCCCAAGATAAAGCTGAACATCCTGGTAGTAGAGAAACTACACCACCTGATTTGCATTTACTTCATAATTTTGGTTTCTCTCATCCTAGATCTGCTCAACAATCTCTTGCTGGTCCATCCACTTCTATAATCCATACCACCACTGTCCAAAACACTCCATTCTAGCCCACTTTCCCTCTTGTCAATCCTCCCCTTGTAAATCCACCTTTCCTTCCAACCATGGCAGCATGGTATGCTCCACTAGTGTTACCACAACCCATGGTTCCCTTACCAAATGATTACCAATCCAAAATCCCACATTTCTCTGAAAGTGAACTTACTACTACCCAACAATACGTAACTAAAATTAATGATGCCTTTGAGTACATGGAGATAGAAGAAGACTATTAGGATGAGAATGTTTTCTCAAAGTTTAGGAGGAGAAGTAAAAAAATGGTTTAAAAGCTTAACTCCTAACAACATAAATGATCTCCCTTCTTTGTATCAAACATTCATAAACAGATGGGAAATCAAAAAGAACCCTCTCCAAATATTAGCATAGTATGAAAAACTTAAAATAAATCAAGGGGAGAGTGTTCATGACTACTCCACTAGGTTTAACAGTGTTTACAATGCTCTTCCACCTCACATGAAACCTCCCCTAGGCATGGCCTTAGTGAAATATCCTGAAGGTATGGATGCTGAGATGGCCTATTAGCTGAGAGAAAGAGACCCCTTAACCTTAGAAGACATGCAAAAGGGAGCTCTTGCTGTGGAGGTAAATCTAATAGAGAAAAGAGCGAGGATGAAGAATGAAAGGAAAATATCATTTAGGGAGGAATCTGCACCCTCTACATCTAACTCGAAAATGGAAAAGATGATAGAGGAGATGATAAAGGAGATGAGCATAATTAAGAGAGCACAAGCTATAGAAAACCAATAAGCTCCCCAAATAGAAATCAATCTCAAAATCAAAATCAGAATTTCAGGAGAAACCAACCTCAAAACAGACCAAGAGACTCTGATCAGGAGATTATTCCTCCTTTTCATCAAAAATATGTAAGCGAGGTTGAGGAAATAATTGAACAAATAGATGAAGATGACATAAACATGCTGGGAGTAGACGATGATAACTTTGATATTCCTCACAATAGGAAACAAGGCTTATATACACCCTATGATGATGGAAGAGTAGAGGATGAAAGTTATTATCAAGAGCTGGAAAATGTCATCATAGAGACTCCAAAAGAATATGACCTTAGGAGTAAAAGGAATCAGGAAAATCCCAAGACTAACACCTCTGTAAACTCTGCAAAAAACAGCCCTGTGAGTAAACCCAAAATTGTTAAACAAAAGGACAAAACAGTGGCTGTAAATTCTGATCAAAACAAATAGAAAGGCACTCAAATCAATAGAAAACAGAGTGCAGACCTTAGCACCGTTAGTACTTTAGCTAGTGCTCCTATTAAAACAATTTTGACCAATGTAAATAGAGGAAATCAACAAACTGAGGTTGCAGATAAAGTACTGACTAACAAGGCTGAAACAAACATTGTAAAAAGTCAGTTTCCTTTTAGTTTGGAACAAGAAATTGCCAAAATCAAAATCTCTATCCCCCTTACTAAATTAGTCACCCAAGATGTATATAGATCAACATAGCAGAAAATAATGACATTTTTTACCTCAATGATGACCAACTAGAGCTCTTATTTGGTCCTAAGATTGAGGGAAGATATCAAGAAGGGCCAGTTTCTCCTTTTTATGTTAGTTCGAAAATTCATGACAAAATTTTACATAATTCTATGCATGATTTAGGGGCCTCTCATAACTTAATGCCCAAAGACGTAATGGAGAGTCTAGGCCTTGAAATCACCAGACCATACAAAGAACTCTACTCCTTTGAGTCTTGCAGAGTGAAATGTTTAGGTTTGATCAAAGAACTTTGTGTTAACTTCGCACAAATACTAGCCAAGTGTTTAGTGACGGATATTGTAGTGGCTGATGTACCCCCCAAATATGGTATGTTGTTATCAAGATCTTAGGGAGCTAAGTTACAAGGAACAATGCAAATGGATATGACATATACTACCATCCTTGTTTTTAACCAAACCAGAAGACTTTATATGGAATCTCATATGCAGTACATGGTCAGTAGCCAAGAGAGACCAAAAAACTCTCCTCTTTATTCTGTGCATACAAACCTTGATTCATTCATTCTCTTCAATCATGAAACATTTGATGAGCAAGAAACCTTAACTAACTTAGTATCCATCCCTCATTTTAACATGGCAGTAGACACATAACAGGAGGAAGACAAGACAAAAGCATCAAAACAGTTTGCCAAATTAGAAAATCACAGCAAACAATTCGCAGCGCTAGGGCTACAAAACAATCATTCATTGGTTGTCAACTTTGAGAGTCAAGAGAAGAGTCCTCAATATAATGAAGAACATGAGGAATTAAACCAAATTCAACATAGTGCTGGTTTACAAGAGCAATCTAAAATCATAATAGGTACTAGTCAATCTGAAACTAGTCCTCTTTGGAGTATGAATTTTGATGGGTCTTGCACTAAGAATAATGCCGGGGCAGGCATATGGATACACAACTCTGGAAACAATCATATTAAAGCACACTCCTACAAGTTAAGTTTTCCATGTTCAAATAACATCACTGAGTATGAAGCCCTCCTTTTATGCCTACACTTATTAAAAAAATTAAGGGCCAAAAGGATAAAAGTTCATGGGGATTCATAGTTGATTGTTAAGAAAGTGAATGGGGAATATAGGAACAAACACCCCAGAATTGGAGCCTATAGAAATGATGCCATGGACTTATTGAAAACATTTTATGAATTCCAACTTGTCTATGTCCCAAGAAACCAAGATATCCTTACCAATGGTTTAGCCTTTGCTGCTAGAACCCGTCTAACACCTTATGAAACCAAACAATGCACCACCCAAATCAAATTTAGATCAGCTGTCCTAGACAACAAAAAATACTGGAAAGTATTTGACGAAGATAAACAAATAGAAGACTTCTTGCAGTCCATAAATGAATTTGAGCTACCAAATTCAGATTCATACTATGAACCAGACTATCCTATAGCAGAAAATTTACTTGATGAAGAAGTAAAGTCTCCAGAGATTGCTGATATAAATTTGTTATCTAATAAACTTGAACATGCCACAGAAATTGGTGCAGATTTAGAAAAAGAAGACTTAGAAATGTTGCAATCTAACACTCGAAGCTTGCCAAAAGGACTAGTTCCATTAGAAGAATTGTTTGATTTCAATGATGTTGCCAAGAAACCAAAACTAGAGCCTGTTGAAACTGAAGTAGAAGAATGTAACATAGGCAGTGAACAAAAACCAAAAATGATCAAACTGTTTAAAACATTGCTAGCTCACGTCAAACTAAAATATATTGAGCTGTTTAAATAATTTTTTGATGTATTTGCATGTAGTTATGAGGATCTAAAATATTTTGACACAGAGATAATTCAGCATAAGATACCCCTCAAGGAAAACCAAAATCCCTATAAACAAAAATTGCACAGAATAAACCCTGTTCAATTACCCTTGGTTGAGAAAGAGATTAAGAAGATGTATGATGCTAGAATTATAGTCCCTGTTAGATATTCAGATTGGGTGTCTAATCTTGTGTTAGTCAGGCTAAAGACAGGAGAAATTAGGCTTTGTATTGATTTTAGAGATTTAAACAAAGCCTCATTGAAGGACAACTACCCTTTACCCAATATGGATCACATTTTACAAAAGGTAGTTGGTTCTAAAAGGATTTCTTTGTTAGATGGCTTCTCAGGTTACAACCAAGTTTTGGTACATCTTGATGATCAAATCAAAACAGACTTTACTACACCATGGGGTACTTTCATGTATGTGAAAATGCCCTTTGGTTTAATGAATGTTGGTGCCACATTTCAGAGAGCCATGGATATTTCTTTCTCAGAAGAACTAGGCTTCTTCATCATTATTTACCTTGATGATATCACTATTTTCTCCAAAACAGATGAAGAACACCTAGAGCATTTGAGAAAAGTCTTTGAGAAATGTAGAAAATTTGGGTTATCTTTAAATCCAAAGAAAACAGTGTTTGGTCTCCAAGAAGTTAAAATTCTTGGACACATCATATCAGAAAAAGGAATAAAGATAGACCCAAAGAGGATTGATGGTATATTGTAAATCAACCATCCTAGAAACATCAAGGAACTTCTATATTTCATTGAGAATATTAATTTCTTGAGAAGGTTCATACCCAATCTAGCTGAAATCCTTAGACACATAACAAACATGCTGAAAAAGGAAGGAGTTAAATGGACCTTAGAAGCAAAGAAATCATTTCAACTGGTAAAACAAGCATTAACCAAAACACCAGTTCTTATAAGTCCCGACTTTACAAAATATTTTTTCATTTTTTCATTTGCATCAGAACATACAATGGCTATTGTCCTATTGCAGAAAAATCTAAAGGGACAAGAGCAACCAATTGCATTATTTAGTAAGGCATTGAGAGATGCACCTCTGAAGTACAATATCATGGAAAAACAAGCCTTTGCCTTAGTTAAAGCCTTAAAAGACTTTAGATTTTACATTTTACATTCCCATATAATTGCGTTTGTGCCAAGTTTAGTTGTAAGAGACATTTTAACCCATGACCCAGATGGTAAAAGAGGAAAGTGGATTGTTGTGATACTTGAATATGATTTAGAAATCAAGCCCACTAAGCTCATAAAAGGCTAAGGACTAGCAAGATTGATGACTGAGTCCAATTTTGAAGTTCTTGATATAAACATGATAGATGCATTAGATGAACAGGAGGAGTTGTCAAATCCCATTATTGAAGATCATTTTCTGTTTTCATCTTGGTATGTTGATATTTTATATGTTCTGCTCAATTTGAATACACCTCCTGGTTTGTCTAAAACCAAGGCAAGGTTTTTAAAGTTTAAAGTTGTTAACTACTACATTTTGGATAAATGTCTATATTGGAAAAATGCTAGTTGATTATTTCTTAAATGTTTTCCTGAGAATGATGCAGATAAGATCAAGAAAGAATTACATGAAGGAGAATGTGGAGGCCACCTCTATTGGAAAACAACTGCCAATAAAATACTTAGAGCTGGTTACTATTGGCCCACTCTCTTTCAAGATGTCCAAAAAATGACAATTACCTGTCACAAATGCCAACTCTTTGAAGGCAAAAGAAAATTGCTTCCCTTACCCTTGCATCCAATCACTGTTGAAGCCCCTTTTCAACAATGGGGTTTAGAATTCATTGGGGAAATCCATCCAACCTCTTCTAACCAACATAGATAGATCCTCACTACAACAGACTTTTTTACCAAATAGATAGAAGCCATCCCTTCTAGGCAAGCCACTGACACTATTATCATAAAATTCCTTGAAAATCATATCCTATCTAGATTTGGCTGCCCTAAGAAGATTATCACTAACAATTTTGTTGCATTTGGATCCAAAACGATGGTTGAATTCTATCACAAATATCAAATTACATTGGGCCATTCTACTACTTATTACCCTCAAGGTAATGGGTTAGAAGAATCCTCAAACAAAAGTTTGGTGATCATAATCAAAAAGTTTTTGGAGGACAATAAGAAATCATGGCACACAAAGCTAGTACATGCACTATGGGCTAACAGATTAACACTTAAGAAATCAAATGGAATGTCACCCTACCAGCTAGTCTATGGAGCAGATGCAATTTTTCCAACCAGTCTAGGAGTGCCAGTCATGAAGCTGATCTAAGAGGTACAATATGAAGAAAATGATATGACAAGAAGAATCAATCAGACTACATCTTCAAAAAACCAAAGAGGAAGTCTATAATATAGCACTACACAAGCAAGAAAATATCAAGAAATTGTTTGATAAAAGGACAAAGGCCAGTGATTTCAGCATTGGTGACAAAGTTTTGAAGTGGGATTCCAGGAGAGAAGATAAGGCAGAACATGGAAAATTTGATAACTTATGGCTAAGACCTTATCTCATTTAGTCTACTGCTGGTAATAATGCTTATTTCTTGCAGGAGCTGAATGGAACTGAACTTTTTGGAGGTCCTGCCAATGGCAATATGCTCAAACATTATTTTTCTTAAACTGTACCAGTTTGAAGATTTTTATTTTTCCTCATTATAAATATCATATCCATCATTTCATTCAAAGTTAGAAAAATAAAGATACAAAAAAAATAGAAAGAGAAAAGAGGGCAGATTGTAAAAACAAGAAAGGTACAACCCCATACCAAAAAAAAGAAACAAAATATGAAAGTGTGCAAGCTCAAATGCCACTCCTAAAAAAAAAACTCCTAGTTAGTCATACAGCCTAATCATGACTAATCAGTTTTAAATTTACTACTGATAGGTTAGTGGAATATATCTACCAAACAGCTTAATCTTGGTTTATTAGTTAGGTAGATTAGGATAAAAAAAGGGGGTTCAAACAAACTCAAAATCTAAACCTATGAATTCCAGAAGAAAGAATGTCTCTAATTAGATCAAATCTTGAGCCAAAGATAGAAGAAAAATTGTTGTAATATGCCCAAAACTTGAACCAGAGAGCAAAGAGAAAAACAACTCAAACAAGCCTAAAATAGATCTGGAGAAAAGAGAAGGATGTTCTTAAACTTTTAGATCTTAAGCCTTCACCATTTTGCTTTCCTTTTCTGCAATTTTAGTCTATGTGCAACTTTTTTTTATGCCATAGACCAGCAACAAGTTAGACTGTTCAATCCTGACTTGTCTGCTTTTAAATTTCTTGTTTTAGAATTTGGAGAATAAACTATGTCAGACAGTCTCATCCATGGAAAATTTTAGGGGCTAATATTCGTAGGTGGGCTAGTTTTCCATGGTTTTTCCAAAAAAAAGATTCGCCAATTTCCATTTTTTTATAAAAATGATTCGCCCAAATTTTACAATATAAAATTATTTTACCTTAAAAATCGCCAAAATTATATAGACAATATATATAATATCATTATAAATTTTAATAATTTTACAAATACATCAATAAACATTTTATAGTTTGCATATTAGGGACTACTGAGATTAGCCAATTTTTTGAACTTCAAAATAATTTTCTATCCTTAAAATTTTCCCTGGTCTCATCCTGACATAGTTTAGTTAGGTAGAGAAGCTTATGAACTCAACTGTTTAATCCAAGTTCATGGAGAAATAAGGGTAGAAATAGACTAGTTTTGTGTTTTCTCAAAAGAATAAATATTTGTAAAAAGAGTTTGCCAATCCAAATGCACTCTAAAACAAGAAAAAATGTTAGATCATTAGGATTGGGTAAGTAAAAAGCTTGTTTTGATAGAACTCCATTGTTTTAATGGCTACTAACATTGTCAGAGCAAAAGAAGATCAAAAAAGGTAAATAAAGTTGTAGCCCAATGAATGAGGCATTTATAACCTTCCAAAGAAGACATGCCTGAAGTTCTTGACACCTTCAAGAAGGTGCCATCCCCATGTGGAGCCACTGTTACCCACCTATAAAAATTTGTCATGCCAAATGGTGGCTAAATATTTTTTTGCCTTCAAGAGATAGTTTCCTCTGAAAACCTGTCATCTTTTGAAGTCTTAAGATGCTCTTTTCTCTTTGAGTTAATCTTCACTACTGTTTCCCTCATAATCCTGAAAAATTTGTTGTTTGCCTAAAGAAGACTGTTGG
Source organism: Pinus albicaulis (assembly GCA_034641835.2). Classification (NCBI taxonomy): domain Eukaryota; kingdom Viridiplantae; phylum Streptophyta; class Pinopsida; order Pinales; family Pinaceae; genus Pinus; species Pinus albicaulis. The sequence continues at coordinate 1,809,060,817 of CM076575.1, forward strand.
AGATGCCCATTTTCCCTCATTTACCCTTCTCTATTTTTCCTCTCCATTTCATCCATAAACCCTTTCATTTACCTCTCATTCCCTCCAAATCCCTTTTAAAACCTTGAAAAATCCTTTTATAAGGTTCAAAACCCCATTTTTACTCTTATTGGAAGCTTCAAAAACCTCTGAAAAACCCTCATTTTGGCCTAAAAACCTTAATTTTCCATAAAGCCTTAAGCCCCAGCCCCCTCTTCACATATGACCCTCGCTGAGACCGAGCACTAAGTGCTTAATTGCATCAAAAATCAGCAATCGCAATTCCCTTTTTCTATTCCCTTTTCACTCCTTCGATTCTGATCCTACCATTCAATCCCACCCATTGAAAACACAAGAACCAACGCCTCAGATTAAATCGTGCTCTGCTCAAAAGCCCTTACAATCTCACCCACTGATTAAATCTCCACCGATGATCTCTAAAAACCAATCTGACAGTCAACGCTTAATCGTGCATCGCAAAATCAAAATCCCTAGAGTTGTGGCCCCTTTCCTTTTCTACGATGCATTTAAATCTTGACCATTCATTCCGCCAAGATCTGACGGTCCACGCTTTATGCATCGCCCCCATCCGTCACATAGCCCTCTAACATCCTGACCTCTGATTAAATCCCCGTCGTTGATTTCCTCTAATCCAATGGTCTGCATTTCTTCTGCTTTCAAACCCCACCCTTTTCCTTTCTCCCCATCGACAGATCTCGACCGTCCATTCTTGAGATCCAACGGTCAGGATCTAAACCACCACTGACCCTACCCACCTTTTCTACCTATGCATCTTGCTCTCCATCACATGCGATCCACACTATTGGATCTACTTCCCCTCATCCAATGGCTGAAACTCCATATCGCGTAATTATGCACTTGAATGATTAATGCAAAAAATTTACGCAAAATCAAAAGCCCAAGAGTTGTGGTCCCTTTCCTTTTCTATGATGCGATTAAATCCTGACCATTCATTCCACCAAGATCCGACGGTCCGTGCTTTATGAATTGTGCCCATCCATCACATAGCCCTCCACCATCTCGATCTTTTATTAAATCCCCACCGTTGATTTCCTCTAATCCAACGGTCTGCATTTCTTCTGCTTTCAAACCCTGCCCTTTTCCTTTTTACCCATCGACAGATCTCAACCGTCCATTCCTGAGATCCAATGATCAGGATCTAAACCACCACTGACCCTACCCACCTTTTCTGGCCGTGCATTTTGCTCTCCATCATGTGCGATCCACACTGTTGGATCTACTGCCCCTCATCCAATGGCTGAAACTCCATATCGCATAATTTTGCGCCTGAACTATTAATGCCAAAAGGTTATGTGAAATGGGAGGTATTAAAAAGACATGTGTCGAGTGCAGACCCATATCGCATTTTTTTGGAGAAATTTCAAAACCACCTCAGAGCTGCATGAAAACCACTTCGGTTTTCCGCCTTACCACTTATCTCCGAAGCATTAACTCTTCAGTTTTAAATCCTAGCCGTCGATTTCTCTAATCAGACAGTTTACTTTATTATAAGCCCAAGTCTTTTTCCCTCATCTATTCTCTGAAAAACTTCATCGCTTCATCTCCACCATTCATCCTTTTGATTGAACGGCCCAGACTCAATTTTACCACCATTTACCCAACCGCCTCCCAATTGACCCTATCAAGTAACCTTGACCATTGGTTGTTTTCATCCAACGGCCACGATTTAATCTCGCACCCAAGATCTCCAAAGCAGCCTTTTAACCTATTTTTCATGGATTTTCTTAATTTTTGTTCGTTTTTTGCAGGTTATTAAGGTTTTGTCCAAAGTTTTAAAAATGAAACAAAGACCAGGGACGATAATCCCCAGGCTATTTATCCATAAAGAAAGTGAATCCACTTCATTCAAATTGTGATTCCACCTGTGCCTCATAAGTATTTGTGAAGTCACAAAACCTCTGCACGCCTGCAAAACAACGAAAACACAATGAATAGCAAATAGACAAAGAGTATCAGTGTCACAGCATAAGATCAAGGAAGAAATGAAGACTTAAGAGATTCTAACCAGAGTTTAAAGGGATTAAGGCAGAAATCTCAGAAATAAAAGGCCTAATCCACAGAGTTAAAGACAATATGAAGACCTGAAGACAAAGATTAAGCCTAATCAGGCCTAAAACACAGATCAAAAGAAAATTAACAGTGTTTTAGGGAAAAATAATGAGATCTATCAGTCTGAGAAGCCTCCACTACCACATCAGAGGCTAATTGAATCCTCTCTAGCTACCAAAAAGCCACCTGCAGCCTCAAAGAAATCAAAGAAGGCATAGTTATTTCCTATTCAGAATATATTTGCCTAAAGACACCTGAACAGTTATTACCAAAGAAAGAACAAATTACAAACTGTCAGGAGAGTTATTACAAAGATAAGAAAGAGCCTTCAAGTCAAATATTTTAATCCACTAAGCCTTAAAAAGCAGAAACAGAGTTAGGAGACAGAGTTCTAAATTCGATGCTTTCCTGCCTTATGCCTTGCATGGTTTTCAAGGCTATGAATTGCATTAAATATAGAATTAATGATACTTAAACCCTAGAAACTCTTCCACCTCCTTATTTTCTTATAAAATCTCCTTGAGGAGCACATTGTAAAGGGTTGGTTGTTGGATTGTTGATATAATACTTGCTGTATCGAATTATTGTTGAATGTAAATAAGTTCTGAAGCTCTGAAGCTCTGTTAAGTTATTGAAGAAGATAGGCTAAGAAGAGATGTCTGTAGCTGTGATGAAACATTTGAATTGAAGTATGTAATTGGATTGACATCAATATACAAGTTGATTCTTGGGATCCTGGTCTATATCATTGGTGAAGTACCTCTTACTGTTATTTTTTTTCCTTTCATGTATGCCACTTTGTCCACTTTTCTCTGATAAATAACAACAAATATAGAGCTAGGATTTACTATCAAAATTACTCTACTCTCACTGATAAGCTTTATCTATATGTTTTCTGCTAATTTTTATATTTAGGAATGACTTAAATTAAGTGTAAAAATTATCAAGGAATGTTGGTTAGTCCATGTCTTGATGTGAAAAACTTGAAAGGAAGTTCTTGAATGATATTTTTAGTACATGCTAAGTAGAGTTAAGCTAGAAAGGTTTATGGTTTTCCCTATCTTCTAGTCCTTGCTCCAAAGGTTGTTTGAAAGTTTCCATAAGAGTATGCTAAGGTAGATCATGATTGTGATACATCTGACCTGATCTTAGCTGCACTTGGTTTTCTTATCTGTTTTCATCCCTTCTAAAAGTAGTCCAGTGAGATTACTGGATTTTTTTCTGATAAGTTAGCTTTAATATAAACTTGTCCAAAGAAGTTTATGGTTAGCCCTGTCTTTGGTTGGTTTCAAACAGTTGCTTAAAAAGGCTTTTCTTGTATGGAAAGTTGATAATTTCCTTTTTGAAATTATTGGCTTTTCCACTTTCTCAACACTTTTAATGTTCTGCTCCATCATTTAATCTAATTTATCTTTTGATATAGATGACTTGCCCCTTGGACCACTCTTGAAATTGTTGTACAAATAAACCCTTTTTTGACTCCATTACCCAATGGATTAAAGTTTTTTCACGCTAATCCTATCTGCTGAACGCTTCTCAATATACTTGCATCCTCACCCTTTGAAACCTTTTCATGATATTCCATTCAATTAAAGATCATGCTCGACCAACCAAAAAAAACAAAAAACCCTTGTTCTTAATAACTAGCTTAATATCATACAAAAATCCTTAAAGATAAATCCATATTTGCACTTATAGAGAGATCCCTCTCTGGATTCAGGAGGGCTAGATCCTAGAATCCCAAAGTGGTTTTTGATGTTGTCTCTACAGTGTTTAGTCTTTTCACTCTTCTAAATTATAGAGATCTAACACGTAGGACCCAGAAGCATTCCTATTCAAAGTCTTACTGCAGTCCCTCAAGCGCCAACCTCACCATCTGCGGCCCACGCCAAGATTCACAGTGAGACAGAAGGGTCTAAAAAAGGCCTTCAGACTACTAATAATGTAAGTATTGACCCTTCGAGAGAGGGAGGTTCATGTAATTTGCAAGAATTGGAAGGAGAAACTAGCAGTGAAATTCAGGTAAGAACTCCAGGGCCTGGATCCCCTAAGAGAGTGGTCAAGATAGAGACACTCGGTATCCCAGATCGGGGAAGTGTTGTAAGTATTCCTCCACATTTTCCCCTTAATCCCACTGAGATTATTCCTTCAGAAAAATAAATCCCTGAAGATTACTGACATATCTTTGATCAAATGGAAAACAATTAGAACCAAAATCAGAGGAAAACATCAACATTGGAGTATCCCATTGTTGATCATTTTTCAAATTCCCCTATGAAAGCCATTCCCTTACAAAACATACCCACCTTCCATGGGTTGACCTTGGAAGATCCTGGTGCATTTATATTTGAATTCGATGTCTTATGAAGTGGGTATGACTACACCACTAACCCTCAGAAACTAAAATTTTTTCCTTCTACTTTGAAGGGGAAAACATTACGTTGGTTCATGGGGCTCAGTGGAGGAACCATCAATAACTGGGACCAAATGAAGAACATTTTTCTTAATAAATATCAATATTATTGCTCGAATCAAGAATTAAAATATGAAATCTTCAATATGTATGCAAAAGACAGTGAGACATCAGAAGAATATGTTGAAATATTTCAATATAATTTACAAAGGTCTCCATATACTACATTATCCAAAGACATCTTAAAAGCAACAATGATTAAGGGAATGAAAGAAGAATGGGTTGAAATGCTTAACATAATGGGAAAAGGGGACATCTACCAAGAAGAGTATAATGATATTATTTTGCTGTGTATCAGGTGCTCTTGACGTAGTATGCGAAATAGGACAATTGAACGAGACTCAACTAAAAAATATCCTAAGTAGTCTAGTGACAACGTAACCAGGGAAGTGTTTGGTAATCTTTTAGAAGATTTTAAAACTGACATCTTGGGCAGTTTGACAACATAGCTTGATGTCCTACAAGCCAAGCAGAAGCAAGCTATATCAGAACAAAACTTGATCGTCTTTTGGCCACACTGTCGGAAGAAGAACAACCAAAGTGAATGCCCATTAGACATGGTTTAGACATGTGCTATTTGCACTAAGGACCATGCTAAGGACCATTTTCCTTCACTTTCGAGGTTGAAGGTAGTTTTCAAAGAAGCATAACAAGAGACAGAACCAGTCTCCCTAATGAGCCATCATCGAAAATGGCAAGCATGACTAGGTATGCCTCAAGACCTGCCTTAGTTCTTTTCTTCTCCACATTTTAACCAACAAAACCCTACATCATCTTGGCAGAGTCAACCACCTTTTTCTACTTGGCCATCTCAGTCGTTTCCTATGCCACCTTGGCCAACATAACCCTCTTCAGGGAATAATTGGCCAAGTTTTCCTTGTTCTCCCTCTTATTAGCAAAACACTCCATATCAAACTCAATGGCCAGCCTCCCCTTCACAAACCACAAATTAGCCTCAGAACTGGTAGTGACCTCTGGGAGTGACCAACCTACCCCTAGGGACATCAGTTCAAAACAAGCTAGACTACTAGCTCCATACCCAGTCCAGCACAACCCTCATCCTATCATACAGCCTCAATTATGGAATCAACCCAATCCTAACCCCAACAATAGGCCGATTCAACTAATTCATATTGCAAAAAATCCAAACCCTGAAACTGAACAGAAGCAATGTAATGAAATAAGGCTGAGATCATGACGTATTATCTCACCAGCAGAAAACACGACCTCACCAAAATTTCAATCTGTAACTTCAACAGAGCCTAGACAAACAAATATGAATGAAACAAAACTAGAGCAGGGAAAGGAAACAGTTGATCAAGGGAAGCCTGAAAATCTTAGGATTTCTCCCCCTCCATTCCCTAAGAGGTTAATGCTGCCTAGATTGATAGTCTCTCCAGATTTCGATATCCTAGGAGAATTAAAGAACATTTTCATTATAACTCGTATTTTTCAAACCATACAATATATTCCCATCTATAGCAAGACAATTAAAGAACTACGTCTGAATAAGAAAGTAAAGAGAGAAAAAACTATACCAACTGTTCATGTGGTGGGAGCACTATTTAACTTATTGTTGGGTAAGGAAACACCCGTGAAATATGAGGATCCATGGAATCCCATAGTAACTGTGAAAATATCTAGCCACTCCTTTCCAAACACATTGGTTGACTTAGGGGAAGCCATTAACATATTAACTACAGGGACCTGTGAAAAGCTAGGCATATCAACTTTAGAACCCACAACTACTTTGCCGGAACTTGTTGACAGTTATGTTATCAGACCAGAAGGAATATTACAAGACATCTTGGTTTCTGTGGACTCATGGGAATATCCAACTGAATTTTTAGTTATTAACCCAAAGAATAGGATGGATAGACACCCACTGATACTTGGACGACCTTGGTTGGAAAAAACCAATGCTTACATAGGCTTCTAGACAGGTAGCATGACCATTACTAGAGGAGATTCCATAAAAATCTCATCATTTACCTGCCCGCCAAACCAAGTCTACCCACGGTAAACATTCACAAGCATCCACATACATATTGGGAAGAAAATATTTGTTCACTTCTGACATTAGTTGAGGCCCTTGAATTTAAGGATCAAACTGAAGATGATGTAATCAATAATTTCATGAACCAACCATCACACCTAAAAACATGAAATGAAAAATGTTAAAAAAACACAAGAAGATCCCTTGGTATACCTTGATGAGCAGCATATACCCACAACCATTGTATGAAACATCATACCCATTGAAATTGAGCCAGGGAAAATTTTAAATATCAATGTCAATCTAGATAGAAACCAAAAGCAAAGGCTCATAAAGGTTCTATAGAAGTATCAGGGAGAATTTTCTTGAGACTTCCCAAACTTGAAGGGTATAGACCCTTAGCTATGCACCTATCACATCTATACTGACAATTAGGGTCGGCCTATTCGGCAACCTCAACAAAGGCCGAATCCACATCTAAAAGACATTGTAAAAGATGAGCTGCAAAAGTTGTTAGATTTAAATTTCATTTATCCTATCTGGGATAGCAAATGGGTCTCCCTTCTAGTGGTCCTTCCTAAAAATAACAGGAATTTGAGAATCTATGTGGATTATATAGAACTAAATAAAGCAACATAGAAGGACCACTTCCCCCTTCCTTTTATTGACCAAGTCCTCGACACATTGGCAGGAAAACAGTTCTTTTCCTTTCTTGATGGTTTCAGCCGTTACAATCAAATCGAGATAGCACCCGAAGACCAGGATAAAAAAAACCTTTACCTGCCCATGGGGCACATTTTCCTTCTAGGTACCACCATTTGGATTATGCAATGCCCCAGCAACCTTCCAAAGAGCCATCCTCAACATTTTTTCTGATTTAATGAATGAGGGATTTGAAATTTACATGGATGACCTCACCCCATATGGTGATGACTTTGATCAAGCATTAGTAACACTAGAAAAAGTATTGGAATGATGTATTGCTATGAGGTTATGTTTAAGCAATGAGAAATGCCACATGATGATGACCGAAGGAGTAATCCTAGGACACTACATCTTTGCAGCTGGAATACAGGTATACCTGGAAAAAATAGAAGTAATCCTTTTATTAGCCACACATTGTATGCAGACAGAGGTATGCAGTTTTCTTGGATACACAGGGTATTATCGCAGGTTTATAAAATAAATTTCAGAAATTACTACACCCTTGTATGCATTAACTGGAAACATTGAATTTCATTGGTCTGATAAATGTGACACTGCTTTTACAGACTTAAAGAAACTAGTCTCAACGACACTGATTCTACATGGTCCTAACTAGAAGCTTCCCTTTCACATTTCTTTTGATGCATCCGGCAAAACGATCGGGGCAGTTCTTGATCAAGAAGAAGACAAAAATCCCTATGCTATTTATTATATCAGTAAAAATCTCACCCCTACTGCTAAACTATATAGTGACTGAAAAAGAGTTCCTGGCTATCATTTATGCTATCAATAAATTTAGACATTATTTAACTGGCTCTCAAGTACTCCTGTATATTGATCATTCTGCCATTAGATATCTAGCTAATAAACCAATCACAAATGGGAGAATAACTCGTTGGTTATTTCTTTTGTAGGAATTCTACATAACTATCAAAGGCCTTCCAGGGAAGGAGAACGTGGTTGAAAACTTCTTATCCCGGGTCCCAAAGATAAATGACACACTAGTGGTGGACGATCAGTTTCCTGCCAAACATCTGTTCATTGTAGCAGTAAAAATACTATGGTATGCAGATGTAGCAAACTACTTGGAAATAGGGAAGCTACCCAAAAATTTGACATTAAGGGAATGAAAAATAATTGTAGAACGTAGTTCTAGGTTCTCCTGGATCAGTGGATACCTCTTTCATACAGGGGCCAACATGCATATATGCAAATTCATCTGGGAAGACAAGATTTATGACATCCTACGGGCCTGTCACGATGAACCTTGTGGTGGCCATTTCGCAGATTGTAGAACAAGGCACAAAGTATTAAAATTGGGTTATTATTGGCATATGATTTTTAAAGATGCAAAATAATATGTCCAAGCCAACGATAGTTGCCAAAGAATGGGCCGCCCAGGCCAAGCTAATGAAATTCCACTATAACCAAAATTGGTAGTAGAACCGTTTGAACGATGGGCACTGGACTTCGTTGGACCATTCAACCCGCCATCAAATCAAAAAATCTACATACTTGTTGCCACAAATTATGTAACAAAGTGGGTAGAAATGATGGCCTTATCAAGAGCCATGGAAGAATTTGTAATTAACTTCCTTTTTGAGCTATTTGTGCGATATGGTTTACCACGGGAAGAAATAACTGATGGAGGGGCACAGTTTGTGGGTAATAAAATTATAGCCACCCTGAATAATCACCATATCATCCATAGAGTCAGCCTCCCTACGACCTGCACGTCAATGGGTAGGTCGAAAGTACCAACAAAGTCCTTGATGAAATTCTTACCAAAACAGTATCAGCACATCGCTAGGACTGGACCACTAGACTACTAGAGGCCTTGTGGGCTTACTGTACAACATGGTGAAACATCAATGGATACTCTCTGTATCATATAGTATTTGGAAGAGAGCCTATTGTTCCTATTGAATTTGAGATAAAAAACTTAAGGAAAGAACAGTAGGTAGGGCTAGACTTGATGGAGGCCAATATTAAAACACTCCAGCAAATAAATGAACTAGATGAAACACAACTACTAGCTCTGAAGCGCACAACAATCATACAACAACAACGAGCTAAGTGGCATGCCAATCTCATAAAAAATAAGACATTCCAGAAAGGAGATTGGACACTTCTCTATGACTCCAAATTTCAAGATTTTCCAGGGAAGTTACAAACAAGGTGGCTCAGTCCATATGAAATTCAGGAAGTACACAACAATGGTACCGTCACCTTGACCATGATAGACGGGTTCGGTTCCACATTTCAAGTCAACGGTCATAGAGTGTGCCTCTATCACAAACCCCTTACAAAGGAGTGTTTTTTCCAGTAGGTACACAACGATCCTACTATCCAAATTCTTGTAGAAGGGGGTGACAACCCCACAACTTCAAGTACATAAGATTTTGTTGTTTCTTTTTTAAAATATTGTATATAGTTTCCCTGCAATTTTTTTTTTGTAATTCATTTTGTACATGTTCACAATAATATCCTTTTCCTTCATCACCCCTTGCATTTTTCTTTGTTGTTCAAATGGATTGAACAGTCATTTCCTTGTGCACTTTTACTTTTGTTGTGTAAACCTTTGAACGGTTGTTGTTCAATCCAATTGAACAACTGTTGTTCAATCAGATTGAACAACCTTGTTTTTGCATTTTTACTTTTGTTGTTCAAACCTTTGAACTGATGCTATTCAATCCCATTGAACTGCTGATGTTACACAATTTTTTGGTCATCTAACCTATTATCATTAGATGGACAAAAGTACATCATGTAAGACCAATTTTACTCCAAGTAAAATTGCTTTCACTATGAAAATAACTTAGTAAATCACCTTTATTAAGTTTTTTATGGTCTAAACAGGAAACCCCATAAGGAAATATTAAATAAATATATATTTGTTTGATTTTCCTCAAGAAATAATTAGTTAAACAGTAGTTTAATTAATATTTATGGTTACATTTAACCCAAAACAAAGAAATTAATTAGATAAATCGTTATTTATCTTATTATTTTCTAAAGAATAATTGTTTAAATCTTATTTAAATAATATTCTTTGTTAAATATGACTAATTCACCCTTAAATAATTAAATAGATCATTATTTATTTGATTAATACTCAACCATATCCTTAAAATGATAAATAAATCATTTATTTATATATTATTACTTAATCACATCCTTAAAATGATAAATAAATCATTTATTTATTTATTATTTACAAATAAAGGGATTTGACTCAAGTCAAATTCCTTTTCCCTCCAGCAAATATAATAAAATATTCCATACAAATTGGATCTAGATTTGGTTAATAATATTTTAATTATGCACCAATCTCTAGACTAACTCAATATTTTGTTATAAATAGAAGGGTTTTCCCATTCATTTGTCACCTTTTTTTGCCTAAAGATCACTCTGGATCTCAACACTTGGTCTGGCTATTGATCCATAATCATAGCCATACTTTTCCATTTTTGTCTGGGTTTGCTACACCATAAAGAGAGAGAAGTTCTAAATCTGAAGTGCTAAAGACTCACAAGAACCCATCCCATTGAGGAGAAAAGGGAACACCCTCTTGTGTTTTCCTCCCAGGTGCCATTAATAAAATTATTCATTAGATATATTCTTATCTTGTCTATTGGATCTATGGAGTAAATATTATTTTTCTACTATTTAATGTCTTCTAATGCATAGATCTAGATTTTTGTAGCATTTGTCTTGATCATCTAATTGCAAATCTGAAGATATTAGCAGTCATTTCTATTGTTAGGGCGATAAGTTATGCATAGCTAAAGTGGTCTTTTTTCGTACACTTCGAATAAATATTCATGCTAACAACTGCTATTCAATCGAATTGAACATCCGTGTTTTTGTGTTTTTACTTTTTCTATTCAAACCTTTGAACGACTTTTGTTCAATCCAATTGAACAGTTATTATTCAATTGAATTGAACAACTGCATTTTTGCATGTTTACTTTTGCTGTTCAAAGCCTTGAATGACTATTGTTCAATCCAATTGAGTAGTTGTTGTTCAATCGAATTGAACAACCGTGTTTTTATGTTTTTACTATTGTTTTTCAAGTATTTAAATGATTATTATTCAATCCAATTGAATAGTTGTTGTTCAATCGAATTGAACAATGATGTTTTTGTATTTTTTCTTTTGTTGTTCAAATCTTTGAATGGCTATTGTTCAATCCAATTGGATAAATACTATTTAATTGGACTGAATAGCCATGTTTTTTCATGTGTTTACTTTTTATGTTCAAATCTTTGAATGATTGTTATTCAATCCAACTGAATAGCTGTTGTTCAATAGGATTGAACAGTCGTGTCCTTTGGCGTGTTTATTTACTGCTATTCAATCAGATTGCACAGCTGATTTTTTTTCTTCCCTCTTTAAGCATGATTCTTATTTCTTTCTTTTTGATGACCTCTCCTCATTCCACATCACAGTTATAAAATAAATTTCTAAGTGGAAATTGGCACCTGAAGAGGAAAAAAGAAACAATATTACTAATATGATGATCCTTTGAAAATTTAATGGAATTCTCTACTCCGGGAGCTGACATGGTACATCTATGCAATGAATGGCTAAGACATCTCCTATTATAACATGTTATCACACAATACATAGTCTTATAATTGTATATCTTTCTACACTCTCGAGTAGTATTTCTCTTTGACATAAGGATTTAGGAATAAGGAGTATTAATTGTATTGGCATTCTTTTTTTTTTACTTCTCACGCCATCCCTAACTCTTAAGGAGTTAATGAGCCTGCCCTCATGTATAAAGAATAAATATTATGCTAGCATGGAAATTTTTAAAAGATAATAGGGGGTCTCATCACGAGCCAACCTACCATGATCATAACGGTTTAGCAGGTGACATGCCCATAATGGCCAACACACCAGGGTAATGACCTTCTCAACTACTTGAAGGATAGGAGGTCTCATCATGAGCCAGCCTGATCACTCTATTACAATCCCAGTGAATGGCATTATGACTATCTGGCTACCACACCAGCACAGTGGTCTCTTCATAAAACAAAATGCCTACTTTTAAAAAAAAGTACTATGTCTATATAAAAAAATTTAAGAGAGAATAGGGGGTCTCATCACGAGCCAGCCTACCATGATCCTAAGAGTTTACCAAGTGACATGCCCATAATAGCTAACACACCAGGGTAATGGCCTTCTGATGAGCCAACCTGATCACTCTCTTAAAAATCTAGTGAGTGGCACCTTGAATATCTAGCCACCACACCAGCACGATGATCTCTCCATAAAATTGGAAAAATAATTAATTTTACATAAAGGATTTTGGCTCATTCTTCGGGTTAAAATAGCAACGCTGTCAAGGCTATGAACACCTGCTAGCAGTAATGGCTCTGCTTGTGGTATGAAAGTATGTTCCAACAATAGCCAATTGCTCTTACATATACCCTATCTCTTATTTTCTCCCATTCCAAAGATAAATCCACTATTCGAATTAGTGATAATGCTATTTTACCACATAAGTAACTATAAATGAACTATGCATTCATGTTTGAATTCCAGGATGACACAACCAATCATTATCTATTACAGTCAAGCTTCCATCACACCATACCATTAAATAAGGACATCTGATCATAATAATAGTTGTACTGCTTTCTTCCCTTCTTCGGTCACTTCCACATGAGATACACTTATGACATATTCCAATTTTTACCTTTACACTACACACGTTCATAAATTTTACAATCACCCCTCTTTCCTTGAGCTCCAATGCCACAGACACCATTCTCATGTACAGACTGTGATTACTGAACCCTGACATTTTCCCCTGTATGCATTCATGATTGATCAAATATCTCTTGTACTTAAGGACGTGGATGCCCTTATTTCAAGAGAGGGGGTGTAAATATCCATAAATATTAAGCATGTGAATTCGCTGCAAAAATTATGTTGGATACGCTGATAATACAAAAGAATCATTGCAATTACGATATGAAGTTATCTACATTTACGACAGAAGGCTGCAATTTCTTTTTCTTGCATGCAGTGTTTATTATAACCAATAGGGCAGAAAGGAAACACAAAAAGAAGGATAAATTAGCTCGATAAAACACATCAGCCATCGGAGGAAACTATCTCTAGAATGAACCTATGACCTTCCCAATCTCAGACGTAGCTTACAACATTCTCTAGCAAGTTGGCTATCTTCCATACTTACAACAATTTCAAGGTTTTTCTCTCTATACTCTGATGTGCTAACATGCAGGGCACCATCCACCAAATATGCCTTATTTCTAGTAGAATGGTATTTATTACTAAAGATCAAGGCCATCAGGGCAGGGAAGCCCACAAATTTTAAACCCATAGAGGAATTCGTCCATTACTGCAATGTTCGAAATGAGTAGGCTCAATACCTTTTGTGTGAACTATACATGCACAAATTCTTCCTATAAGAGGAGATGGACAATAATCCTAGCCCCTTTATAGGAGATATCTAGTTCCAGGCTTTCCTCGCTTTTTCTTAGAACTAGATTTGGTGGGCTAAAGCCTACAACATTTTCCAGAAGAAGGAACATGGCCTAGACCTATGGGTTAAAGGAGAGCCTACTAGACCCCTGTAGTTGTTCATCCAACATAAGAATTTCATGCAAAGAAAGGGAGTAACGAATAAACTGGGGCAGATCCATAGGGACATTTTACAACATGGGCGGGAGTATTTCGAAAACATTCAGGAAGCAGCTCTGGTAGTAGCCAAACAAAGGTGGATGGCCTCCATGAATAATGTGAAAAACAGGCAGCCATTTCGCTATAGAAAATTCAAAGTGGCTGCCTCCAGATTCCTTTTATATAAAAATTTGGTCTTCAACATGGGTCCTTCATAGATAGGATGCAGGTATAGATTCCCTCTCATCTGGTACCCCCTAAGGGTTATGATCAAGACTAAGAACTTCCATAAGGGAACAAAAACACTACCTTTGCAAAAATAAGGTAGAAACATGGTTTCAGAGCCTATAAAGAAGAAGTACACCTTCCCTATTCTCTGACCTAGTCACACCTCAATAATTATTTTTCATGACGACCTACAAATAGGTAAGTGGGGGAGTATGTTGGGCTGAGAATGAGGTATGTTTTCACCCTACTTTTTCCGCGAATTTTTATGCACCTTTATGAATCTTTCCCCATATTAACAGTAAAGGAAAGGACGATTAATGTAAAATCAATGCAAATGAACTAACGGTAAAAGGGATGTTTAACAAAAATAATTTGACTTATTGTATCTTTATTCACATGAAAACAAAGAAGCTAAATCAACGATAACCAGAAGATAACTGATAGGCAGAGAATAACAAAATCATAATGACTCCCATGGGATGCCAAAATACGGAAAGCCATATCCACATCCGAAGAACTCAAATGATAGCCATGAGCAATGAGCTATGGTTTGGAAAATATTGTTACCTCTGATTGAAATAACCTTTAAAAGGTAGAAGACAAACGAGATGGAGAGAGCTGAATAGGGATTTTCTTCTGTAATAGACATATTGGGATAGGATTTTGCAGTTGTATTCATGTGTTAACCTTCAACTTAATAAAGAATTTTGGTGTTTTGAATAATCATTCTATGAATTTTCCTTAGTGGTAGACTTCTAGTGTTTTGCACCCAACCCTGGGATTTTCTCCGCTAATCTCTGTGCTATATGTTCAATTATAGAATTTACATTTCAGTCATTGAATGCGTTTTGTGAGATATCATTTAAATGGTTGAGTTACGAACACAGAACACTACAACTTTCTATTTCATTAGAATAGTTTATTGATCATGCTTTCTGGCTTACATTCCATGTTTTCATAGCTATTAGATGCTTCCATCATTTTCCAATTCTTTTATATTCATTTAATTAAGCTTTAGCATAACTTATGTTCAATTCTTTATATAGATAAGATTTGGATCTTTCCATCATTACCGTAAGGCATCTAGTTGTTAATTGATTCAGAAAGGTGTCAACTATTTAGTTTAGAAAGAGAATTCCAGTGCAAAATTATCTAAGAAATTGATGTTCAATTTATTGAAGTTGTTGTTCAATTCAGTAGGACTGTTTTTCAATTAATCAGTTTGATGTTCAATTGTAGGTTTCCCTTTTCTGTGCTTACTTACAGAATAGTTAAACGACATTTTACAATTCCATTCCCCTTTGAATTGATTGAAATTTCAGAATTAGATAATCCTCTTCATGGTAATATAAAGTAGTTGTTCTTCATATCACTTGCATATAATGTGCTCACACTCTTCAAATAAAAATACTTGCCCTGTGTTGACAATTGAATGAGAAGCATCGAAGTTTCCTGTAACAGTCACCTTTGTGAACCAACATCCCCCACCATTACTGGCAAGTACCTCTTTATTTTTGAAAATCGAGGAGGATAGAATTTGCTTGTTTGTGTAAGCTCATCCTTTGGATGAGTCCATATTGGTATTCAAATTGAACCCTAAGAAAGAGTGGTTCGGTCCTATTTGTAATAGACAGGTCCTTTACTATTAAATTTTAACGAGTCCAGTATAGGAGAAACTTGACATTTTTTAGTTTTAGGGAGTTAGAAGAAAAACATAAGTAAACTTCGTGGTTGTTTTTTTTCATAAATTTAGTCTCCCAAACCCAAAAAAGGATAAAATAATACAGGGGAGAAATCTATTGAGCATGATTAGTCAACGTATACCTTTTTCATAATTATTCCATTTCAGTCCGAAAAGGGGTAAACTTATGCTGAAGGGACGATTGTTCATTTACTTTAACGAGTTCAAATAGTCAATTACGCGGCGATATTTTCATATTTAGAGAGTCCGAAAAGGGCTTAAAAGAGAACTCCAGGGTTTCACTTTTTTGTAATTTTACAGAGGCCAAAAAAGTAATAAAAGTATACTTAGTATAAAAATAATTATTTTCACCAAAAAATCCTGTATCCTGCATAAAAACTAAAAATATTACACATACCTGTTTCCAAGAAGTAAATTTTTTTTAAAAATAGCCTTTCAAAGTGAACAATAAATAAAATATAATATTTTATTTATTTAAAAAATATAAAAAGGAGTTAAAACAAAATCATTTTCACCTTTTTTTTCGGAGAAGTGTATTGAGAGCTTTTGGAAAAAAGTTGCGGAGTAAATATCGGGAGAACTGACCATCCATTCCTTGAATAGTCAGAACCAAATAATCCACATCATCTTCCTCTTCATTTCTATCCATTTCATTTTTATTTTTTTAGTCTTAATTTCATTTTTTGGGAGGATTTTGTGTTTAAAAATGCAATCTCGAGGGTCCGTACATCATGCACGTGATAACTGGGGACCCTGATAATTTTTTAAATAAAAAAATATCAAGCTATCACGGTTTGTTGGAAATATTGTCATTGATGCCAAAGGATATGGCAAAGGGTGTGGTAAAGGAATTAGCAAAGCCTTGGGCAGAAGGAGAAACAAGTACAACGCAGCAGAATCAGAGTTTTGAGTGCACAACACTCTGTATTGAAGAAGCTTGGAGAAATCCGTATGAAGAAGAATTAAATATTGATGGGCCACAACCACAAATGACAGAAGAGAATTAACAAGTGATGGGCATAGACGTTGTGCAGGAGGAATGAAGATTTCCTGTAGATCTGAACTATGGAGGAGCAGATTTATTAAAGACAGTCATTTCGGGTTTTTAAAGCCCTCAACAACTAGAATGGGAAATTTTTTTAATCAGGCGGAAGTCCTTTTATTTATGAATTGGCGGACAAGTGATCCCCACCTTTTATATGCAAATCGAAATAGTGAAGTTATTTTGGTGCAGTGTCTTGTTGATATGAAGATTTGCGATGCGATCCAATCGCAATCGCCAATCGCAATAATCAAATGTCTTGTGGATGTGTAGAGTTCCGAAATGGAACAGCTGTATATAAAACATACAACCAAACCTTATATAAATCGCCCCCTCCATAGCAGCGAAGGCCCATGGGTCCACTTGACCACGTGTCGATGTTTTAATGGAATCGCAAGTCTTGAATCACAAGGTTCAATCGGCGGAGTTTTGTTATGTGCTCCGATCAAAGGCTAGACCCGATCGAGTTATATGCCACAGTTTATTGCTAATCACATCCAAATTCCCAATCGCAATCAGAAGATCTTAAGTGTTGGGCCCGATTGCATCTTGAAATTGGCAGACCCAATGGCGTTATACGATGGAGTTAATAGGTTCAATCATGTCCGGGATCTTAATCGGAATCGAAACTTTCTGATTGATCGCATGCGTTTTGTAATATGCTGCGATTGAAGTGGCGGACCCGATCCTGTTATATGCCAGAGTTAATATGTGCAAATTGCATCCGTGTCCTTATAGCAATCGGAACTTTTCTATTGTGTGCCCCGATTGCATTTGTTCAAAACTCGGACCCGATTACGCTATGAGCCATGTTTTATGTGGTCATCGCATCCGTTTGATCAATCACAATTGCAAGTTTTGGTTGACACCACCGATCCGCCGACTGCGATGTGGGCCCGGGGTCAAAGAATGAAATTTGATTCAAAGTTTTATTGAAATATTACTTGGCAGAGAAAATAATACCTTTGGGACATTTCGTGTATAGAAGAACGAAGATTGATTTGGCTCGAATTTTAATATGAATACCATTAGTAATTGAATGGTTTTGACCCATGGTTTCAATAAGGGTGTAAACTATATAAAGTGATGAGAATTATGAAGAAGGGTGTGAGTGAGATGATTGACAAAGAAGAATTTCCTCTAAGGAATATCTGTATGGACAGACGACGTGCTTAATTGATGATTCTGAGTCCATGATGTACCCTTCGATACATTGACCTAAAAGGTGATGAGTCGTGAAGAAACAATGAAGAGCTTGTGCATAACTGCTGAAGAACATATATGAATCCGGTGGATATGGCAGTTGGGGTTTCAGAAGATTAAATTACACAGAAGTATACACGAGTTAGTAAATGAATATCTTCTCTGAAGTATGGGTTACTCTGGTTATAGCGGGCAAAGTATGCGTTTTTATGATTAATTGAAGGGTTGTGTTGAAGCTGCTTGATCGGTGTGAAAATTGATAAAACATTGTAGGGGGTGGTACCTCCCTTCCAGGAGAGACTGGTAAATGAGAGAAGGCTGCAGCCTTCTATAGGTGGGTGTCTGCATGCTGGTATAAGTCTGCACCAGCACATAAATTGTAATATGTTTTCTTTATAATAAAAAATTGAAGACAAAGATTTCAGCAGTGGTGGTTTTCTCCCAAATTGGGTTTCCACCTTAAATCCTGGTGTTCGCATGTGTTGCTTATGTTTTGTACTGTTAATTCTATTCATACTTGCTGATGAATAAATGATGCAATGAGCTAAGTAACGTCATGATAAGATCTTTACAAGCTGGATGCAGTATTATAACATATAGTCTTTAAGAGAAAGGAAAAACTAAAAGTTTTTTTTTTTAGTCAGCTCTAAATACTGATTCACCCCCCCCCCCCCCCTCTCAGTATTTTTCCAACAATTGGTATCAGAGCGGGTCCTTCTGAAAAATCTTAGTCGCTAGAAGGAAGATCAAGCAAGATGAGCAATCAAGATGGAATAGCATCTATCATGCCTCCGCTCTTTAATGGAAACAATTTAATCTTCTGGAAAACAAGGATGAGATCCTATCTTCAGTCTCTAGGAGCAGAGGTATGGGCAATTGTTGAACAAGGATATCAATATCCAGCTACAGTACCAATAGATCTGACGGAAAGAAAGAATTATGAAACAAATGCAAAGGCAGTCAATGCTCTATTAGGAAGTCTAACTGAATTAGAATTTGTCAAAGTCATGCAGCTAAATACAGCAAAAGCAATATGGGACAAAATCATTCTAAGCTATGAAGGTGATCAAAAGGTAAAAAGTGCTAAAATTCAAACTCTCAGAATCCAATATGAGAATCTTAAAATGCTTAATGAAGAAAGCATTGCAAATTTCTTTCTACGTCTTGATGATATTGTAAATCGCATGAGAAATCTGGGAGAAACAATTACCGAATCCACTTTGGTTGAGAAAATTTTAAGATCTCTAACAGCAAAATTTGAGTCAAAAGTTTCAGCTCTTGAAGAAAAGAAGGATCTTCAAAATCTTACTGTGGTACAAATTCATGGCATACTAAATGCATATGAAATGAGAAGAGGAGGACCATCTAAAGTCAAAGAAGCAGTTTTTAGAACTTCTACAAAAGGAAAGGAAGTACAAATAACAGAAGGATCAGGATATAACTCAAAAGAAGATGAGATAAACTTCGTAAAGAAACTTCAACTTGGCACAGGACGATTCAGAGGTAAGCTTCCTTTCAAATGTTTTGATTCTGGAAGAGTTGGTCATTATGCTACTAAGTGTCCTTATAAAGAAACACATAATAAGGGGAAGGAAGTAGCAAGAAGGAATAAGAATAATTTTAGCTCTAAAAGGAGTTACTATACTCATGAAGATAGTGATGGGTTATCTGATAGTGAGGAAGAATGTGAACAAGATTTGAGACTTCTCATGGCATTTGAAAAAAAATCTAGAGAAGAAGAGGATACTTTTGTGGACACTCTAGAAGACAGTTATTTTCTTAATGAAAACAATAAACTCAAAATTTGCTTAGAAGAGAGCAAAATAATCATAGAAACTCTGAAAAATCAGCTTGAAGATAAAGAGAAACACAATGAGAAATTAGAATGTGAAGTAGTAGATCTAAGAAAAGAACTTGGGAAAGTAAAGACTCTGAATCTTAGATTTGCTAAAGGGTCTGAAACCTTAGATGATATTATCAAGGTACAACGTTCTCCTCTTATAAAGACAGGTCTTGGATATATTGGAGAATCTTCTCAGGCATCAGCACCAAAATATCTAAAAGCAGTTACAGCTAGTTTACAACATGCTGCCACTCAACAAGGGAATAAAGAATCTTTACAAGTAAAGCATGATCATTTCAATTCAAGAAACACTAACAAGAATGTCTTTCAAAGAAACACCAATCAACAGATAAATTCATATAGAAGATCTTATGATCGCAGAAATTTCTTCTTCAATGGACAATGTTTCTCATGTCACAATTTTGGTCATAAAGCTATTCAATGTGTAGCATATAAAACTATTATGACAAGAGAAGCAAGAAAGAAAAGGACTGATATTGAAGCAAAGAAGAATACTTATAACAACTTTTCTCCTCTTCAAAATGAAGTTGAATGCACTTATTGCAATTTCTTTGGCCATGAAGAATCTGAATGCAGGAGCAAAGTTCAGCCAAAAGAACATGTTCCTTCAAGATCCAAAGTATGGAAAAAGAAGGAGTTACAGGTTGAAAATTGTGGCATAGAATTATTTGCAGAAGATGAAGAGAACCAATGGTACATTGATAGTGGATTCTCAAGACACATGGCAGGTGATAAAGACAAACTTCTTGCATATAGTGCTCTAGAAAAGGAGAAGAATGTTACTTTTGGAAATGATACTCCTGCGTTAATTAAAGGTAAAAGGTCTGTCTTCCTAAAGAATAAGGTGAAAATTAATGAAGTCATGTATGTGGATGGATTAAAGCATAACTTGTTAAGTGTAAGTCAAATGTGTGATCAAGGAACTGAAGTTGTCTTTAGTTCAAAAGAATGTGTGGTACGTGATCTTGATACAGGTAAAGCAATTATAAAAGGAAAAAGAACTCCAAACAACATGTATATATTGAAGAACCCCAAAGAACAATGTTATTTGAGTAAATCTTCAGAAAATTGGCTATGGCATAGAAGGTTGGGGCATCTGAGCTTCTCTCAAATCAACAAATCAAGTAGACTTAAAGCTGTTCGTGATCTTCCCAATATTACTCTACTTGAAAATATCATATGCAAATCTTGTCAATTCGGAAAAAAAAACCAGGGTACAATTTAATGCCAAGGAAGGATCATCAAGTAAGCCTCTTGAACTCATTCATACTGACATATGTGGACCTATGAGGAAAAATTCACCCCGTGGTGAAGAATACTATATCTTATTCATTGATGATTTCTCTAGAATGTGTTGGATTGGGCTACTTAAACATAAAGATGAAGCATTTGAGAAATTTCAGATTTTCAAAGCACTAGTGGAGAATGAATTAGAGTTAAAAATCAAGTGTCTTAGATCTGATCGAGGAGGAGAATATACATCCAAAGAATTTCTTGAATTCTGTGAACAACACGACATAAAAAGACAGTTCTCTGTAGCTGGCACTCCACAACAGAATGGTGTTGCAGAGAGAATGAACAGAACAATTCAACAAATGGCTAGAGCTATGCTTGATGATTTCGGAACACCTGACACATTTTGGGGAGAAGCAGCACATACAGCAGCAAACATTCTCAACAAAGCACATGTTCGTGTAAATAGTGATAAAACTCCATATGAACTTTGGTATGGTAATCCTCCCACTATAAAGCATTTTAGAATTTTTGGGAGCAAATGCTTTATCAAAAATAATGATGAAAAACTTGGCAAGTTTGAACCCAGAGCTGATGAGGGAATATTTCTTGGTTACTCCTCTAGGAGTAAGGCATATAAATGTTACAATAAAATACTTCGAAAGATTGTTGAATGTATTGATGTTGTTATTGATGAGTCTACTGCAGCCCCAAAAGAAGAAAAGAAAACAACAGATGAAGATGATGAGGACACATATCCTTCTACATCAAACAGTAATGATACAAACAGTACACCCAGTGAAGAACCTGAAGAAGAGCTGTCTGAAAAGGCTCCATCTAGATATGTTCAAAAGAATCATCCAGAATCTCAAATTTTGGGAGAAAAGAAATCAGGTGTACAAACAAGAAGGACTCTTGTGGGACCTTCTAGCAATCTGGCATTTCTGTCCATGGTTGAACCTCACAGTGTCAGTCAAGCCAGCAAAGATGAATGTTGGATTCAAGCCATGAATGAAGAGCTTGATCAAATTGAAAAGAATCACACTTGGGAGTTAGTACCAATGCCTCATGACAAAAATGTCATTGGAACTAAATGGATATTCAAAAACAATTTAAATGAGAATGGGGATGTTATAAGAAATAAAGCTAGACTTGTGTGCAAAGGGTCTGCTCAAAAAGAAGGTATAGACTTTGAAGAAACCTTTGCTCTTGTAGCCAGACTTGAAGCCATAAGAATGTTTCTTGCATTTTCAAGCCTCCAACAAATCAAAGTTTATCAAATGGATGTTAAATCTGCTTTTCTCAATGGTGATCTAGAAGAAGAAGTTTATATAGAACAACCAGAAGGATTCATTTTGGGAAATGACGAAAAACTTGTTTGTAGACTTAAAAAGGCTCTATATGGTCTCAAACAAGCTCCAAGGGCATGGTACTATCGTCTTGACAAATATCTTCATCAACAAGGATTTTCAAAGGGGTCTGCTGATAGCAACTTGTACACAAAAATGGAAAATGACAAACTGTTGATTGTGGTTGTCTATGTCGATGATATCATTTTTGGAAGTAATAAAGAGTCTATGAGTCAGAAATTTGCTTCTAATATGCAACAAGAATTTGAAATGTCTTTACTCGGGGAACTAACATTTTTTCTTGGCCTGCAAGTGCAACAAGCAACAGATGGTATATTCTTATCACAAGCAAAGTATCTCAAGCAAATCCTGAAGAAGTACGGCATGGAAGATTGCAAACCTGTAAGTACACCAATGATAACCGGATGCAATCTCAGTTCTAATGATGATTCCCCCACCATAAATCAACCAGAATACAGATCTATGATAGGAAGTCTACTTTATCTCATTGGGACAAGACCAGACATCATGCATGCAGTTGGGATTGTTGGACGATTTCAAGCCAATCCAAAAGAGTCTCATCTTTAGGCTGTGAAAATAATATTCAAATATCTACAGGGAACTCAAGACTTTGGACTATGGTATCCAAAGAATGTTGATCTTACTCTTCATGCATACACTGATGCAGATTGGGCTGAAAGTTTTGATGATCGAAAAAGCACTAGTGGTGGTGCATTCTTTATGGGGCCCCGGTTAGTATCTTGGTTCAGCAAGAAGCAAAGCTCCATTGCCTTATCTACAACAGAAGCGGAATATGTGGCTGCAGCATCATGATGTACTCAACTTCTTCGGATGATGCAAACCCTATAAGATTTTCAAATCAAATTTTCACCTCCTATCTCCATTATGTGTGATAATACAAGTGCCATCAGTATCTCAAAGAATCATGTTATCCATTCCAAGACCAAGCACATTCCCATCAAATATCACTTCTTACGAGAACAAGTGCTTGAGCAAAAGGTGAAATTAGATTATGTTTCCTCCAAAGAACAAGTTGCTGATATATTTACCAAACCTCTACCCAGGGAAGCATTCGAATATCTCAGACAGAAACTGGGAGTAGTCTCTGCCATGCAGACGATCAGGTCTACTTAATTACAGAAGACTAAATTGGTTTCGAGATGCAGTTGGGCATCTCTAAATGCACAGGCTAAGGGGGAGCATTGATCATCTGAAAAAGATGCACTATTGGCCTTTCTATGCTATAAATATGCAGCATGATCTCAGGGGGAGCATGGAAATATCAACTCTTTTCCATTGATGCCAAACGGGGAGGAAAAGGAACAAAGGGCTTCTATAAGACAATAACCGGAAGAATATTGCCATCAATGCCAAAGGGGGATATTGTTGGAAATATTGTCATTGATGGCAAAGGGTGTGGTAAAGGAATTGGCAAAGCCTTGGGCAGAAGGAGATGTTGGCAATATGATGCAGAGTGTTGTCCTTGATGGCAACCCACTGAATGAAGATGAAGACATGCGACTGTTGACATGTGTTGTCCTTGATGGCAATACACCTGATGAAGTTATTCTTGACTTGATGGACTTGGTAAATGATGTAAATCTGATGTGATATGATGCTTGTTCATATTATGATGCTAAGAGTTGTCCTTGAAAGGCAACCCACTTGATGAAGATGATGAAAACTTACTTGATGAAGTTGTGCTTGCTAGAATATGTTCTTGATGAGCTAAATATGATGTATCTACAGTGTGTACAGAAGGCAGTGAAGAAAAGAAGTCAGCATGTGCTCAATCTTGATGAAAAGAGTATGTCTCTAGGTATACGCGGATCTGTCTAAGGGAAGTCACGTATGCAAGCGGAAAAGAACGTTCCAAGTCGCGTATGGGCAAAAGCGCTCTAAAAGTGCAAATTGACCAGGCGTAATCACCATGGTATTGACCCATTGTATTGGGTAATGTTCCGCCTAATTGACCCCGTCCAGGAATACCATTGGATGTAATGTGGTTTTGGGCTCATGGTATTGAAAAGGGTAAACCTATATAAGGAGAAGAAATTCATTGTGCAAATCATGAGTGTGGGTGCAAGATGTCTGAGCTTGAATGAATACTTCTCTCTGAAGTATATCTGAATGGAAAGGGTTACACTTGAATGATAAATCTGAATGAATGATGCACCAATGATGAAGAAGGGGATCTAGATCTGAATTGCTCTTGTATTTGCTAGATCTGATTATGGAAGGCTTAGATCTGTGATGAGGCGAGCATCTAGGCGAACATCTGTCTGAAGCGAAAGGGTAGATCTGAACTGAATATCTGATCTGATGAAGTATGCTGCTCTGTAATGATTGAAGATCTATACGCTACTTCGTCGCGGAGGAAGCGCGTATATACGCGGCTTCAGCGAAGAGAAAGCGCGTATGCGCAATAAAATATACACTGAGGTATACGCTGGTTTGTGTGGACGGAAGCGCGTATATACGCGACATCGGTGAAGTAAAAGCGCGTATGCAAACTAGGGTTTGCTGAAGCAAGGGGTATGAAATATCTGATCTGTTCTGCTGTGTTTCTGCTATCTGATCTGTGTTGTTAAGTATCTATTGGTGATGTATGTTTGTGCTTAAAAGTTTGGAAAGGGTCCAGTCTGGAAATATGATGAAATGTGGCCTGCAAGTGGTGTTCTATTGAAGTTGTTGGATCCGGTGTGAAAATTGATGAAACGTGGTCCAAGGTGGTGCTGAGGGTTGTAGCCTTCAGTCAGGGGGTTGTAGCTCCCTTCCAGGTGAGGCTGGTAAACGAGATCGGGGGGTCGTAGCTCCCTTCCAGGAGAGGCTGGTAAACGAGTCGGGGGGTTGGAGCTCCCTTCCAGGAGAGGCTGGTAAACGAGCGCAGGTGGGTGCCTGCGTGCTGGTAGGAGTCTGCACCAGCACATATGTTGTAAGATGTTTTCTCTATAATAAAATATTGAAGGCTGAGCAACTGGAGCGGTGGTTTTCTCCCGACTTGGGTTTCCACCTAAAAATCCTGGTGTTCATATGTGATGCTTTGTGTGATGGTTTATTCTGTTCTTACTGCACATGTTTACTGATTATTGAATATCTGATGAATAAATGATGGAATGGTTTAAGTGAAGATTTAATGACATATATAGATCTCTGTGTATACGCAATTTGCATAAAGGGGATCCGTGTATATACGCTAGTTTACTAAAGGGAAGTAGCGTATGGGTTTTAAGGAATGAAAAAGTAAAAATATTTGATTATGCAGTAAATACTGATTCACCCCCCCTTCTCAGTATTTTTCCCAACAATTGGAATCAGAGCAGGTCCTTGTGGAGAAGCTTGATCGCTTAAAGGAGATACGTCGCAATGGGAATTCAAGAAGGAGTAATGTCTATAAAGCCACCTCTATTCAATGGAAGCAATCTGATATTCTGGAAGGTACATACAAAAGCATATCTGCAAAGTCTTGGTGCAGATGTATGGGCAATCGTAGAAGAAGGTTATCAATACCCGGCAAGTATTCCTACTGATGCAGCAGAAAGGAAGAAGTATGAAACCAATGCCAAAGCAGTAAATCTCTTCTTTAGGAAGCATGTCTGAATCAAAATTTGCTAAAGTGATGCAGCTACATTCAGCAAAAGAAATATGGGACAAAATCATTCTAAGCTATGAAGGAGACACAAAGGTAAAAAGTGCAAAACTCCAAACTCTTAGAATTGAATATAAAAATTTAAAGATGCATAGTGATGAGAGTGTTGCCAGTTTCTTCCTTCGTTTGGATGATATTGTAAATCGAATGAGAAATTTGGGTGAAACCATAACTGATACTACTACGGTGGAAAAAGTCTTAAGATCTTTGACTTTGAAATTTGACTCTAAAGTTTCAGCTATTGAAGAAAGGCAAGATCTGCAAACTCTTACTGTTGTTCAATTACATGGTATTTTGACTGCTTTTGAAATGAGACAAAGAGGTCCTTCTCAAATCAGAGAAGCTGCTTTTAAGGTATCTGCAAAAGGAAAGAAAAGGAAGTTGTCAAAGAATCCAACTATATATCCAAAGAAGAAGAAGCGAATTTCGTGAGAAAACTCCAACTAGGAACTGGAAGATTCAAAGGTAAGCTTCCTTTCAAATGTTTTGAGTGTGGAAAAGTTGGTCATTATGCTGCAAAATGTCCTTATAAAGGAAAAAAAGTAGTAAGAAGGAATAAGAACCAATCTAGCTCTAAGAAAAGTTACTATACTAATGAAGATAGTAATGGGTCATCTGATAGTGAGGAAGAATGTGAAGAAGATCTTAGACTTCTCATGGCATTTGAACAAAAAGAAGAAAAAGATACGTTTATGGATGCTCTAGAGGAAAATGATTTTCTTGAAGAAAACAATCAACTCAAACTACGCTTAGAAGATTATAAAATTCTCTTAGAAGAACAAAAGATAATAAGAGAGACCATTGAAAAGCAACTCGAAGAAGCAAAGAAACATATTGAAAAATTAGAATGTGAAGTGGTAAGTCAAAGAAAAGAAGTTGAGAAAGAAAAAACCTTGAATCTTAGATTTTCTAAAGGATCTGAAACCTTAAATGAGATTATCAAGGTACAACGTTCTCCTCTTATAAAGACAGGTCTTGGATATACCGGAGAATCTTCTCAAACTTCAGCACCAAACTATCTAAAAGCAACTACAGGTGGTTTACTACATTCAGCAACTCATAAAGGGAATAAAGGATCTCTACAGGGAAAGCAGGACCATCTCAATTCAAGGAATACTAACAGGGATAACTTTCAAAGACGCTACACTCAACAGGTAAATTCAAATTGAAGATTCCATGATCACAGAAATTTCTACTTCAATGGGCAATGTTTCACTTGTCACAATTTTGGTCATAAAGCTATCCAATGTGTTGCATATAAAACCATCATGACAAGAGAAGCAAGAAAGAAAAGGGTTGGATCTTTAGCCAAAGAAGAATACCTATAACAATTTTCTCCTCTTGAAGTGAAGTTGAATGTACTTATTGTAATAACTTTGGCCATGAAGAATCTGAACGCAGGAACAAGATCCAGCCAAAAGAGCATGTTCCCTCAAGCTCTAAAGTGTGGAAAAAGAAAGAAATATCGGTTGAAAATTGTGGGATAGCGTTATTTGCAGAGGGTGAAGAAAATCAATGGTACATTGATAGTGGGTGTTCAAGACACATGACAAGTGACAAAAGCAAACTTCATACTTATAATTCTCTAGAAAAGGAAAAGAAAGTTACTTTTGGAAATGATACTCCTGCTATAATTAAAGGAAAAGGGTCTGTGTTTCTAAAAGAAATGGTGAAGGCTAATGATGTCATGTATGTGGATGGATTAAGGCATAATCTGTTAAGTGTAAGTCAAATGTGTGATTAAGGAACTGAAGTTGTCTTTAGTTCAAAAGAATGTGTGGTTCGTGATCTTGATACAGGTAAAACAATTATAAAAGGAAAAAGAACTCCAAGCAACCTGTATGTATTGAAGAACTGCAAAGATCAATGTTACTTGAGTAAATCTTCAAAAAATTGGCTATGGCATAGAGAAGAAACTGAGACATACGAGTTCTCTCAAAATCAACAAAGCAAGCGAGACTTCAAAATTGTTCGTGATCTTTCCAAGGTCAATCTTCGAAAAGTACCATATGCAAATATCTTGTCAATTTGGTAAGCAAACCGTGTCGATTTAATGCAATGAAGGTTCATCCAAGTAAGCCTCTTGAACTCATTCATCTTAGATATCATGGACCTATGAGAAGAAGAAAAGTCATTACGTGAGGAAGAATACTATATCTTATTTATTGATGACTACTCTAGAATGTGTTGGATCGGGTTCATTAAACACAAAGATCAAGCACTTGAGAAATTTCAGAACTTCAAAGCTTTGGCAGAAAATGAATCAGATCTAAAAATCAAGTGTCTTAGATCTGATCGAGGAGGAGAATATTCATCAAATGAATTCTTGGAATTTTGTGAACAACATGGCATTAAACGACAGTTCTCTGTAGCAGCGAGCCTCCACAGCAAAATGGTGTAGCGAGAAGAATGAATAGAACAATTGTTCAAATGGCTAGAGCTATGCTTCTTGCCAGAGATTACGATATTTCTGACATTGTTGTGAACGGCACACTATCTGTTGATTAACATTCTCAATAGAGGCTCATGTTCGGGTAAATAGTGACAAAAACTCATATGAACTGCGTTATGGCAATTCTCCCATGAGGCATTTTAAGGTTTTTGGAAGTAAATGCTTTGTCAAAAGCCATTGCGGTAGCTTTGGCAAGTTTGACCCTAGATCAGATGAAGGGATACTTCTTGGCTACTCATCTTCGAGCAAAGCATTCACATGTTACAATAAAAGGCTTCAAAAGGTTGTTGAATGTATTGATGTTGTTATTGACGAGTCTCCTGCAGCTCCTAAAGAAGAAAAACAAACAACAGAAGAAGATGATGATGACATATGGCCTTCTACATCAGATAGAAATGATATAGACAGTGAATCAAATGAAGAACCTGAAAATGATTTATCTGAAAAGGCTCCATCCAGATATGTTCAAAAGAATCATCCTGAATCTCAAATTTTGGGAGACAAGGAATCAAGTGTACGAACAAGGAGAACTCTTGTGGGATCTTCTAGTCATCTGGCACTTCTATCCACAATTGAACCACACAATGTCAATCAAGCAAGCAAAGATGAATGTTGGAAGCAAACCATGAATGAAGAACTGATCAAATTGAAAAGAATGACACTTGGGAATTGGTACCAAGACCACATGATAAAAATGTCATTGGAACTAAATGGATTTTCAAGAACAAGAAGCTAAATGAGAATGGGGATGTTGTAAGAAACAAAGCTGAATTGGTTTGCAAAGGTATACTCAACAGAGGCATGACTACGAAGAAACCTTTGCTCTGACAGCTAGACTTGAAACCTTAAGAATGTTTCTTGATTTTAATTATCAACAAATCAAAGTTTATCAAATGGATGTTAAATACGCACTGTAATGGTGATCTAGAGTAAGAAGTATAGAAC
This sequence comes from Pinus albicaulis, assembly GCA_034641835.2. Lineage (NCBI taxonomy): Eukaryota > Viridiplantae > Streptophyta > Pinopsida > Pinales > Pinaceae > Pinus > Pinus albicaulis. Next base: position 1,809,090,449 of record CM076575.1, read on the forward strand.
AAACGGAAGGATTCATTTTGGGAAATGATGCAAATCTTGTTTGTAAACTTAAGGCTCTATATAGTCTCCAAACAAGCTACGGGGCTTGGTACTATCGTCTTGACAAATATCTTCATCCATGAGGATTTTTCAAAGTGCAACGATAGCGAGCTTATACACAAAATTTAAAGAAATGATAAACTATTGATTGTGGTTGTATATGTTGATGATATAATTTTTGGAAGTAATGAAGAGTCTATGAGTCAGAAATTTTCTTTTGATATGCAGCAAGAATTTGAAATGTATTTACTTTGGGAACTAACATTCTTTCTTGGCCTGCAAGTGCAACAAGCAATAGATGGCATATTCTTATCACAAACAAAATATCTTAAGCAAATTTTGAAGAAATATGGCATGGAAGAGTGCAAACTTGTAAGTACACTAATGGTAATCGGATGTAATCTCAGTTCTCATGATGATTCTCCCACAGTGAATCAACCAGAATACAGATCTATGATAGGAAGTCTATTTTATCTCACTGGGACTAGACCATACATTATGCATGCAGTTGGGATTTTTGGATGATTCTAGGCTAATCCAAAAGAGTCTCACCTTCAGGCTGTCAAAAGAATATTCAAATATCTACAAGGAACTCAAGACTTTGGACTATGGTATCCAAAGAATGCTGATATCACTCTTCATGCTTACACTGATGCAGATTGGGCTGGAAATGTTGATGATCGGAAAAGCACTAGTGGTGGTGTGCATTCTATATGGGACCCGGTTGAGTATCTTGGTTCGACAAGAAGCAAAATTCATATACGGCGAGCGAATATGTGGCTGCGCATGTTGTTGCCTCGTCCTTTGGATGATGCAAAACCTTACAAGATTTTCAAATAAAGTGCTTTATTGTCCCCATTCTTGACAATGCAGTGCCACTCAGGTATTTTAAAGAATCTTTCATATGCCGTTAGAGAGACCAAGAACATTCCCATGAAGTATCACTTCTTATGTGAACAAGTGCTTGAACAAAAGGTGAAGTTGGAGTATATTCCCTCCAAACAACAAGTTGTTGATATTTTTACCAAACACGGGGAAGCGTTCGAGTATCTAAGACGAGTACAGGAGTATTCTGCGATCAAAGGAGCAAATACATAAATTTAGAAGATGTCTTGGGATGCGTTCATGAAACACAGTCGCGTATATACGCTAGTTCCTGCACAGAAAGCCGTGTATGTCTGATTGCTGACAAATTTTTGCTTGGAGTCAGCTCTTTTCAGCACAGCTGCATTGCTGTTTGGTATATCTGATACTGTTTGGTATCTCTGGTAGTGTTCCAATTCTCATAAGTCTTGTTCTAATGATTTGATGAAGATGCCTTGATGATTTGTTGGTGAAAGTGTTCAGGATGCACAAACTAAGGGGGAGCCTTAGTCATATGAAAAGGATGCTTGGATGCACAGAGCAGTGACATTGCTGGTTATAATGCATTGTTGGCATTATGGTGGTTCTGAAATATGTTCTCTTTCTTGAGGACTTTCTGGTGTTGGTCTTAAATGGTCTTTTTTTTTGTAATTTGTTGAAAAGGTCTTGTTGAGACCCATGATGTAAAATTGTAATATTCTGTCATGTAAGGACTTGTCATTTTTGTAAACCCACTTGGTTGGGTAGCTGAGTTGCAATGTGTAAACCCACTTGGTTGGGTAGTTGAGTCTCTTATGTAAATCCACTTGGTTGGATATTTGATGTAAGTATGAGTCTTTGGTGATAGGAAGTTCATAGAGTCCTGTACTTCATTGAATTTTTTTTTGAAGATTCAGCATGAACTCAGGGGGAGCTTGGTCACTTCAGTATACATCATATCTGCAGAACGCTTCTTCCACATGAGGAGAAAAGGGGGAGAGTATGTTGGTTTTGATCTGTATTTTTCCCTTGATGTCAAAGGGGGAGAGTGACATGGTGTTTGAATGAAGAATGGTGTCAAAAATGGAGAAAGTAACATGGTGTCCTTGTGATTCTTAATGTACCTATCTGATGTGGTAACCAAACACCATCATGGTTGCCATCAAGTCGAAAGGGGTAGATTGTTGGCAATATGATGCAGAGTGTTGTCCTTGATGGCAACCCATTGAATGAAGATGAAGACATGCGACTGTTGACATGTGTTGTCCTTGATGGAAATACACCTGATGAAGTTATTCTTGACTTGATGGACTTGGTAAATGATGTAAATCTGATGTGATATGATGCTTGTTGATATTATGATGCTAAGATTTGTCCTTGAAAGGCAACCCACTTGATGAAGATGATGACAACTTACTTGATGAAGTTGTGCTTGCTAGAATATGTTCTTGATGAGCTAAATATGATGTATCTACAGTGTGTACAGAAGGCAGTGAAGGAAAGAAGTCAGCATGTGCTCAATCTTGATGAATAGAGTATGTCTCTAGGTATACGCGGATCTGTCTAAGGGAAGTCGCGTATGCACGCAGACAAGAACGTTCCAAGTCGCATATGGGCAAAAGCGCTCTAAAAGTGCAAAACTAGGGGTAATCACCATGGTATTGACCCATTGTATTGAGTAATGTTCCGCCTAATTAACCTCGTCCAGGAATACCATTGGATGTAATGTGGATTTGGGCTCATGGTATTGAAAAAGGGGCTCATGGTATTGAAAAGGATAAACCTATATAAGGAGAAGAATTTCATTGTGCAAATGAAGAGTGTGGGTGCAAGATGTCTGAGCTTGAATGAATACTTCTCTCTGAAGTATATGAATAGGAAAGGAGGTTACACTTGAATGATACATCTGAATGAATAGTACACCAATGATGAAGAAGGGGATCTAGATACGAATTGCACTTGTATCTACTAGATGTAACGATGGAAGACTTAGATACGAATTGAGCGTTGTCATGCGAAGTGAAAGGGTAAATCTGAACTGAATCTCTGATCTGAAGAAGTATGCTTCTCTATAATGATTGAAGATCTATACGCTACTTCGCCGCAGTGGAAGCGCGTATATACGTAGCTTCGCTGAAGAGAAAGCGCATATGCGCAATAAAATACATACAGAGGTATATGCTGGTTCGTGTGGACAGAAGCGCGTATATACACGACATCAGTGAAGTGAAAGCGTGTATGCAAACTAGGGTTCTTTGAAGCAAGGGAATTATTAAATATATAGTCTGTTATGTTGTGTTTACGCATATACGATGCGTATTGATAAGTATATGTTGGTGATGTATGTTTGTGCTTAAAAGTATTGAAAGGGTTCAGTCTGGAAATATGATGAAACGGGGCCTACAAGTATTTTTCTATTGAAGTTGTTGGATCCAGTGTGAAAATTGATGAAACGTGGTCCGAATGGGTTCTGAAGGTTGTAGCCTTCAGTCAGGGGGTTGTAGCTCCCTTCCGGGCGGCGCGAGATCGGGGGTCGACGCGCTCCTTCGGGAGAGGGCGTGCTTGAGTCGGGGGGTTTGGGCTCCCCTTCCGGAGGGCGCGGCACGAGGGTGGGTGCCGATGTTTGGTCAAGTACGCGTCGGGTGCCTTATGTTGTAAGGTGTTTTTCTCTGTAAAATATTGAGCGGCTTATTTGCGGCGGTGGTTTTTCTAAGACTTGGGTTTACCTAAAATCCTGGTGTTCATATGTGATGCTCTGTGTGATGGTTTATTCTGTTCGTACTGCACATGTTTACTGATTATTGAATATCTTATGAATAAATGATGGAATGGTTTAAGTGAAGATTTAATGACATATATAGATATCTGTGTATACGCGATTTGCATAAAGGGGATCCGCGTATATACGCTAGTTTACTAAAGGGAAGTAGCGTATGGGTTTTAAGGAATGAAAAAGTAAAAAGATTTGATTATGCAGTAAATACTGATTCACCCCCCCCTCTCAGTATTTTTCCCAACAATTGGTATCAGAGGAGGTCCTTGTGGAGAAGCTTGATCGCTTAAAGGAGATCCGTCGCAATGGGAAGTCAAGAAGGAGTAATGTCTATAAAGCCACCTCTATTCAATGGAAGCAATATGATATTCTGGAAGGTACGTACAAAAGAATATCTGCAAAGTCTTGGTGCAGATGTATGGGCAATCGTGGAAGAAGCTTATCAATACCCGGCAAGTATTCCCACTGATGCAGCAGAAAGGAAGAAGTATGAAACCAATGCCAAAGCAATAAATGTCTTGCTAGGAAGCATGTCTAAATCAGAATTTGCTAAAGTGATGCAGCTACATTCAGCAAAAGAAATATGGGACAAAATCATTCTGAGCTATGAAGGAGACACAAAGGTAAAAAGTGCAAAACTTCAAACTCTTAGAATTGAATATGAAAATTTGAAGATGCATAGTGATGAGAGTGTTGCCAGTTTATTTCTTCGTCTGGATGATATTGTAAATCGAATGAGAAATTTGGGTGAAACCATAACTGATACTACTCTGGTGGAAAAGGTCTTAAGATCCTTGACTTCAAAATTTGATTCTAAAGTTTCAGCTATTGAAGAAAGGCAAGATCTGCAAATGATTACTATTGTTTAATTACATGGTACTCTGACTGCTTTTGAAATGAGACAAGGAGGTCCTTCTCAAATAAGAGAAGCTGCTTTTAAGGCATCTAAAAAAGGAAAGGAAAAGGAAGTTGTCAAAGAATCCAGCTATATATCCGATGAAGAAGAAGCGAATTTCGTGAGAAAGCTCCAACTAGGTACTGGAAGATTCAAAGGTAAGCTTCCCTTCAAATGTTTTGAGTGTGGAAAAGTTGGTCATTATGCTACAAAATGTCCTTATAAAGGAAAAGAAGTAGTAAGAAGGAATAAGAACCGATCTAGCTCTAAGAAAAGTTACTATACTAATGAAGATAGTGATGGGTCATCTAATAGTGAGGAAGAATGTGAAGAAGATCCTAGACTTCTCATGGCATTTGAACAAAAAGAAGAAAAGGATACTTTTATGGATGCTCTAGAGGAAAACGATTTTCTTGAAGAAAATAATCAACTCAAACTACGCTTAGAATATTACAAAATTCTCTTAGAAGAACAAAAGATAATCAGAGAGTCCATTGAAAAGCAGCTTGAAGAAGCAAAGAAACATATTGAAAAACTAGAATGTGAAGTGGTAAGTCAAAGAAAAGAAGTTGAGAAAGCAAAAACCTTGAATCTTAGATTTGCTAAAGGATCTCAAAACCTTAGATGAGATCATCAAGGTTCAACGTTCTCCTCTTATAAAGACAGTTCTTGGATATACCGGAGAGTCCTCTCAAACTTCAGCACCAAACTATCTGAAAGCAGTTACAGGTGGTTTACATCATTCAGCCACTCAGCAAGGGAATAAAGGATCTCTACAGGGAAAGCAAGACCATCTCAATTCAAGGAACACTAACAGGGATAGCTTTCAAAGACACTTCAACCAACAGGTAAATTCAAATAGAAGATTCCATGATCGCAGAAATTTCTACTTCAATGGGCAATGTTTCACTTGTCACAATTTTGGTCATAAAGCTATTCAATGTGTTGCATATAAAACCATCATGACAAGAGAAGCAAGAAAGAAAAGGTTGGATACTGAACCAAAGAAGAATACCTATAACAAATTTTCTCCTCTTCAAAGTGAAGTTGAATGTGCTTATTGCAATAACTTTGGCCATGAAGAATCTGAATGCAGGAGCAAGATCCAGCCAAAAGAACATGTTCCCTCAAGCTCTAAAGTGTGGAAAAAGAAAGAACTGCCGGTTGAAAATTGTGGGATAGCATTATTTGTGGAAGGTGAAGAAAATCAATGGTACATTGATAGTGGGTGCTCAAGACACATGACAGGTGACAAAATCAAACTTCTTACATATAATGCTCTAGAAAAGGAAAATAAAGTTACATTTGGAAATGATACTCCTGCTGTAATTAAAGGAAAAGGGTCAGTATTTCTAAAAGAAAAGGTGAAGGCTAAATATGTCATGTATGTGGATGGATTAAGGCATAACCTGTTAAGTGTTATTCAAATGTGTGATCAAGGAGCAGAAGTGGTCTTCAGTTCCAAAGAATGTGTGGTTCGTGATCTTGATACAGGTAAAATCATTATAAAAGGAAAAAGAAATCCAAGCAACCTGTATGTACTAAACGTCATAGATCAATGTTACTTGAGCAAGTCTTCAGAAAATTGGCTATGGCATAGAAGGCTGGGGCATCTGAGTTTCTCTCAAATCAACAAAGCAAGCAGACTTCAAGCTGTTCGTGATCTTCCCAAGGTCAATCTTCCGAAAAGTACCATATGCAAATCTTGTCAATTTGGTAAGCAAACCAGAGTACGATTTAATGCCAAAGAAGGTTCATCAAGTAAGCCTCTTGAACTCATTCATACTGATATCTGTGGACCTATGAGGAAAAATTCATTACGTGGGGAAGAATACTATATCTTATTTATTGATGACTACTCTAGAATGTGTTGGATCGAGTTCATTAAACACAAAGATCAAGCACTTGAAAATTTTCAGAGCTTCAAAGCTTTGGCGGAAAATGAATCAGATCTAAAAATCAAGTGTCTTAGATCTGATCGAGGAGGAGAATATTCATCAAACGAATTCTTTGAATTTTGTGAACAACATGGCATTAAACGACAGTTCTCTATAGCAGGCACTCCTCAACAAAATGGTGTAGCAGAAAGAATGAATAGAACAATTGTTCAAATGGCTAGAGCTATGCTTGCTGATTCTGATGTTCCTGACATGTTCTGGAGTGAAGTAGCACATACAGCAGTTAACATTCTCAATAAGGCTCATGTTCGGGTAAATAGTGACAAAACTCCATATGAACTCTGGTATGGCAATTCTCCCACTGTGAGGCATTTTAAGGTTTTTGGAAGTAAATGCTTTATCAAAAATAATGATGAAAGGCTTGGCAAGTTTGAACCTAGATCAGATGAAGGGATATTTCTTGGTTACTCATCGTCAAGCAAAGCATTCACATGTTATAATAAAAGGCTTCGAAAGGTTGTTGAATGTATTGATGTTGTTATTGATGAGTCTCCTGCAGCTCCTAAAGAAGAAAAACAAACAACAATAGAAGACGATAGCGACATATGGCCTTCTACATCAGATAGCAATGATATAGACAATGGATCCAATGAAGAACCTGAAGATGATCTATCTGAAAAATCTCCATCCAGATATGTTCAAAAGAATCATCCTGAATCTCAAATTTTGGGTGACAAGGAATCTGGGGTACGAACGAGGAGAACTCTTGTGGGATCTTCTAATCATTTGGCACTCATATCCACAATTGAACCACCCAATGTCAATCAAGCAAGCAAAGATGAATGTTGGAGGCAAGCCATGAATGAAGAACTTGATCAAATTGAAAATAATGACACTTGGGAATTGGTACCAAGACCACATGATAAAAATGTCATTGGAACTAAATGGATTTTCAAGAACAAGCTAAATGAGAATGGGGATGTTGTAAGAAACAAAGCTAGATTGGTTTGCAAAGGGTATACTCAACAAGAAGGTATAGACTTTGAAGAAACTTTTTCTCCTGTAGCTAGACTTGAAGCCATAAGAATGGTTCTTGCTTTTTCAAGTTATCAACAAATCAAAGTTTATCAAATGGATGTTAAATCTGCTTTTCTTAATGGTGATCTAGAAGAAGAAGTATATATAGAACAACCGGAAGGATTCATTTTGGGAAATGATGAAAATCTTGTTTGTAAACTTAAAAAGGCTCTATATGGTCTCAAACAAGCTCCAAGGGCTTGGTACTATCGTCTTGACAAATATCTTCATGAACAAGGATTTTCAAAGGGGTCTGCTGATAGCAACTCATACACAAAAGTTGAAAATGATAAACTATTGATTGTGGTTGTATATGTTGATGATATCATTTTTGGGAGTAACGAAGAATCTATGAGTCAAAAATTTGCTTCTGTCATACAGCAAGAATTTGAAATGTCCTTACTTGGGGAACTAACATTCTTTCTTGGCTTGCAAGTGCATCAAACTACAGATGGTATATTCCTATCACAAGCAAAATATCTTAAGCAAATTCTGAAGAAGTATGGCATGGAAGAATGCAAACCTGTAAGTACACCAATGATAACCGGATGCAATCTCAGTTCTCATGATGATTCTCCCACGGTGAATCAACCAGAATACAGATCAATGATATGAAGTCTACTTTATCTCACTGGGACTAGACCAGACATTATGCATGCAGTTGGGATTGTTGGACGATTCCAAGCTAATCCAAAAGAGTCTCACCTTCAGGCTGTCAAAATAATATTCAAATATCTACAAGGAACTCAAGACTTTGGTCTGTGGTATCCAAAGAATGTCGATCTTACTCTTCATGCTTACACTGATGCAGATTGGGCTGGAAGTGTTGATGATCGGAAAAGCACTAGTGGTGGTGCATTCTATATGGGACCCCGGTTAGTATCTTGGTTCAGCAAGAAGCAAAATTCTATTGCCTTATCTACAGCAGAAGCAGAATATGTGGCTGCCGCATCTTGTTGCACTCAAGTCCTTTGGATGATGCAAACCTTACAAGATTTTCAAATCAAGTGTACACCACTTGTCCCCATTATGTGCAACAATACAAGTGCCATCAGTATTTCAAAGAATCCTGTTATGCATTCGAAGACCAAGCACATTCCCATCAAGTATCACTTCTTACGTGAACAAGTTCTTGAACAAAAGGTGAAGTTGAAGTATGTTCCCTCCAAAGAACAAGTTGCTGATATTTTTACCAAACCTGCGCGGGAGACGTTAAAACCTCTGAAACAGTATTTGGGAGTATTCTCTCGATCAAAGAACAAATGCACGCAAATTTAGAAGATGGCTTGCGGATGCGTTTCCAACAAATCCGACGTATATACGCTAGTTCTGTGGCTTCGCGTATACGATTGATGACATTTTTTGTGAGTCGGCTCTCTTGTTACAATGCAAATTAAGGTGTTGAGTATCTACGTCTGTTTGAGTATCTGGTGGTGTTCCAGTTCTCATAACTCTATTTCTAATGTTTTGATAAGATGCCTTGATGATTTGTTGGTGAAAGTGTTCAGGATGCACAAACTAAGGGGGAGCCTTAGTCATATGAAAAGGATGCTTGGATGCACAGATTCAGGGGGAGCATTAGCGTTGCTGAGTATAATGCATTGTTGGCATTATGATGGTTCTGAAATATGTTCTCTTTCTTGAGGAATTTCTGGTGTTGGTCTTAAATGGTCATTTTTGTAATTTGTTGAAAAGGTCTTGTTGAGACCCATGATGTAAAATTGTAATATTCAGTCATGTAAGGACTTGTCATTTTTGTAAACCCACTTGGTTGGGTAGCTGAGTTGAAATTTTGTAATCCCACTTGATTGGGTATTTGAGTCTCATATGTAAATCCACTTGGTTGGATATTTGATGTAAGTATGATTCTTTTGTGATAGGAAGTTCATAGAGTCATGTACCTCATTGAAAAATATGTTTGAAGATTCAGCATGAACTCAGGGGGAGCTTGATCATTTTAGTATACATCAGATCTGCAGAACGCTTCTTCCACATGAGTAGAACAGGGGGAGAGTATGTTGGTTTTGATCTGCCCTTTGCCCTTGATGTCAAAGGGGGAGAGTGACATGGTGTTTGAATGAAGAATGGTGTCAAAAATGGAGAGAGTGACATGGTGTCCTTGTGATTCTTAATGTACCTATCTGATGTGGTAACCAAACACCATCGTGGTTGCCATCAAGTCCAAAGGGGGAGATTGTTGGCAATATGATGCAGAGTGTTGTCCTTGATGGCAACCCACTGAATGAAGATGAAGACATGCGATTGTTGACATGTGTTGTCCTTGATGGCAATACACCTGATGAAGTTATTCTTAACTTGATGGACTTGGTAAATGATGTAAATATGATGTCATATGATTCTTGTTGATATTATGATGCTAAGAGTTGTCCTTGAAAGGCAACCCACTTGATGAAGATGATGAAAACTTACTTGATGAAGTTGTGCTTGCTAGAATATGTTCTTGATGAGCTAAATATGATGTATCTACAGTGTGTACAGAAGGCAGTGAAGGAAATAAGTCAGCATGTGCTCAATCTTGATGAATAGAGTATGTCTCTAGGTATACGCGGATCTATCTAAGGGAAGTCGCGTATGCACGCGGACAAGAATGTTCCAAGTCGCGTATGGGCAAAAGCGCTCTAAAAGTGAAAAACTAGGGGTAATCACCATGGTATTGACCCATTGTATTGGGTAATGTTCCGCCTAATTGACCCCATCCAGGAATACCATTGGATGTAATGTGGATTTGGGCTCATGGTATTGAAAGAGGGGCTCATTGTATTGAAAAGGATAAACCTATATAAGGAGAAGAATTTCATTGTGCAAATGAAGAGTGTGGGTGCAAGATGTCTGAGCTTGAATGAATACTTCTCTCTGAAGTATATCTGAATGGAAAGGGTTACACTTGAATGATAAATATGAATGAATGATGCACCAATGATGAAGAAGTGGATCTAGATCTGAATTGCACTTGTATCTACTAGATCTGCTGATGGAAGACTTAGATCTGAATTGAGGCGAACATCTGTCTGAAGTGAAAGGGTAAATCTGAACTGAACATCTGATCTGAAGAAGTATGCTTCTCTATAATGATTGAAGATATATACGCTACTTCGCCGCAGAGGAAGCGCGTATATACGCGGCTTCGATGAAGTGGAAGCGCGTATGCGCAATAAAATACATACAGAGGTATACGCTGGTTAGTGTGGACGGAAGCGCGTATATACGCGACATCAGTGAAGTAAAAGCGCGTGTGCAAACTAGGGTTTGCTGAAGCAAAGGGTATGAAATATCTGATCTGTTCTGCTGTGTTTCTGCTATCTGATCTGTGTTGATAAGTATCTTTTGGTGATGTATGTTTGTGCTTAAAAGTATGGAAAGGGTCCAGTATGAAAATATGATGAAATGTGGCCTGCAAGTGGTGTTCTATTGAAGTTGTTGGATCCAGTGTGAAAATTGATGAAACGTGGTCCAAGGTGGTGCTGAAGGTTGTAGCCTTCGGTCAGGGGGTTGTAGCTCCCTTCCAGGTGAGGCTGGTAAACGAGATCAGGGGGTCGTAGCTCCCTTCCAGGAGAGGCTGGTAAACGAGTCAGGGGGTTGGAGCTCCCTTCCGGGAGAGGCTGGTAAACGAGCGCAGGTGGGTGCCTGCGTGCTGGTCAAGTCTGCGCCAGCACATATGTTGTAAGATGTTTTCTCTATAATAATATATTGAAGGCTGAGCAACTGCAGCGGTGGTTTTCTCCCGATTTGGGTTTCCACCTAAAAATCCTGGTGTTCATGTGTGATGCTTTGTGTGATGGTTTATTCTGTTCTTACTGCACCTGTTTACTGCTTATTGAATATCTGAAGAATACATGATGGAATGATTTAAGTGAAGATTTAATGACATATATAAATCTCTGTGTATACGCTAGTTTCATAAAGGGGATCCGCGTATATACGCTGGTTTACTGAAGTAAAGTAGCGTATGGGTTTTTTAAGGAATGAAAAGTAAAAGGATTTGATTATGCAGTAAATACTGATTCACCCCCCCCCTCTCAGTATTTTTCCCAACAATTGGTATCGGAGCAGGTCCTTGTGCAGAAGCTTGATCGCTTAAAGGAGATCCGTCGCAATGGGAAGTCAAGAAGGAGTAATGTCTATAAATCCACCTCTATTCAATGGAAGCAATCTGATATTCTGGAAGGTACGAACAAAAGCATATCTGCAAAGTCTTGGTGCAGATGTATGGGCAATCGTAGAAGAAGGTTATCAATACCCGGCAAGTATTCCTACTGATGCAGCAGAAAGGAAGAAGTATGAAACCAATGCCAAAGCAGTAAATGTCTTGCTAGGAAGCATGTCTGAATCAGAATTTGCTAAAGTGATGCGGCTACATTCAGCAAAAGAAATATGGGACAAAATCATTCTGAGCTATGAAGGAGACACAAAGGTAAAAAGTGCAAAACTCCAAACTCTTAGAATTGAATATGAAAATTTGAAGATGCATAGTGATGAGAGTGTTGCCGGTTTCTTTCTTCGTCTGGATGATATTGTAAATCGAATGAGAAATTTGGGTGAAACCATAACTGATACTACTCTGGTGGAAAAGGTCTTAAGATCATTGACTTCAAAATTTGACTCTAAAGTTTCAACTATTGAAGAAAGGCAAGATCTGCAAACGCTTACTATTGTTCAATTACATGGTACTCTGACTGCTTTTGAAATGAGACAAGGAGGTCCTTCTCAAATAAGAGAAGCTACTTTTAAGGCATCTACAAAAGGAAAGGAAAAGGAAGTTGTGAAAGAATCCAGCTATATATCCGATGAAGAAGAAGCAAATTTCGTGAGAAAGCTCCAACTAGGTACTGGAAGATTCAAAGGTAAGCTTCCCTTCAAATGTTTTGAGTGTGGAAAAGTTGGTCATTATGCTGCAAAATGTCCTTATAAAGGAAAAGAAGTAGTAAGAAGGAATAAGAACCGATCTAGCTTTAAGAAAAGTTACTATACTAATGAAGACAGTGATGGGTCATCTGATAGTGAGGAAGAATGTGAAGAAGATCTTAGACTTCTCATGGCATTTGAACAAAAAGAAGAAAAGGATACTTTTATGGATGCTCTAGAGGAAAATGATTTTCTTGAAGAAAATAATCAACTCAAACTACGCTTAGAAGATTACAAAATTCTCTTAGAAGAACAAAATATAATCAGAGAGACCATTGAAAAGCAGCTTGAAGAAGCAAAGAAACATATTGAAAAACTAGAATGTGAAGTGGTAAGTCAAAGAAAAGAAGTTGAGAAAGCAAAAACCTTGAATCTTAGATTTGCTAAAGGATCTGAAACCTTAGATGAGATCATCAAGGTTCAACGTTCTCCTCTTATAAAGACAGGTCTTGGATATACCGGAGAGTCCTCTCAAACTTCAGCACCAAACTATCTGAAAGCGCAGTGCTTCACTTGGCCACATCATTCGACCACAGCACGAGAATAAAGGATCTCTAACATCAGAGAAACGAGGACCATCTCAGAAATTTGAACACTTACGGGGATAGCTCGACAACCAACCAACGGGTAAATTCAAATAGAAAGATTCCATGATATGAAATTTCTACTTCAATGGGCAATGTTTCACTTGTCACAATTTTGGTCATAAAGCTATTCAATGTGTTGCATATAAAACCATCATGACAAGAGAAGAAAGAAAGAAAAGGTTGGATGCTGAACCAAAGAAGAATACCTATAACAATTTTTCTCCTCTTCAAAGTGAAGTTGAATGCACTTATTGTAATAACTTTGGCCATGAAGAATCTGAATGCGGGAACAAGATCCAGCCAAAAGAACATGTTCCCTCAAGCTCTAAAATATAGAAAAAGAAAGAACCACCAGTTGAAAATTGTGGGATAGCATTATTTGCGGAAGGAGAAGAAAATCAATGGTACATCGATAGTGGGTGCTCAAGACACATGACAGGTGACAAAAGCAAACTTCATACTTATAATGCTCTAGAAAAAGAAAATAAAGTTACATTTGGAAATGATACTCCTGCTGTAATTAAAGGAAAAGGGTCAGTATTTCTAAAAGAAAAAGTGAAGGCTAAAGATGTCATGTATGTAGATGGATTAAGGCATAACCTGTTAAGTGTTAGTCAAATGTGTGATCAAGGAGCAGAAGTGGTCTTCAGTTCCAAAGAATGTGTGGTTCGTGATCTTGATACAGGTAAAATCATTATAAAAGGAAAAATAAATCCAAGCAACCTGTATGTTCTCAACGGCATAGAACAATGTTACTTAAGCAAATCATCAGAAAATTGGCTATGGCATCGAAGACTGGGACATCTGAGTTTCTCTCAAATCAACAAAGCAAGCAAACTTCAAGTTGTTCGTGATCTTCCCAAGATCAATCTTCCAGAAAGTACCATATGCAAATCTTGTCAATTTGGTAAGCAGACCAGAGTCCGATTTAATGCCAAAGAAGGATCATCAAGTAAGCCTCTTGAACTCATTCATACTGACATCTGTGGACCTATGAGGAAAAATTCATTACGTGGGGAAGAATACTATATCTTATTTATTGATGACTACTCTAGAATGTGTTGGATCGGGTTCATTAAACACAAAGATCAAGCACTTGAAAAATTTCAGAACTTCAAAGCATTGGCAGAAAATGAATTAGATCTAAAAATCAAGTGTCTTAGATCTGATCGAGGAGGAGAATATTCATCAAATGAATTCTTTGAATTTTGTGAACAACATGGCATTAAACGACAGTTCTCTGTAGCAGGCACTCCGCAACAAAATGGTGTAGCAGAAAGAATGAATAGAACAATTTTTCAAATGGCTAGAGCTATGCTTGCTGATTCTGATGTTCCTGACATGTTCTGGAGTGAAGCAGCACATACAGCAGTTAACATTCTCAATAAAGCTCATGTTCGGGTAAATAGTGACAAGACTCCATATGAACTCTGGTATGGCAATTCTCCCACTGTGAAGCATTTTAAGGTTTTTGGAAGTAAATGCTTTATCAAAAATAATGATGAAAAGCTTGGCAAGTTTGAACCTAGATCAGATGAAGGGATATTTCTTGGTTACTCATCGTCAAGCAAAGCATTCACATGTTATAATAAAAGGCTTCGAAAGGTTGTTGAATGTATTGATGTTGTTATTGATGAGTCTCCTGCAGCTCCTAAAGAAGAAAAACAAACAACAAAAGAAGATGATAGCGACATATGGCCTTCTACATCAGATAGCAATGAAGAACCTGAAGATGATCTATCTAAAAAAGCTCCATCCAGATATGTTCAAAAGAATCATCTTGAATCTCAAATTTTGGGTGACAAGGAATCTGGTGTACGAACAAGGAGAACTCTTGTAGGATCTTCTAATCATTTGGCAGTCATATCCACAATTGAACCACACAATGTCAATGAAGCTAGCAAATATGAATGTTGGAGGCAAGCCATGGATGAAGAACTTGTTCAAATTGAAAGGAATGACACTTGGGATTTGGTTCCAAGACCTCATGATAAAAATGTCATTGGAACTAAATGGATTTTCAAGAACAAGTTAAATGAGAATGGGGATGTTGTAAGAAACAAAGCTAGATTGGTTTACAAAGGGTATACTCAACAAGAAGGTATAGACTTTGAAGAAACTTTTGCTCCTGTAGCTAGACTTGAAGCCATAAGAATGTTTCTTGCTTTTTCAAGTTATCAAAAAATCAAAGTTTATCAAATGGATGTTAAATCTGCCTTTCTTAATGGTGATCTAGAAGAAGAAGTATATATAGAACAACCAGAAGGATTCATTTTGGGAAATGATGCAAATCTTGTTTGTAGACTTAAAAAGGCTCTATATGGTCTCAAACAAGCTCAAAGGGCTTGGTACTATCGTCTTGACAAATATCTTCATCAACAAGGATTTTCAAAGGGGTCTGCTGATAGCAACTTATACACAAAATTTGAAAATGATAAACTATTGATTGTGGTTGTATATGTTGATGATATCATTTTTGGGAGTAACGAAGAATCTTTGAGTCAAAAATTTGCTTCTGTCATGCAGCAAGAATTTGAAATGTCCTTACTTGGAGAACTAACATTCTTTCTTAGCTTACAAGTGCATCAAACTGCAGATGGTATATTCCTATCACAAGCAAAATATCTTAAGCAAATTCTGAAGAAGTATGGCATGGAAGAATGCAAACCTGTAAGTACACCAATGATAACCGGATGCAATCTCAGTTCTCATGACGATTCTCCCACGGTGAATCAACCAGAATACAGATCAATGATAGGAAGTCTACTTTATCTCACTGGGACTAGACCAGACATTATGCATGAAGTTGGGATTGTTGGACGATTCCAAGCTAATCCAAAAGAGTCTCACCTTCAGGCTGTTAAAATAATTTTCAAGTATCTACAAGGAACTCAAGACCTTGGTCTATGGTATCCAAAGAATGCTGATCTTACTCTTCATGCTTACACTGATGCAGATTGGGCTGGAAGTGTTGATGATCGGAAAAGCACTAGTGGTGGTGCATTCTATATGGGACCTCGGTTAGTATCTTGGTTCAGCAAGAAGCAAAATTCTATTGCCTTATCTACAGCAGAAGCAGAATATGTGGCTGCCGCATCTTGTTGCACTCAACTCCTTTGGATGATGCAAACCTTACAAGATTTTCAAATCAAGTGTACACCACCTGTCCCCATTATGTGCGACAATACAAGTGCCATCAGTATTTCAAAGAATCTTGTTATGCATTCGAAGACCAAGCACATTCCCATCAAGTATCACTTCTTACGTGAACAAGTTCTTGAACAAAAGGTGAAGTTGGAGTATGTTCCCTCCAAAGAACAAGTTGCTGATATTTTTACCAAACCTCTGCCCAGGGAAGCGTTCGAGTATCTAAGACAGAAGCTGGGAGTATTCTCTACCAGTCAAAAGAACAAATCTGCATAAATTTAGAAGATGGCTTGGGATACGCGGGTTTCCTGAAACACAGTCGCGTATATACGCTAGTTCCTGCACAGAAAACCGCATATGTCTGATTTCTGACAATTTTTGCTTGGAGTCAGCTCTCTTCAGCACAGCTGCAGTGGTGTTTGGTATCTCTGATACTGTTTGGAATCTCTGGTGGTGTTCCAGTTCTCATAATTCTATTTCTCATATTTTGATAAAGATGCCTTGATGATTCGTTGGTGAAAATGTTCAGGATGCACAAACTAAGGGGGAGCCTTAGTCATATGAAAAGGATGCTTGGATGCACAGATTCAGGGGGAGCAGTGCTGAGTACAATGCATTGTTGGCATTATGGTGGTTCTGAAATATGTTCTCTTTCTTGAGGACTTTCTGGTGTTGGTCTTAAATGGTCATTTTTGTAATTTGTTGAATGCACAGAAAACCGCGTATGTATGATTGCTGACAATTTTTGCTTGGAGTCAGCTCTCTTCAGCACAGCTACAGTGCTGTTTGGTATCTCTGATACTGTTTGGTATCTCTGGTGGTGTTCCAGTTCTCATAATTCTATTTCTCATATTTTGATAAAGATGCCTTGATGATTTGTTGGTGAAAGTGTTCAGGATGCACAAACTAAGGGGGAGCCTTAGTCATATGAAAAGGATGCTTGGATGCACAGATTCAGGGGGAGCAGTGACATTGTTGAGTACAATGCATTGTTGGCATTATGGTGGTTCTGAAATATGTTCTCTTTCTTGAGGACTTTCTGGTGTTGGTCTTAAATGGTCATTTTTGTAATTTGTTGAAAAGTTCTTGTTGAGACCCATGATGTAAAATTGTAATAATCAGTCATGTAAGGACTTGTCATTTTTGTAAACCCACTTGGTTGGGTAGCTGAGTTGCAATGTGTAAACCCACTTGGTTGGGTAGTTGAGTCTCTTATGTAAATCCACTTGGTTGGATATTTGATGTAAGTATGAGTCTTTGGTGATAGGAAGTTCATAGAGTCCTGTACTTCATTGAATTTTTTTTTGAAGATTCAGCATGAACTCAGGGGGAGCTTGGTCACTTCAGTATACATCATATCTGCAGAACGCTTCTTCCACATGAGGAGAAAAGGGGGAGAGTATGTTGGTTTTGATCTGTATTTTTCCCTTGATGTCAAAGGGGGAGAGTGACATGGTGTTTGAATGAAGAATGGTGTCAAAAATGGAGAAAGTAACATGGTGTCCTTGTGATTCTTAATGTACCTATCTGATGTGGTAACCAAACACCATCATGGTTGCCATCAAGTCGAAAGGGGTAGATTGTTGGCAATATGATGCAGAGTGTTGTCCTTGATGGCAACCCATTGAATGAAGATGAAGACATGCGACTGTTGACATGTGTTGTCCTTGATGGAAATACACCTGATGAAGTTATTCTTGACTTGATGGACTTGGTAAATGATGTAAATCTGATGTGATATGATGCTTGTTGATATTATGATGCTAAGATTTGTCCTTGAAAGGCAACCCACTTGATGAAGATGATGACAACTTACTTGATGAAGTTGTGCTTGCTAGAATATGTTCTTGATGAGCTAAATATGATGTATCTACAGTGTGTACAGAAGGCAGTGAAGGAAAGAAGTCAGCATGTGCTCAATCTTGATGAATAGAGTATGTCTCTAGGTATACGTGGATCTGTCTAAGGGAAGTCACGTATGCACGCGGGCAAGAACGTTCCAAGTCGCGTATGGGCAAAAGCGCTCTAAAAGTGCAAAACCAGGGGTAATCACCATGGTAATGACCCATTGTGTTGGGTGATGTTCTGCCTAATTGACCCCATCCAGGAATACCATTGGATGTAATGTGGTTTTGGGCTCATGGTATTGAAAAAGGGGCTCATGGTATTGAAAAGGGTAAACCTATATAAGGAGAAGAAATTCATTGTGAAAATCATGAGTGTGGGTGCAAGATGTCTGAGCTTGAATGAATACTTCTCTCTGAAGTATATCTGAATGGAAAGGGTTACACTTGAATGATAAATCTGAATGTATGATGCACCAATGATGAAGAAGGGGATCTAGATCTGAATTTGCTAGATCTGATTATGGAAGGATTAGATCTGTGATGAGGCGAACATCTAGGCGAACATCTGTCTGAAGTGAAAGGGTAAATCTGAACTGAATATCTGATCTGAAGAAGTATGCTGCTCTATAATGATTGAAGATCTATACGCTACTTCACCGCAGAGGAAGCGCGTATATACGCGGCTTCGATGAAGTGGAAGCGCGTATGCGCAATAAAATACATACAGAGGTATACGCTGGTTAGTGTGGACGGAAGCGCGTATATACGCGACATCAGTGAAGTAAAAGCGCGTGTGCAAACTAGGGTTTGCTGAAGCAAAGGGTATGAAATATCTGAGCTGTTCTGTTGTGTTTCTGCTATCTGATCTATGTTGATAAGTATATGTTGGTGATGTATGTTTGTGCTTAAAAGTATGGAAGGGTTCAGTCTGGAAATATGATGAAACGGGGCCCCGCGGTTACTTTCTATCAAGTTGTTGGATCCGGGCAGAAAATTGATGAAACGGGGTCCAAGGTGGTGTCGAGGGTCGTAGTCACTGCTGCTCCTTTCTGCGGGAGAGGTCGGTGGGGCGAGATCGGGGGTCGTAGTTTCCTTCCAGGAGAGGCCGGCAACCAGGTCGGGGTTGAGCCCCTTCTTCCAGGAGAGGCCGGTAACCAGCGTTGTGGGTGCTCATTGCGTGCTGGCCGAAGTCCGCGCGCACATATGTTGTAAGATGTTTTCTGTAATAAAATATTAAAGGCTGAGTAACTACGCTGCGGGTTTTCCCGATTTGGGTTTCCACTCAAAAACTCGGTGTTCGCGGTGATGCTTGTGTAATGATTTATTTCGTTCTTACCGCACCCGTTTACCTGGGTTATCGAGCACCGATGAATGAATGATGAAATAATACAAGTAGTGTTTAATGACCGTATCTAGATCTCTCGTGTAGCGTTAGTTTCATAAAGGATCCACAGACATACGCTAGTTTACCTAAAGAAAGTAGCGTATGGGTTTTAAGGAATGAAAATGTAAAAAGATTTGATTATGCAGTAAATACTGATTCACCCCCCCCCCCCTCTCAGTATTTTTCCCAACACCCAAAGCCCCCCAGAGCTCCTCGAGCTCATCATCCAATAGGACCCACATCATAGGGTCGTTCCACGATACCAAGTCTCTCACAAAAGGTTAGGAACTTGACCTTCCCCAAGGGCTTAGTGAGAATATCCACGACCTGCTCATCAGTTCCTATATGATCGAGCCTTACGACGCCTCGCTGTACCATATCCCGGATGAAATGATACTTGATATCAATATGCTTGGATGGGTCGTGGAACACAGGATTCTCAGTCAATCGAATCCCACTCTAGTTATCACAAAGTATCATGGTGGTATCTAGCACATGTCCAAACAGCTCACTAAAGAGCTTTCGCAACCAAACTGCTTCACAACAGGCCATACTTGTTGCAATGTATTCAGCCTCTACGGTGCTCAAAGCCACCGACTTCTACTTCCTTCTCATCCATGAAATCGAAGCAGAACCGAGATTGAAGTAGCATCCTGATGTGCTCTTACGATCCACCACACTGCCAGCCCAATCGGCATCAGTATATCTAAGGAGTGTCATGCTCCGAGCAGTGTATCTCAGCCCATGGTTTATCGTGCCCCGAAGGTATCTTAGAAGATTCCTGGCACCAACCCAGTGAAAGTGATGAGGTTCAACCATATGTTGACTAAAAGTGTTCACTGCAAAACATATATCTGGACGAGTGTTCACTAAGAACATCAAGGCCCCTACGAGTTGACGATACTTAGTAGGATTTTCCAATACGGGTCCAGCAGTGCTGCCACTCAACTTCTTGAAGTTGAGTTCCATTGGTGTTGACACGGACTTGCAGTCCACCATACCAAATCTTTCCAGAAGTTTCACAATGTATTTTCCTTGAGAAAGGAAAATCTCTCCAGGTCTCTACCAGACCTCCAAGCCTAGGAAGTAGTGCATCAGTCCTAGGTCCATCATCTCGAACTCGGTAGCGAGCTCCCTCTTGCATTGATGAATGAGAGGGTTAGCACTTGTCAGGAAGAGGTCATCCACATATAGCACCAGAATGAGAGGCTTCGCCTGGACAACCTTGAAGTAAAGGTTTGGATCAGCATTACTTCGAGTGAATCCCAGCTTCATCAAGTAGCTATCTATCCTCTCATACCAAGCTCTAGGTGCTTGCTTCAACCCATAGAGGGATTTATTCAACTTGCAGACATGAGTGTCCCGATCCTGGACTTCAAACCCTAGAGGTTGTTCTACATACACCTCTTATTTTATTGCACCATGCAAAAAAGTGGTCTTGACATCCATCTGATGAAGACTCCATCCTTGCGTAGAAGAAAGGACTATGATTGATCGAATGGTGGTATATCGTGCCACAGGTACAAATATGTCATCATAGTCTATGCCTTCC